>JANAVB010036619.1:1819696-1957196 GCA_029216955.1 Iris pallida
TACCACAAAGCTGGAACCTGATAAAAGCGGCAAACTGGTCGATCAACATAAGTATCGAGGTATGATTGGTAGTTTATTATATTTAACTGCTAGTCGCCCCGACATTTTGTTTAGTGTTTGCTTATGTGCTAGATACCAAGCCAATCCTAAGGAATCACACATGACCGCAGTTAAGCGTATCTTTAGATACCTTAAAGGAACTATTATGGTAGGCTTGTGGTATCCCAAAACCACTTTCTTTGACTTAATCGGATATTTTGATGCTGATTTTGCGGGATTGATAGTCGACCGTAAGAGTACCAGCGGCACGTGTCATTTGCTAGGAAAAGCGTTAGTCTTATGGTTTAGCAAGAAGTAGAACTCTGTCGCACTATCCACAACAAAAGCTGAATATATCGCAGCTGGTCGTTGTTGTGCACAGATTCTGTGGATGAAGCAAACCATTGAAGACTACAACTTATGTTTCAAGAACATACCTATTTTCTGCGATAACACTAGTGCCATTAATCTAACCAAGAACCCAGTTTGTCACTCACACACTAAACACATAGAAATTAGACATCACTTTATACGTGATCATTAGCAACAATGCATGATTAATTTAGAATTCATAGACACTGAACAGTAGCTAGCAGACTTCTTTACCAAACCACTTGTTGAAGAGCGCTTTGACTTTCTTTGTCGTAAGTTAGAAATTTTGGATAAAACGGTCATAAAATAAATTGGCCTGCGTAAATAACGATTATGACATGTCTTTATGGTGCATTAACTATGGGTACAAGCCGAAAGGGTCCTTCTGACAACAAGGCGTAAAAGCCTAAGCGACACGGTGCACTAGTCTTCGGACTACTGCTAGCTGGGATCCGCCCCCTACAGCTATCCCATGGCAGTTTCATCGTAATGATCGCTGGCTTAAATCATTATTTATTATATGGTTTAATTACGTTTATGACTTATTTAATTCAAACTTTCAAATTCTATTCATTTTCTATCAAAACTTAGCCATTTTTAAAATTTCCAGTGTTCTGAGCACATGGAGGCAGAGTTCGGGCCGAACTCTGCCCCACAAAGAGTTCGGGCCGAACTCTGTGTCCATGGTCACAGAACCTTCTTCGGTTCTCAGCTACCCATTCTTTTGATCTGATGGTCAGGATTTAACCCGACTTGTTGCCCCCAAACCTCTTAAACCCGAGAGCAAACCCTCTCTCCTAACTTTGTTCTTCTTCTACCTTCCTCAAAACATAATTTTCTCAAACCCTAACCCTAGAAACTCTACTTTTAGGGCTCTTTTTCTTTCCAAAATAAAGATCTAAAGCTTTTGGGGGGATCTCTTCCATCTTTTCTCCTTTGGGTGAGGTATAATTTCATATTCTTCTCTATTTCCTTTTCAAACTTTAAAATTCTCCATGGCTCCAAGACTCTTCGGTAGAGGTAAGAGAAGAAGGAGTGATGGTGCATCATCTTCTCATCCTTCTCCTCCTCTTGCTCCTCCAATCCATCCTCTTTTTAATCCACCACCACACATGACCCCAACACATTCAATGAACAAATTTTTATATCATTGGAGGCTTCCAATGAATGGTTTGCCAATTTTCGTTCACGGAGTGTGTATGCGGGTCATCCGATTAATTTTACTATCTTTTCGTCTTATGATTCATTGTTCCATGATCTGTGTTTAGATGAGTTAGTTACTACCTCATCTATAGTCTATTTGAATGCCATCCAAATGTTCTATTGTAACCTTACTTTTGACGACACACGGATCTACTCTCGTGTCGCCAGTATCGACATTTCTTTTGATGACTTTGAGCTTACATAATATCTTGAGATCTTGGAACCCAATTCTTGGAAGAAACTGGTCGATGCCCGACAGTTTCAATTTCCCGATAGATCGTCACTTGAGAGCTTCAAAAATGACTTGTGTACTCCCAACACTCATCCTCCAAGCTATGGGCAAAATATCTTAACCCATATTTTATGAACTTCATCGAATGATTTTCTCCAAGATCTTGCCCAAAGCGGAATCGACCGATAAAGTATCTTATCTTGAGATCTCTGCTCTTTACCATCTCCACTTCCATGTCCCTTTCAATTTTTTGCACACGATGATGGATTGGATGATTCGTGCACGGACGAGACCCCGATCATTGGTCTACGCCCTGTATTTGCCGATGATCTTTCGTGCGTTCCATATTCCACTTGATGAGTGTTAGTTGCTTCCTGCCCCTGCCTATCTTTCTAAGGCACAGAGGCTTCTAGCAGCTGTTGGGTCCCCTACTGAGTCTGAGCACTCCGAGTCGGATGCTCAAGCTGATCCTCCTGTTTTTAGCCAACCTGAGCCCGAGCCACCTGCTACCCTTGAGTCCATTCAGACTATGCTGAGAGATCGTTTCTGCTTGGAGGATGATCGCTGGACTCATAAGGATTATCGTACTACCTTACAGACGACGACCATCACCAATACCCTGTATGACATCCAGTAATCCCTGGATACTCATCCTACAGTGTCTTACCCCATGGTACGGGACCCTTCTCACGATGGTTACCGTATCGACGACACTTGGGTCAGGAGGTATTTGGATCCGGATGTAGCGTTTGTTGATCCTCGTCGCTCTGCCAGTGGCCCATCTGATTTCGCTGGATCTTTTCGTGCTCCGTGACGGCCGTGGTCCCTTTTATGATGCTGCTGCTTAGGATTTCTTTTCTTTATGCACTTTGTAGTTTCATTCTATTGTTATGTATTTGAACTCTTTCCTTTGTACTACTTTATGCTTATGTAGCTTCTGTTTAGATTATTTAAAAGTTATCTCTTACTTTGGATTTGTGCCTTGGTTGTGTGATTTTATATTTTCTCCATGGTTATTTTTTACGGGGGAGCTTATATTTCATTTTGTCAAATGCCAAAGGGGGAGAATATATGATATTTGCTTAACTATTATGGATAAATACTTGTGTTATGTGTTATATTGTTTGGACTAGTACTTATATTAGGACTTCTCTATTTACGGGGGAGCCAAAATGTCCATCTACGGGGGAGCTATATTTGTGTCCATGTATGAATGTTGCGACACGCAAATATCATAATTTTGTCAATTATCAAAATAGGGGAGATTATTGACTCAAACTGGATCGCAGTCAACCTAATCTTGATAATTAGCAAATCGATATTTGGCATGATCCAACTCGACACATAAATCGTCATCAAGCTACAAATCAGACAACTATCATATATCAAGTCAAACAATCATCATCGACGACTGCTCGACGAATACTGCTGGAATATGTCATCGGAAGTCTGTATTTTTACACTTTTATTGAGTCTTGGCTATTGTACATTGAGTCGCACTGAGTACCTCAACCATAGACTAGATAACCAAAAGCTCCACAAACAAAAAGCCAAACTGTGAAAGCCCTACAACTGTCCATGAGCATTCTGTCTCCAAGGATGCAGAGTTCAGGCCGAACTCTGCCCCCACACAGAGTTCGGGCCAAACTCTGTCTCCTGATTTCCAGGAGCTAATTTTTAGGGATTGCTCATTGCAAGTTGTCCAACGACCAAAATTTTGAATATTTTGAACAGAGTTCTGGTCGAACTCTGCCTTCCAGAACTAGTATATATAGGCACCCTTTTCTTCCATTTCAAATCATCCAATCTTTTCTTCTCTTCTACTCCTATAGCCTATACATCTTAAAGAGCTATACTCTTCCCATCTACTAGCCACAAAACTTCCCAAGCCTACAAGGTGCTCGGTGCGAATCAATTAGAAGTTTGTGTGCAAGAGTCTTGAAGAAGTCACTTGGAAAATTTCAGGTTTCGCCTCAACGATATTTTAAGAAGTTGGCATGCTCTTCTAAGCAAAGGCACGTGATTGTAAATCTATTTCACAAATACTGGATTTCAATCCTGAGCTAGAGTTCTCAGGCCTGGACTAGTCCTCCACGAGAAAAACTAGGTTAAAAACTGTTGTGTCTGCGTATGCTCTCTGATCGTTATTTACTTTTCACACTTATACTCTGATTAATTATTTGCTAGTTGGGATTGAATAGAGTTAATTTATTTTAATTGTTTATTATTGACACAAGTACTCTATTCACCCCCCTCTAGAGTTGCCTACACGTACTTAAGATTTTATATTTGAAGTGTTATCTGATGCATTTAGTAATTTCTTAGAAGATTAAAAGAAGATGATGGACATGTATAAATGTGCTAAGAAAGAGCTGAAAGCAATACACTCTGAATATACTAAACTGTTGAAGCATGAAAAGTTTGGCAAATAAAGCCTTATGCGCCCAAGCCAAAAGAGGACATATGCGCCCAAGTGAACCTCGTATGTGCTCAAGTCACCCTGTGAAGCTCCTATGTGTCCATCATCCTGCGAAGCTCTATGCGCCCAAGCTTGTGAAGCTCTATGCGCCCAAGCAACCCTCTGTGAAGGAGGGCGCGTAGCCTAAAACAAGGCTATAGGCCCAAGCCTGAAACAAGGCTATGCGCCCAAGCCTGACTCGGTCAAAGCCACGATCAAAATGTGCATCGAAGCGCACGGCTACGTCAGTCTCCACGAGCAGTCGTGCACCGAAGCATGCGGCCACGTCAACACCACGACTAATCTACGATCTCGCAGCCTGCATACGCCTACACCTTATGCGCCCAAGGCTGGACTATGCGCCCACATGAAAACCAGTGTGTTTTTCTCATGTAGGTGCATAACATCATCCCAGCTCAAGAACGACTATAAAAAGGGTACCTCATCCCTCTTCAAGACACAGAACGGAGAGCATTTTCAAGGGCCAAATTGCTATACTTCTTGCCAGTGAGCCGAGAGTTAGTAATTTTCTTAGATTTTCCCCTACTTTTGTAATCGGAGTGTCAACGGAGTAAAGGAGCAACTGCCGCTCGATCTCGATCGTCCCATTCCCCAGAATTCTTTTTTGTACTCGGGGATCCTCAGCGCAGGATCTCTCAGGCGTACTCAATTTGTGGTGCCTTGCGCCAATAAAGAAAAAATAGCATTTTCTTCGTCTTTTTATGTGTGTCCACAAAAATGGCGACACTGCTGGGGACTACCTTTTCTACTGACGAGAAGGTGGTAACGCAATCCGATATCGACAAAGTGGGGAGCACTCAGAAGATGTTGATCGTAAAGTTTGATCAACAGGCATTTGAAGAGATGCTCTCGAGGGATGGCTCTACTCCCTTAAAATCAGCAAAGCAAACAAGTCTCGCAAGACATGGCTTTCGAAGGCTCGCTGTGCATATCCTGCTAGTGTCATAGCAGATATGTTACTGGAGGACTCTGTCACATGGACGCATGACTCTGCCACAGAAGTTCCCCAAATGGAGACAGCTTACACCGTTTCGGGCTCTTCTATCCCCAGTGACTTCTTTTCTGCACAACCAACAACAGAGTGTTCGACGCTCGAGACTTGGTAAAGGAAAACACTACGATGCCAAGAATCGGGGTGTACGATACTCTGGGCAAACCCGGTGAGGCTCACAAACGAAGGAGGCAAAATTGGGTGAAAATAACGCTGTTCCACCAAGCATGCACCCAAAGCCATACGCCCAAAGAGATGTTTGGACGCATAAACCCAACCAGAATGCTTCTGTCTTCAACAGACTGGACATCCAGGGTCATATGCCCAAGGCTATGCGCCCAGGCTCGCTGGATCCATACTATGCACCCACATCAAGGAGGCTCAGACATACTGTCAAGGAGCATGCGCCCAAGGCCAGCCTTCAAGGCCTTTGCGCCCACATCAAAAAGATAGGCCCTAACGCGTATAGCACGGGGCTGTCTTCAAGGACATCACAGAACTTAGGTATGGGGGTTGCCCCTGCACGTGAACTAAGTCTGGATGCGCCAACTATCCTTACAAATCTGCATGCGAAGCTCGGCGATGCATGCAACATGGGTTGTAAGGCAAAACTCCCTTCTGCTGACTTGTGCGACAAGATAAATCATAAGCGTAAAGTAAGGGAGGACATAACAATTCATAGTGCACATCCATGTACCAGTATTGTTATCAACTGTTGTTGCTCTAAAGCAACAAGAGTGTCTTAGAGAAAGTTCGTGTTTCGACGGCTGCATTTCTCTGACGATAAAAAGCCACTATATGTTTCAACCAACATGGCTTCATGGGGTCCCCTTCCCTTTACGGAAGCCCCAATCAAAGACGGTGGACTACGAACCCAACTTTCTCTCTCAATTCCACGAGAAGAAGATGAAGAAGTCTACCAACAGATGGCCAACAGGCTGTCACATCTGAAGGAGTCTATATGGGTACTCGGTTAAAGGCAAGATTCCGTATGGACGACGAAGACTCCCAAGCTGAAGGTAGTATTCCCTCAGAGTTTGAAGCGAATGACCTCCACACTGGGGGTAGCCTTCCAGAGGACGACGATCCCTCCGATCTGATGGCACTATCTACCTCCTCTACCTGAAGATAAAGGACTTGTTCACTCGGAGAGACCGTATTAGCACCAGTTGTATTGTTTCCTTTGTTCATCCTTGCATGTTATCTACATACATGGTGGACGAAAAAAGACCTGAAGAAGCCAGTGATCAGACCAGCAAACAGCTAGAGGGTCTTGAAATAGCATTCACTAAGATCCCTGATATGCTTACCAGTATCATAGAGGTTCAAGCTGCTGGGGCTGTTCCTCCACTTCAATAAAATTTCTTGGCCCGCGCTAGTCCGGCTCATAGTAACAGCCCTCCTTCACTACAAAAGGAGTATCATTTCGTTGTGCCTCCTCCAAATCTTGCAAATGCTAGGGGTGGTCCTTCGCCAACAACTCCTGACAACCGTTCAACAGTAGTTTTCCAACACCTACTTAATAAACATGATGCAATTGATTCCCTGGTCGCCCGTCTCGACACCATCTCATACAAAGACGAGCTTTAGAAGATGGGGATATCTCAACCGTATCCCCATGAGTGGGAGAACGCTACTTGCCCTCCTAACTACAAGACGCTGACGCTGAATTCATTTGACGGGTTGACTTCTCCTCGTCAACATATGACATACTTCAACACGTAGACTCTACAGTTGTCCAGAGACGATCCGTTCTTATCAAAGTTGTTCATTAGCACCTTGCAGGGGGTAGCTTTCGAATGGTTCTGCAGTCTGCCTGACGGATGTATCAATTCATTTAAAGACTTGGAGAGGTTGTTCCTCAACAGGTTTTATGAGAGTGGCATGCATTTTAGTATGTCTACCCTCATCGAGACCAAGTAAAGGAGGACTGAGTCTGTCATCGCCTTCATCGAACGCTTTAGGCGACTAGTACTGAAGATCCCCTTCGGCATACCAGACTCAGAACTTATGGATACTTGTCGACATAACTTCCTTCCTATGGTGAAGTTTTGTCTGGGTATACATAAGTATGATACATGGTCCGCTTTAATTGGGGCCGTTGATGCTGCTGAAAATGACGTTCCTAACTTGGAACTACTTGGGTTGAAAACACCCAAATCCGAAGACAAGGGCAAGCATCCTCAAACTATTCCTGTTCGTGGGGGTAAAGGAAAAGAAGTCCTGATGGTCGACACTTCCAAAGGAGCTTCCAATTCTCAGGACGCCTCCGACAAGCCTAAAGAGAGCTTCTCCTTTGACGAAGATGATGTCATTACCATCTTTCACACATTGACGAAGGGTAATAAGCTGACATTGCCTCCACTACGACGTCCTGCAGAGGCGAGCCAGCTCAACGATCCCAAGTACTATCTCTATCATCAGTACGTGTACCATTCCACCAAGGACTGCATCGTCCTGGAAAAGAAGATACAATAGCTTATCGACAACCAAGTGATCAACCTCGAAGCTGAAGACAAGGTCGTATGTTCTAACATGATCTCTCTTCAGTTTGGTGACTTTCCTCCCATAGAAGTCCCAGACGGCATGGTCCCGATTCCTAAGGCAATAATAGAAGTCGTCAACCTACCGCTAGCTCGCAACTCTACCTTGGTGCCACTCACGACTGAACGTGGTGAGATCATGTGGGTCCATCCGGACCTTGTGCAAGAAGTAACGCAGGGGGTGGTACCTCCCAAAGCAAAAGGGGCAAGAAATACAAGTCATGCCATATGGTATCCTCTCCCATCTACGAGGTTCTATCTGGCGAGACGCGATCAGGAAAGACTTATCTTCAGACATACAACCCTGCACATGAAGAAGCAGTACCTTCTCGACCTCCTGCTGCCCCCACAAGCTCAGAAGCTGGCCCGTCTAAGCCTCTATCTACGGACAAAGCCAAGCAGAAGGAGACGCGATTTGACAAGTCTCTGAAGGCGCTAGCTCCCGAAGGCATAGATCGGTCCTACAACTTTGACATACTAGCACAGCTAGCCAATACACCTGCCAGGTTGTCTCTGTTCGATCTATTGCACTCTCCAAAGAAATACGGAAGGCCTTAAGTGAGGCATTACTACATGCCGACTCTTATCTCGCTGAAGTCAAAGCCCCCGCTGAAGATCCTGTCTCCTGTCCCCACTGCCACAGTACTATGGAAGTGGTGCCCAACATCACCTTTTTACAGGGGGACATGCGACTAAAAAATAATCGTCATGATAGACCCCTGTATTATATAGGGTATATTGGGGCGATCAAGGTGGACCGCATGCACATCGATCCAGGATCCTCCCTCCGTATCATTCCTAGAAGTTTGCTTCAAATTCTGGGAATCCCTTTGCACAAGCTATCTGCAACCAACACAACTATCATGACTTTCAATGCTGGTCGAAACCAGCCGCTGGGCAAGATCCATCTCAAGTACCAGATCGGTGATCTCCGAACGGAGGTTTTTTTTTCTATGTAATCGATGCCAATGTATCCTATAATGTCTTGTTAGGACGTCCATGGATACACGAGAACATGATCATTCCTTCCACACTTCACCAGTGCTTCAAATACATCAACAGTGACGGTGTCGTGAAGACGGAGTTTGCCGATGTAGATCCTTTTAAGGGCATCGAAGCCTACTATGGAGAATCGGTACTTTACCAATCTCAGCCCTCCAAGGATGACGGCAACGAAACTGACAATGAAGCTGAAGCAAGTTCATCCTCCAATGATGGTCCCCTGATCATCTGAGTCAAAAGACGTACTACTCCAAAAAGTACTCCGAAGTCTCTCACAATCTGGATGAAAAAGAAGAACCCTGACAAGGTCAAACCATTAACCATCACTCTGAGCAAGACACCCCGGAAGGAACCTATTGATGCCTATCCTCCCAATCCTAAAGAATTACCCTACGTGGTGAACTCGGCCAAGACTGTGGCTCCTCTTCCAGATGATGATCCTCTAAATGAGTATATCAATACTCATAATAATGTACCTTCAGCGGATGATGTTATCCCTGAAGATGAACTTGTGTATTTCTTTAGTAAAGGTTTATCTTTGAATTACTCTGATGTCTATCAATCTGTAAACCACTATATAGATACGATATACGCTCTAGAGCACGGCATAGGACCATACCTCTGTGTGTCGGTCACGATGCCTCACCTGCAAGAAAAATTTTACCCAGAAGACATCCTCTACTACATCGTTCCAGCCAGAAAGAACGATGAAGAACTAATCATCTACGGTCGTATAATTGGCGAGAGAAAGTTTGTTCCAAACTCTACTTCTTCCAAGCACAATACAGAAGCTGACTATGACTCTAGGAAAATGCAACTTTTTCGGTATAGTTGGCAGGCCAAGAATATCATCCAGAATATGGGATATACATTAAAAGCGACCAGGGGCTAAATTACGGCCGGGGACGACGGTTGCCAATACGATACTTTGCTCCTCCTGGCAAACCCGAGAACTACTACCAACGAAGCGGTATTGGTTTGGGTTATGTCACTCCTCCAACAACTCCTGAAAGATCAGATAATGAAGCAGATTGTTGTTCTCATTCTTCTGATTCTTCCTTCTGGGACTCAGACTCCAGCATTGGCGACATGTTCAAGACAACTCTGTCCGTCAACATGGTTTCTGTTGACTAAATTGCAGACGATATCTAATCAATCGAGCTCGAATAATGGGCTCAAAAGATGGACACTAGGTGGGAGCTGCACTTCGAACAATGTGAACCACCTACCGAAGACAAAGTCAACCAAGTCAATTTAGTAGATGAATCATCTTTCAAACCAATCTTCATTAACAAAAGTCTATCTGGCGATGAACGTCAATCTCTTATAATGCTTATAAGAGAATACATCGACGTCTTCGCATGGAGCTATGAAGACATGCCAGACTTGGACCCTAAAGTCGTCATGTACCGCCTGAATATTTCGTCTAAAGCTAGGCCAGTGAAGCAGCAACAACAACGATTTCGATCAGACGTCATAGAGGCCATCGAGAATGAAGTCAAGAACCTCATGGCCAGTGGTTTCATTCGCGAAGAACAACACCCTGACTGGGTTGCCAACATCGTTCCAGCCATAAAAAAGAACGGTAAAGTTCGAGTCCGTATCGATTACCGTGATTTAAACTCTGTATGCCCGAATGACGAGTTCCCTCTACCGATCACCGGCGTAATGATCGACAATACTTGCTGCTTCGAGCGGATGTCCTTCATGGATGGGTTCTCAGGCTACAACCAGATTAAGATGTTCCTTGACGACGAGAAGCACACATCTTTTCGAACACCGTTGGGGGTTTATTGCTATACGGTGATGCCCTTCGAATTGAAGAATGCAGGGGCGACATACCAGTGAGCCATGAACACAATTTTTCGCAATCATTTGCACAAAATTGTGGAGTGCTACGTAAACGATATTGCAGTTAAAAGTTGTCTCAAGGGCAACCACCTGCAAGACTTGAGAACGGTGTTCGAACTAATGTGTGCACACCAAGTCAAGATGAATCCAACCAAGTCTTTTTTGGGAGTCTCCAGCGACAAGTTTCTTGGTTTCGTCATCACTTCAAAGGGTATACATCTGGACCCAAAGAAAGTGAAGGCTGTCCTCGATATGCATCCTCCAAGAAACCTCAAAAAGCTACGTGGACTTCAAGGAAGGTTAGCCTACATCATACGATTCATTTCGAACCTCTCTGGAAGGTGTCAACCATTCACTCAGCTCATGAAGAAAGGCGTATCTTTCGTCTGGAACAATGTCAACGTGCATTCGACGACATCAAGGCGTATCTTACAAGCCCTCCAGTATTGGTAGCTCCAATAATGGGGTAGCCCTTCTTACTATATGTACGCGCTATGTACTATTCTCTTGGCGTCCTATTAGCTCAGAAGAATGAAGGCGGCCATGAACAGGCAATCTACTACCTCAGCCGCACAATGTTGGGTGCTGAACACAGATACACACCGATGGAGAAGGAATACCTTGCACTTGTATTTGCTATCCAGAAGACACGCCACTATGTGTCTGGGCAGACTATCCACATTATATCTAAAGTCAACGCTCTCAGAATACTCATGACTAAACCGGGCTCTCTCAATTTCCGTTTAGCTACATGGACAATGCTGTTGACTCCATACGATATGCTCTTCGTTCCTCAGAAGGCAGTAAAAGGCCAAGCATTAGCTGATTTCCTAGCAGCTCATCCGGTGCCAGAATCGTCCAAAATCTACGACGAAATCCCCGATAAAGTGGTAGAGTCTAACACTGCAACTGAAGAAATCCCCATTTGGCGAATGTTCTTTGACAGTGCATCAAGAACAGGACCCAAAGGAAATATTATATCCGGAGTTGGCGTCGTGCTCGTGTCACCTGATCATCTAGTTATACATCGTGCATATTCCCTCGTGGAACCATGCACCAACAACGTAGCCGAATATAATACCCTATTAATCGGCCTGCAACTAGCAAAGCAACTGGGAGTTGACTAACTAGAAGCTTACGGTGATTCCAAGCTAATAGTTAGTCCGGTCCGAGGGGATTATGAAGTTCGCCACGAAGATCTCATCCCCTACTATAAAGCAACAATCGAGTTGGCGTCTACTTTTGCTGGATTCTTCATCGAGCACGTGCCTCGACTATAGAATATAGATGCAGATGCTCTAGCCAGTCTTGCTGCTTCCTTGACCGTTCCTACTAATACTCAGCAGTCGATCACAGTGTCTGGTCGAAAACTATTCTATGTAAAAAATGCCTTACATATTCATCACAGTTACACAACGGAAACAAACGTCGATACTAAAGACTGGAGATTTCCTTTCATAAACTACGCCGTCTATGTTATCCTCTCCGAGGACCCGAAGGAAGCAGTATCTATCCAAAGGCGATCTCTTAGATTTTACTACGACACAGCTACCAAGATGCTGTACCGACGCTCTTACGACGGGTTACTGTTATGATGCTTATCAGACACAGAAGCCAAACATGCACTCCGGGAGGCTCACGACGGAGTTTGTGAAGCACATCAACTAGGCCCCAAATTACAAGATCGCCTCAAACGAATGGATTATTACTGGCCCACAATGATAGCAGATGTTTTTGAATATGCAAAGAAGTGTAGAGCTTGTCAGTTCCACGCCGATGTCATTCATCAACCTTCGGAGTTTCTACACCCGACGGCAGCATCTTGGCCGTTTAAAGCCTGGAGCATGGACGTCATAGGACCAATCAGCCCGTCATCCTCTAAAGGATATCGGTTCATCCTAGCCATAAGCGATTACTTCTCCAAATGGGTGAAAGCTATATCGCTCACCGAAGTGAAGGCGTCAAACATGATCAGTTTTATCAAACATCACGTCATCTACCATTTTGGCCTACCACGCAGGATTATCCATGATAATGGTCCACAGTTCGCAAGCCATGCATTCTATCGGTTCTGCGATAGGAATCGAATCTAGAACGTAGCCTCTACTGCCTATAATCCAGTGGCTAACGGGCTAGCAGAAGCCTTCAATAAAACCATCATAAAACTTTTCAAGAAGTTCGTGTCTTCAAACAAGCACGATTGGAATGAAAAGCTCGGCGAATGTCTCTGGGCCTATCATACAACGGTCCGGACTCGAACAGGCAGTACACCATTCTCTCTGGTTTATGGGAACGAGCGAAGCAGTTCTTCTCCTAGAAATCTAGATTCCTTCTCTTCGAGTAGCCCTAGCCAGCGAGCTGACTACCGAAGAAAGCTACCGTCTGTGACTCCAGGAGCTCGAAGCACTAGACGAAAAATGCTTGTTAGCTCAGCAGCGCATTGAGCTATACCAAGCATGCCTTTCCAGAGCCTTCAATAAAAAAGTAAAGGAAAGAATCTTCCAAGTCGGCGATCTAGTCTTAGCAGTGAGAAGACCAATGGTCATGACGCACAAAACAAAAGGAAAATTCCAGACTAAATGGGAAGGTCCTTTCATCATAGAATCAGTGTATTTTAATGGTGCATACCGACTAACCAAGCCCGATGGTGACTTGCTCATGATGTCTATCAACGGCAAGTTCCTAAAAAAATACTATGTGTAACCTTTTTTTATATATGTTCAGTCATGTAAATGTACAGTACGATGTTTATATGATCCGAAAAATTATCTAACTATTATCCGTATTTCAAAAGTCTTGAATACGCCCTGGATAATAGGTCCTCTAAAAATTTCCCTAGTGGAATCACTCCCATTTTTGACTCCGTCCAAACTCGATTTGACGAAAACAAGTCACGTCCCTATTACCTCTAAATTATTTTCCGATAATTATTTTCCCAGTGGAATGATTAAATGTTTTTCCATGTCCACATAACCTCTGAGCAAAGCATTCATCAAGGATAATCACATCTATATTATCTCTAAACTATCCACTCCCACCTAATGTTATATATCTTTCTATGTCTATATTACCTCTGGTCAGATATAGAACATCTTCTGCTATTACGTCCATATTACCTCTACTAGCAGCTTCGTTAAACTTATTATCTATATTCGAATAACTTGAATATAAAACGGATAATAGGTCCACATCAAAATTCTCCAGCGGAATACCTACCAGAAATATCCTTGCTACGTCCACATTACCTCTAGTTTCGATATTTCACAAAACCACATTCACTTTGAAAAGATTCCTTATTCTTTACTCAAACGTCTATCAAGAGACAGAAAAAGGGTACAAGAGCCGTGACGGCTGAAAAAAAGAAGGTTACAAAGAATCTAAGGAATACATAGGCAATTGATGTTGTCCCTTAGAGCCGCGATTTCGGCTTCAGACTTTGCGGTAGCTCGACGGTGCGCCTCTTCTTGACGAGCAACTTCATCCTCAAAAAGGATCAGACTCAGATGCTCTCCCTCCAACTTCGCCAGCTGTTCTTCTAAATGGGCAAAAGTGTTGGCAGTCATGGCAGCCTGAGACAAATAATCCTCCTGTTCAGACGTCGCCGCCCTCAAGTCGGCTTCCAGATGGGCGATCTCGTTCATGATCTACTCGATGTGATTATACCTCTCGGTAATCTGTGCAGCCAGTTTGTTCTTTGAGGCGGCACGTGCCTCACTTGCAGTATTAAACTGACCATACTAGTCAGCCAATTCGCCGATCTCTCGAACATGGGCGTCCTTCCTTGCCTGGAAAGTAGCCTTCTCCTCCGCAAGAGCCGTCATCAAAGCCTCGTCCTCTGTACGGAACAGCGACATCGGGCTCTGCTGTTTGGTATCCCGGAACCTGGCTACCTGACCCTCTAGGTCATTCAGAACTTTTCTCAGAGTATTAGCCCGCTCTTCATAGCCGACAATGCTCTCGACGGCCGCCACTTGGCATTCGGCAATAGCCTTCACAGGACCGAAGGTAGCATTCCGATTCAAGACTCCATGAAAGCTTCGACACCTCCTGCATTTCGTGGAGAGCCAATCCCATCTCCCGGCCCAGAGTAAAGAAGGTACAGGTGTGAAGGTTATATAACTCTGCCAAAGCGACAAACATTAGCCAGTTGATCCTTACACCATATTGAGTGTCCCTAATAGCGTAGTAAAGGCCAACAGTCTTCAGGATGGCTTCATACGTGGAAAGCACCCAGCCAGTGAGATTGCACCAGAACAAAGATGGATGCCTCCAGCCTTCCATCCATATCTTTCCTGCAGGATACGATACATTCCCTGTCACCATCAAATTGTAAAGCGTGTCAACGACATAAGGATGGAGGTTAGTCGGAATGTCGTTTACTACGGCACTAGGTTGCAATCCTCTCGTAGAACAAGATGCAGAGCCCCGGACACACTTAAAAGTGTCCTTCTTCTGATCGCCAGAGTCAGACTGTATCCTTCTAGAAATAACTCCGGGGAGCTCAGGAGTCAGCTCCCACTTCATTTGTCGCCGCACGACCAAGACAGTAAAAGCAGACAAAGGATATTGCCGCTCCATCGACGGTAACCATATCCTCTGATTGTTCAGATAGATCACCATTGGGTTTTTCAAGCGTATAGTCTCACCATCTTCAAACCCCACACTAACACCAAATAGGAAGTACGCCTTCTTGAAACAACGTGCCCCTCCACGCACGAACTTCTCATTGTTAATCATCTGCTTCAAGAAGGTCTTATCCTGTTCAAGTATGGCGAGTGTCCGCTCCGTAGGCTGGTTTTGGCTGATCGCAGCTTGAACCTTATTGTCATATTCATTATGAAACTAGTACCGAGGACTTGATAGGTAGAGCCGAAAGGAATTCCCTCAAGCTCCAGGATAAACATGTTTACTGCAAGGATAGAAGAGAAAGTCAGACTCAGAAATCTGCAGGAAAAACTATGCTGAAGGGCTCTTATGCGCCCTAAGGGATATGCGCCCAAAACAAACATGTGGGCGCACAACACACGAACAGTACGTGGGTGTATAACATACAAATGGCATATGGGCGCATAACATGGCAATATGTGGGCGCATAACACACCACAGTGTTGGCACATGACTTCTGTGGGCGTATAATGATGCTCACAAGAAGTATGTTGCCTTAGTCGCATGCGCCCTGGTAGAAAAAAAGTCTGAGCATCACAAATTAACGCTCGAGACTTTGTTTTTGGAAGCGTGCCCTCACCCAGAATCGGATCCTGGACTGCCGAGGACGCTGTCGCAGGAGGAGAGCCACTCGGTGCAGCCCCCTTGCCCTTTGCGGATCTCTTGGCGACCTTGGGAGACATGGTTCTTAGAGAAGAAGATGAAAAGTTTTTGAAAAGTTCTAAGAGAGAAGAATAATGAACTTTCTCTCCTTCAGAGCCTATTTATAGGCACAGGCCACTTCTTATGCGCCCACTACCTTTATGCGCCTATGCGCCCATTGTGCAGTATGCGTCTACAATGGCATATGCGCCCACGTAAAGAACCAGCCCCTCGTATACTATACGACTGCTACTCACTGACGTAGCCGACGTATGAAGGATAGACTTCTTCAAATTCTACCCCGATGAATCTGTCAGTTCAAATTTTGAGAAAGATCTCAATAGTCGTATCTCTCTGACAGGCTGGCTAAACACTATGTGCCCAAGGAGAGAGCCACGCTATACGCCCATTGCATCATGAGAAGACGATCCATGCTTCTTTGAAAGTATTTCGAACTCATTCAAGTATCAAAAACTTTGAAGGGGGTCTTGTAGAAGCATAAAAATTTTAGCAAATAAAGCCTTATGTGCCCAAGCCAAAAGAGGACATATGCGCCCAAGTAAAGCTCCTATGTGCTCAAGTCATCCTGTGAAGCTCCTATGCGCCCATCCTCCTGCGAAGCTCTATGCGCCCAAGCCTGGGAAGCTCTATGCGCCCAAGCAACCCTCTGTGAAGGAGGGCACATAGCCTGAAACAAGGCTATGTGCCGAAGCCTGACTCGGTCAAAGCCAAGATCAAAACGTGTACCGAAGTGCACGGCCACGTCAGTCTCCACGAGCAGTCGTGCAACGAAGCATGCGGCCACGTCAATACCACGACCAACCCACAATCTCGCAGCCTGCATGCGCCTACACCCTATACGCCCAAGGAAGGACTATGCACCCACATAAAAACCTGTATATTTTCCTCATGTGGGCGTATAACATCATTCCAGCTCAAGAACGATGTAGAAGAATGGAAAAGAACAGAAGAAGCCCATGCAGCTCAAAACAGAAGAAGCCCATGCGGCTCAAAACAGAAGGAGCCTCATGCGGCTCAGGAATCTATCAGAGCCTCATGCGGCTCAGAAACACTTTAATAGCCTCATGCAGCTCAGGCAGAAATCACGTGACCCTATGCAGCTTACCTTTACAGCTGGCCATAAAGTGACTGCTCCCATTAAATAATCTGACATAAAGTGATAACTTTGACATTAAAGCTGAAATGATGAACTTCAACATGACGGCGTATTCCTCGGGAAACGAAGAAAATCTCCTCTGCAGCTGGCACGATGCACAAAATACAAAGCTCCCTATGCGGCTGCCACCACCCCATACGGCTGATGCCCGCATTCTGCTCGGAGCGTGAAGACCCTTGTAATGCGGCTCAAAATATAAACAGTCACCCTATGCGGCCGCTATTCTCATGCGGCTCGGATCATGGGGATCATCTCCATACGGCTCAAATATTGAGAGGGCAAGCCCATGCAGCCTTGACCCGTGGCTAGTCCTATGCGGCTCAATTGGAAACCACCCCCATACGGCTCAGATTTTGGAGGCTACACCTATGCGGCTGCCACCTTCATACAGTTCAAAACCTAAGAAGCTACCCTCATGCGACTGTGGCTCGCGGTTATGACACGTGGCAGAAGATCAGTTTCCCACGTGGCACTAAATCAATAAAGAGTTATCAAATCCCAACAACCAGATTTAGTGCAATCATCATAATTACCCGAATCAAAATAGATTTATGGCAATCACATGGATTAAACACGTGGCAGAAGATCCGAGCTTCCCAAGATTCATGACAATCAACATTGATTGCCCATACAGATTCTATACAATCAGCATTAATTGTCCAGATTCGTTGCAATCAAGATTAGTGGTCCAGATTAATTGCCCACAAAATAGGATCAAGGAAAATGGCAATTAAATCCCCAAGCCGCCGACTTTTTTAGGGTGATCATTGCAAACCCTAATGATGACACCCCACCCCTATAAATAGCAAGGTGCCATTCTCTTGTAAAAAAGATCGGATCTAGAGAAACAAAAAAATATAGCAAGGTGCCATTCCCTTGCAAAAGAGATCCTATCCACCCGGCTGGACACACAGAGAAACAAAGGCGCGCATAGAAGAGTCTTTCCATCTTGAGAGCAATTCTTCACCGGAGCCAAGGCTACGTCTGATCGTCAAGGAGTAAGGCAGAGCGGCCATCGCTTTCCCGAGCCACTACCGTCACCCCCAAGAATCAAAACTAAACAATCGTGCTTAGATTGCTGTACCTAGGTTTTCGTCCCTAGGCTTTCTTTGTACGAGCGAGTTTGCATTGTGAAGTAAAAGTCCAGTCCTCCCATATAATTGTTCTATTTTTTTATAATCAATGGCAAACACGATGGCGACTCTGCTGGAAACTAACTTCTCCACGGCTGAGGAGTTGGTGACACAATCAGACGCAGCCAAACTTGGCTCCACTCAACAAATGCTGGTCGCCCGGTTTGACCAACAAGCGTTTGAAGAAATACTCTTCGACGGGAGTGCTGGCCCGGTCCAGCGGCGAGCCCGCACAAAGAAGGCCCGCAGGGAGTGGAGACCCAAAAATTTTGCTCCTCCCCAAGCTCTCGAAGAAGTACTCTCTGTTGCCCGAGACAGCGGAGAAGTCTCGCTTGCGACCCCACTTCAGACCACAGAGGACTCTACTGTCCCCAAGTTAGGCAAAAGAAAATACTATAATGTCGGACTTACACGGGCAAAAAGGAACTCTGTGCGATCCAAGCCGCATAAGGGCGCCAGCCGCATGGAGGCTCATACGGCCGCAACTATCAACCGCATGGAGAAAACTCATGCGGCCATACAAGTCAACCGCATACAGAAAACCCACACGGCCAGAATTTCTAGCCGCATACAGACAGCCTGTACGGCCATGACATCTAGCCGCATACAGAAAGTTCATACGGCCATAAAGGATAGCTGCATGCCGACAACCTGTATGGCCACGACATCTAGCCGCATATAGAAAGGTCATGCGGCCACACATACCGGCCGCATGCAGACAGCCTACACGGCAACCGATCCCAGCCGCATACTATCTATCCTATACGGCTCACGATCAGTCTTTGATCGCCTCTCATACGGTTGTTTGCCATTGATTGTAAAAGTATAAAATAATTATATAGGAGGACTAGACTTAGACTCACAATAGAAACTCGCTCGTACAAAGAAATCCTAGGGACGAAAACCTAGGTACAGCAGTCTAAGTACGATTGTTTAGTTTTAATTCTGGGGGTGACGGTAGCTGCTCGGGAAAGCGACGGCCGCTCTGCCTTACTCCTTGGACGATCAGACGTAGCCTTGGCTCCGGTGAAGAACTGCTCTCAAGATGGGAAGACTCTCCTGTGCGTGCCTTTGTCTCTCTGTGTGTCCAGCCGGGTGGAGAGGATCTCTCTTGCAAGGGAATGGCACCTTGCTATATTTCTTTGTTTTTCTGGATCCAATCTCTCCTCCTTTTTTTCTTCTGAATTCTCCAGGGTTTGCAAGGGAATGGCACCTTACTATTTATAGAAGCAGGGGTGCGATCATTAGGGTTTACAATGATCACCCTAAAAAAGTTGGCGGCCTGGGGACTTAATTGCTATTTTCCTTGATCCTATTTTATGGGCAATTAATCTGGACCACTAATCTTGATTGCAACAAATCTGGACAATTAATGCGGATTGTGTAAAATCTGTATGGGCAATTAATATTGATTGTCATGAATCTTGGGAAGCTCGGATCTTCTGCCACGTGTTTAATCCATGTGATTGCCATAAATCTATTTTGATTCGGGTAATTATGATGATTTCACTAAATCAGGTTGTTGGCATTTGTCGATAACTTTTGATTGATTTAGTGCCACGTGGGAAACTGATCTTCTGCCACGTGTCATAATCGCGAGCCACAGCCGCATGAGGGTAGCTTTTTAGGTTTTGGACTGCATGAAGGTGGCAGCCGCATAGGTGAAGCCTCCGAAATCTGAGCCGCATGGGGGTGGTTTTCAATTGAGCCGCATACGACTTGCCACGTGTCAAGGCTGCATGGGCGTGAGCCGCATGGAGATGATCCTCATGATCCAAGCTGCATGAGAACAACGGCCACATAGTGTGACTGTTCATAATTGGAGCCGCATGACAAGGGTCTTTACGCTCCGAGCCGCATGCGAGCATTAGCCGTATGGGATGGTGGCAGCCGCATAGGGGGCTTTGTAGTTGGTAGATCGTGCCAGCTGCAGAGGAGATTTTCTCTGTTTCTCTAGAAATATGCCGTCATATCGAAGTTCATCATTTTAGCTTTAGTGTTAGAGTTATTACTTTATGTCAGAGCATTTAATGAGAGCAGTCACTTTATGGCCAGTTGTAAAGCTGTATAGGGTCACGTGATTCTTGCCTGAGCCACATAAGGCTATTTGAAGAGTTTCTGAGCCGCATGAGGCTCTGATAGATTCTTGAGCCGCATGAGGCTCCTTCTGTTTTGAGCCGCATAGGCTTCTTCTGTTTTGAGCCGCATGGGCTTTTTCTGTTTTGAGCCGCATGAGCTTCTTCTGTTCGTTTCCATACTTCTATAAGACCCCCTTCAAAGTTTTTAATTTGAAAAATTGGAATACTTTGAATAAGAAGCATGGTTATATGAGGTCCGCTGGCCGTATAGGATGTTCTTGGCCATATGGCTTGTCTGGCCGCATAGACTCCCTAGCCGCATGAACTGCTTTGGCCGCATGGATCGCTTCTGGCCGTATGCTGTTCTCTCTGCTACGTAGGCGGCATTAATTGCTCTTGATTCGTTATGATTTGGGGCCGTCTTTAGGGGGAATCCAAAGAGTCGGTTCATTAAATATTTGGATTTTATGCTTTGAAGAATCTTCTTTATAAGAGAGGGGACGAAATCTGAGGAGTCGGTTTTGCCTGCAGCACACGACCCGAAGCGATTTATCGGTCCATGTGCCCCCCTATGTCAGCCTATAAATAGGGTGCTGTTAGGATAGAGAGACTTCTTCGCCTTCTTTTGTCTTCCTCTTCTCTTGCCGTAAGCTGTTATTCTTCTTTCTCCGATCATCATCACCAAATGGCCCCGAAAGCTTCCACAACCGCTGCGAAGGGAAAGGGTATGGCTTCTTCGTCAGCTCCGGCGCCTGAAGTCCACCCCGACGTTCATCCCCCCATTGCTGGTAAGGGTTTGGGGCAGATCGTATCTTTTAAAACCAAGACGGCTCTATTGCATGCTTTATGCACAAGCCTTTAATGCGTTCCCCGTCCTTGTCGGCTCTGTTCAATTTGTTTGGGCCACATGTGCGTCCTATGTCCGAGCTGCATGGGGTATATCCTATGCCCGAGTCGCATGGGGGTCGTCCAGTGGCCGTCTAGACGCTTCACAAACTGGACCGCATGGTGACCCTTCGAACAGAGCCGTATGAGTCCCTCTGAATCGAACCCGCATAAGTTCGTCTGAATTGGGCCGCATGAGGCTGTGCTGCATCGAGCCGCATGAGCTCCCCTGAAATGAGCCGCATAATGCTCCGCTAAGTAGAACCGCATAAGCCCACGCTAAGCAGAGCCGCATAGGCTTACGCTACTTGGTGCTGCATAAGCTCGTTTTGAAATGGAGTCGCATAAGCTTATCTCTAAATAAAGCCGCATAGACTTATGTGAGCCAAAGCACTTAGTAGTTTCGTTTTAGCCATCTTTTGATTTGTTTTTTTCTTTCCTTCTTCAGTGAATCTGCCAGTGAATACTGCTGGAAAACTTCTGGTGGGGCGCGCCCAATCTGCTATGGGCTATAGGTACGATCATATAGTCGAGTATATGATGAACCAGCTCCCAAAAGAGCCTTTGGGGAGGCTGAATGCTATCAAAAAGCAGTCCTTTCACTTCCTCTGTGCCATGATAAACTCGGGACAATTGGAGAGGGAATACCTGAAGCCTGCGTTCCTCTTCGGTGATGCTTTGTCTGTGAAGAACACCCGGACATTGGATATATCCGAGAGCTGGAACTTTACTTTTGATGGGGTGGAGATCCACATCCCTCCGATAGAGCGTCATTTTCCTTTGTCCTGGTTCAATATGCTACCTCTAGACAAAAAGATGGCAGACTCCTTGACTCCCAGCAAGTCGGGGATGTTTGTGGGAAATATCCATTACAATAGGAATTTAGGGTCAGCGTATCCGGGTAGGGAACCGGTCGGTCGGTACGTGATGGGACTTGCTCCGGGTACCTTCATAAACGTAACGGGTCCCAATTTCATGTTCACCCAAGCTGATACCTTCTTGAACAAGCTTGCTCGGAAAGGGTCTTATCCTGTCGGCCGGTTGGCATTGGTGAACTGGATAAACCCTATACCTTCGTGGGCCAACTTGACCACGTGGATTCTACGGAAGTATGAGGCTTTCCTACGTGAGATCGGCCTTTACCACGCCATTCGGGGCACCTGTCATGGTCTGTCCATAAATAAACTGTTGTTCATGGCTCTCCTGGAGATGTTTAACTGGAGGACGGGTACTTTCTTCATGCCCGGAGGGGAGTTGGGACTTGCTCTCCACGAGATGTATGTTGTCTCCAAGTTGCCCTGGGGAAGGAAGTCTTTGAAGTGTACACCCCTACGAGCGAAGAGCTCGAGGATTTGGATCGGCAGTTCCCGGGCTTTGTTGCCGTGTATCGGGAATTGTTATGTCACCACAGTACTGTAGAAGCATGGAAAATATTAGAATAAAGGCATAAATGGCCCATGCGATTTTGGGTAGCAAGTCTATGCGGCTCATACTGGAGTTGCCCTATGCGGCCCAAAAGAAGACCCTCAGACTCATGCGGCTCGGGGATGAATGCGGTTCAGCAGGAATATGCGGCTCAATTGACGATACGTGTGACCCCCCCCCACAGTTGGCCACTGGAGTAATGGTCTCATTTAATGTTCTGACACGACTCGACGGCTGTCTCTGACATAAAGTATCATAGTGGCTCTGCCATAATGACAGACTCTTCGGGAAAAGAAGAAAATCTCTGACCCGATCTGACAAGAAATCCTAGATTGACGCGTGGCAAAAGTCTCATGCGACTCGAATAGAGAACAGCTTCATGCGGCTAATTGAGGAGTCACTCTAATATGATTAACAAAAATTTGCCATATGCGGTCCACCCATAGCCCGGTCTATGCGGCTCAACACCACGCTAATTCATACGTCCTACAGAAACTATGCATATGCGGCTCACGAAAAGTTCGTCCCCTGCGGCTCGATGAGGCATTGACTCATGCGGCTCACGAGTAGTATCCCCCTGCGGTTCAAGTGTTGGTCACCCTATGCGGCCCTGGCAGGATCTTCAATTTAAAAAAATATGGCACTGAAGATGCAACAGAATCCCAACGAGAATATTCGACATCATCATCATAATTGCCGAGATCAGGGCATATCATTCATCATCAAGTCAATAGGACACGTGGCGAGCAATCAAATATTGGCATAATCAATCACGAAGATTTAAAACAGTCAGCATTAACTGCTCATAAGATTTGGTGCTATCCGCATTAGTGGCCGAGATTCATTATAATCAGGATCAAGGGCCCAGATAGAATGAAGGAGCGCCGACATTCCAAATAGATAATCATCAGCAAACCCTAATGATCCCACCCCACTCTTATAAATAGCCAGCATCATTCCCACGTAAAAAAGGTCGGCAACAAAAGAATAAAAAAAAGAAGAAGAGAGAGATATACACAGAGAGAGCTTCCCCTTTTCTTGATACTCACAGAGAGAGAGAAGCCAGGAGAGCAACCCGAGGAGAGTAAGAAGAGCCTTTCTTCGTCAACGCCGAGCAGATCTTCCCCGAGCCAAGGCTGCATACCGATCGTCCAAGGAGTAAGGCAGAGCGGCCGTCGCTTTCCCGAGCCTCTATCGTCACCCCCAGAATCAAAAATAAACAATCGTACTTAGTCTGCTGTACCTAGGTTTTCGTCCCTAGGCTTTCTTTGTACGAGCGAGTTTGTATTGTGAGTCTAAGTTCAGTCCTCCGATAATTGTTCTGTTCTTTTACAATCAATGGCAAACACGATGGCGACTCTGCTGGGGACTAACTTCTCCACGGCTGAGGAGTTGGTGACGCAATCGGATGTAGCCAAACTTGGCTCCACACAACAGAAGATGGTCGTCCGCTTCGACCAACAGGCGTTCGAAGAGATGCTCTCTGAAGGCAGCGCTGGCCCGGTCCAGAAACGCACCCGCACCACGAAGGCTCGCAAAGAGTGGAGGCCAAAGTCATTTGCTCCTCCCCAAGCCCTCGATGGGATACCCTCGGTCGCTCAAGACGGCGAGAAAGATTCTCCTGTGGCCCCACTTCAGATCGCAGACACCTCTGCTGTCCCCAAGTTCGGCAGAAGAAAACACTATGATGCTGGACTTGCAGGGGCAAAGAGGGTCTCTGCTCAACCTGAACCACAGAGGGGTATTAGCCGCAGAAAGAAAATCCATGCGGCCACAACCGTCAACCACATGAAGAAAACTCATGCGGCCACTTCTGTCAGCCGCATAACTTATGCAGCTACAGTTCCCAACCGCATGGATGAGATTCATACGGCTAGTAAAGTCAACCGCTTGCAGAGAATCCATGCGGCCAAAGATGCCAACCGCATGCGGACAGCCTGCACGGCCGTGACTCCTAACCGCATAAGAACTCATCCCACAACAGAAGACAGTCGCATGCAGATAGCCTGCACGGCACCCAACGCTAGCCGCATAGCGTCTCTACCGCGCTTCTCTCGATCAGTTTTCGACCGACTCTCATGCGGTCCTAACTCTGATCACTTTCTGAGTGAAAATCCAGACTCTGTGATACCTAATGTGGACTCTTCCTATTACGCACCCACAAGTGCTAAAAAGAAAAAGTCTAGGGCAGCGCGGGCTCATCAAGTCCAGATAGCTGCCCCAACCTCTGACCATCGGGGCGTCCCGCTGAGTATCACGCGGGCCTCTGACGGGAAGTTGTATAAAACCACTCGAGTCCAGCCCCCGGCGGCAAACGGACAAAGTGGTTCCTCTGACCTGCGTGAAGCTATCCTCCACAAACGCAAGGAAAGAGAAGGAGCCTCAGCGTGCAGAGAGTCCTCACAGGGACGTCACTGTACCCAGATTATCGTCAACTACTGTTGCAACAACACGGCAGTAACGGAAGACCGGCCATCCGTCTTCCAAAGATTACAACATCCGAGCTCGGAAGACGAGGCACCTCCCGTTGCCTCCTGCAATTCCGCACGGAAAGTCCCCGTGGAGGGGAGAGGGAAGAAGACAAGCATCTCCAGTCCAAAGATATCGGCCACTACAGCTAAGAAATTGTCGGCTAAACGGTTGCCATCCACTGGAGTATACCAACACACCCGTTCAAAAACAAAATCTGCTGCAACAGGAGGCTCATCGTCCCCGACCCTGGGGGTCGTAGGAGCTGGGGGTAGTACTCCTCCGAACATCCACAATAATCCAATGTTTCAAGGAGACGAACCCCGAGAAATAACCCTCCCATCGGGTACAACAGATGCTGATGTCCCCAAGGACATCCATGATTCTCTAGACGAAGCAAGCTCCGAAGCTGGGAATAGTGTTCCTTTCGAGTCCGAACCTGAAGAGAACATCCCCACATATCCAGATGATTTCTCGACGCATGGGTACGACTCGGAGGGTACATCCTCCACCACTCCCTCCGTCACTCCTCATGTGAAGACGGTATTCATGACAGACAGCAATCAAGGCGGTTCCAGCGATCGCCAGCGCATCGACACGTTGGAGGCCATATTGTATGCCTTGGTCAAGTCTGTAGACAAAATCAAAGCGGCACTGCCTACTCTGCAGGGAGTGACACCTGGCCAGACAAGCACGGGTCCCGCGAACAACATAGATTCAAATTTAGCAGCACCAAACCCGGGCAATAATGCTCCCGAGATAACGGCCCCTACCGCGACAGATGAGGCCCGAGAAGTAAGGAGAGAGGTTCAGGAGCTTCGAGCGATGTTCCACGCCCGAGAAAATTCTCAAGACCTCAGAATACGGCAACCATACCCAGCTGAATGGAGGGATGTGCCCTTTCCCCCAAGATATAAGCCGTTCAATATCAACCCATATGATGGTAAGACTTCAGCAAGCCGGTACATCACTTACTTTGAGGTCACTACCGACCATCTGCCCCATGATGATGCCATCCTCACACGGTTATTCATTGGGGCACTGGAAGGAGTCGCCTTCGATTGGTACCGCAACCTGCTAGATAATTGCATCCACTCCTTCGCTGGCTTTAAGCGCTTGTTCTTGGAGAGGTTCTATGAGGTAGGGCAGGACGTCACGATGCCTACCCTCATGGACGTCGTCCAAGGAGAGAAAGAGCTGACAAGGAATTATATTGAGCGGTTTCGTCAAACCGCAATGAAGTTACCATCTGGCAACCCGGACTCTTCCTTGATTGAAATTTGCCAAAAGAGACTACTCCCAACAATTAGTCTCTGGATGGGCGAAAGTCAATTCAAGGACTGGAAGGCCTTTATCATCAGCGCTACAAGTGCCGAGGAACGATTGAAGAAAGCTCGCCAACTGGGGTTACATATCTCAGAGGGAGAGAGCAAGGAGAAGCGTCCCAATGCCAGCAACGACAATGGGGGTAGCCCCTCCAACAACCGGGACAACAAAGGCAAGCAGTCCATGGTGACCGATACAGCCCAGAAGCCCGAGCCACAGCCAGCAGACAAACAATGGCCTCAAATCACTTATTCTTTCGAAGACGGCCATGTCAAGCCTATCTTGGACATGCTTATACAAGGAGATAGAATTCAGCTTCCTCCACCAAGGCGGGAACCTCGGCCTGCTGATTTGGAAAATCCGAAGTTCTGCCATTACCACCGCTACGTCCACCATGCTACACATGACTGCTACCAACTGAAACGGTATATCCAGAACCTCATCGATTCGAACGCTCTGGCTATCGACTTCGAGGAGGTAACCGTAGCAGCCAACATGGTGTCCGTACAATTCGGCAATTTCCCTCCAACAGAGACTCAAGACGGTGTCATACCCATCCCTCTGGCAACGATGGAAATCACTAATCTTCCGCCTACCCGTGATCAAACTTCCGGCCGAGTACCCTTCACCACATCACGAGGGGAAATCATGTGGGTTCATCCGGACCTAGTCCACGAGGTGACTCAGCCCACTTTACCTTCTAAAAAGAAAAGTGGAAAGGTCAGATCATGCCGCACCGCCTCGGCAGAGGAGGAGGAAGTCTCAGCCGTCACTACTCGATCTGGAGCACAAGCCCAACCAGTGGCCGAGAATCCGACTAATGATCAGCAGCCCACAAACGCTGATACTCCGGGACCGGCTCAGCCTTCGACGACCGACAAGCCTAGGCCGAAGGAGACTCGCTTCGACAAATCCCTCCGAAAGGAGGCACCTCAGGGGCTGGAGAGGCCCTACAACTTCGACATCTTGGCGCAATTGGCTAATACATCGGCCAAATTGTCCTTATATGAACTCCTGAGGCTCTCGAAGGATGTCCGCACGGCTCTAAGTGAGGCGCTCCAAAATGCCGACGCATACTTGGCTCAGGTCAACCTCACGGGAGATAATCAGCCTACAAATCTCCAAGATAGTGCGTGTACAGGTGCAATGCCCGATATCGTCTTCTCTCCGCAGGATATGCTCATCAAAACTAACCTGCACGATCGCCTATTGTACTACACTGGATACATCGGCGACGTAAAGGTAGACCGATTGCACATTGATCCTGGGTCCTCCATAAGCATCATTCCGAAGGGTCTGCTACATAATCTTCGCATTCTAATGCATCGCCTGACGCCTACAAGCACCGCCATTAGCGGTTTCAATTCGGGCAGGAGCTACCCAATAGGGAAGATTCGTTTGAAATGTCAGATTGGCGATCTCCAATCAGAAGTCACCTGCTACGTCATAGATGCCGACACTTCTTACAATATCCTTCTGGGGCGGCCTTGGATACACGATTACATGATCGTGCCTTCCACGCTACACCAGTGCTTCAAATATGTCGATAAGCACGGCTTCGTGAGGACAGAGTTTGCTGATGTCGATCCCTTCAAAGGGGTCGAATCTTATTACTCAGACTCCTGTCTGTACGAAAAATCAAAGAAGCATCTGGTCGAAGAGGAGGTGCAAGCTCACACCAAGGCAACCACAAGATCAGAAGAACCCCTGATGATCCACCTCCAGGCTCGCAAACCGGGCAGTTCTGTACCCCTTACGGCTACTCTGCGTAAGGACGCAATCAGTCTATCGGTGCAAGAAGAGCAGATGAGAATCCGGCTGCCGAGGTCTGGCCAAGTGCCGAGACCCACACCAGGGCCTTTTACCATCAGACTACCGAGAGTCGGTCAGCTCCAAGCGGAGAAACTCAATCCCTCCGACAGACCGCTCACGATACGTCTTCCTAAAAAGGGCCGTCACCCCGACGCGAGGTCTGACACTTCCAGTGAACCAGCCACTCCTCGCCCCACGTCAGATGCCAAGCTGGGGGTTGCTAGTCTACCAACAACTCCACGACCTGCTCCCCCGGTCGAGCCTCTGAAGATTAAGCTGACTAGGTCGCTCTCCCAGTCTTCATTTATACAGGGGGTGGCTGAAGAAGAACCAGAATTAGCCAAGTATGTGGCTGCCCACTCCGATACCCCTTCCACGGATGATGTAATCCTTCTCGAGAAGATACCTTATTTTATCAATAAAGGGCTATCTTTGAATTACATCGAGCTCAACAAGCTATGTACAATGTATGCTATGGACCACGGTATAGGCACTCACCTACACACACAAGTGACAAATGTATATACCACAATCCAGCTTACTCCGGCAGAAGACGCTTACCGAATAGTCGAGGGAGGGGACCACCCGATTATCTTCGACCGGAAAGACGATCCGTACCCCTTCACTATAAAAGAAGTCGATCTTGGGTCAGATACCGGGAGATTACCTCTATACCTTTATAGTCCCCAGTCCAAATACCTCATGCAGAAACAAGGATATGATCTAGAAACTACACCAGGTTTGAATTACGGTACCGGACGGCGACTACCTTTGAAGCCCCCAGTACCGTCTGGTAAACCACGGGACTACTATAGCAAAACTCGATGTGGACTAGGGTATGTAACTCCCACAACGACTCCAGAGAGTTCAGATGAAGAATGTGATTGGCAGTTACACTCAACCGGGTTACCAACTTCCGACTCAGACACAAGCATTGGGGACAATTCAGACAAGTCCTATCAGTCAACATGGCATTTGCCGATGCTTACGAAGAAGACGAGGACATTCCTGAAATCCTCGAGCTTGAGCCGTGGGCTCAACAGTTAGACGTACAATGGGAAAAGCAGTTCGAGCTAAAAGAACCTCCTACGGAGGATGAAGTTATGCAGGTCAACCTCGGCACCGAATCCTCTCCAAAGCCAATCTTCGTCAGTAAAAGCCTAACAGGCGAGGAACGAGAATCACTGCTGGAACTCATCAGAGAATACATTGACGTATTTGCATGGAGTTACGAAGACATGCCGGGATTAAATCCCGATATTGCTCTCCATAAACTCAATATACGGCCGGATGCAAAGCCAGTCAAGCAGCAGCAACGACGCTTCCGCCCGGGCGTCATGGACGCGATCGAAGCCGAAGTCAACAAACTGATAGCCAGCGGCTTCATCCGTGAGGAGCAACACCCTGACTGGGTCGCCAATATAGTCCCGGTCCTTAAGAAGAACGGGAAGATCCGAATCTGTATCGACTTCCGTAATCTAAATGAGGCATGTCCGAAAGACGAATTTCTCCTCCCGATCACGGACATCATGATTGACAACACATGCGGCTTTGAACGTATGTCATTCATGGATGGATTCTTGGGATACAATCAAATCGAGATGTCCTCCGACGATGAGAAGCACACATCATTTAGAACACCGATCGGTACATACTGTTACACAGTCATGCCATTCGGTCTAAAGAACGCTGGTGCCACATATCAGCGGTCTATGAGTATCATTTTCAGAGAACATTTGCGCAAAACAGTGGAATGCTACGTCGACGACATCGCTGTCAAGAGTCGCCGTAAGGAGGATCATCTACAAGATCTGAGAACGGTATTCGACCTGATGCGAGCCCACAACCTGAAGATGAACCCTACAAAGTCGTTCTTAGGCGTATCCAGCGGGAAGTTCTTAGGTTTCATCATCACTGCACGGGGTATCCATGTAGACCCTGAGAAAACCAAGGCAATAATGGAGATGGGTCCCCCAAAAAATCTCCGCGAACTTAGAGGCCTTCAAGGGAGGCTAGCCTATATCAAAAGGTTTATTTCCAATCTCTCCGGACGATGCCGGCCGTTCACACACCTCATGAAGAAGGGAGTCTCATTCGTATGGGATGAAGAATGCCAACGCGCTTTCAACGACATCAAAGAATATTTGTCAAATCCTCCAGTCCTGGTGGCCCCGGTCCCTGGAAAACCATTCTTGCTCTATGTACGAGCAATGGAACACTCCCTCGGTGCCCTGCTGGCACAAAATAATGACGCAGGACACGAACAGGCCATATACTACCTCAGCCGAATGATGGTCGGGCCCGAACACCGATACACTGCCGTGGAGAAAGAATGCCTCGCCTTGGTATTCGCTATTCAAAAGACGCGGCATTATGTCACAGGACAAACCATACATGTGATCTCACGGGTAAATCCCCTCAGGGTCCTCATGACTAAACCAGGGGCGCTCAGCTCTCGTCTCGCTACATGGGCAATACTGCTATCCCCATATCATATGATCTTCGTCCCACAGAAGGCTGTCAAAGGCCAAGCCCTGTCAGACTTTTTGGCGGCCCATCCAGGATCGGGGTCATCCAGAATATACGAGGAAATCCCAGATGAGGTCGCCGATTCTAATATAACCACCCACGACAACATATGGAGGATGTTCTTCGATGGCGCTTCAAGAACCGGACCCAAGGGAAATATTGTCGTCGGGGTCGGAGTAATATTGATCTCTCCTACCGAGCTAGTGATCAATCGCGCCTACTCTCTTACGGAGCCCTGTTCCAACAATATGGCCGAGTACAACACTTTGGTCATTGGCCTCCAACTCGCAAAGGAGCTGGGTGTAGAATATCTCGAAGCATACGGCAATTCACAATTAATCGTCAATCAGATTCGGGGGTCGTACGAAGTCCGCCATGAAGACGTGATCCCCTACCACCAAATAGCAATCAACATTATCTCCTCATTCGAGGGATTCTTCATCGAACACGTCCCAGACTTCAAAATATCGAAGCCGATGCCCTAGCAGGCCTTGCCGCTTCTTTAGCAGTGTCGAACCAAGCGCATCACTCGGTTGAGGTGATAGGCCACGAACTGGTCTGTCCCAAGAACAATATTCAATTCGTGGCGAGCTATTCCGCCCAGACGGTCGACGAAACACCAGACTGGAGACAGCCGTTCATTGACTTCGTCGTATACGATATCCTCCAGGAGAATCCAAGGGAAGCTACCTCCATCAGACGGCGTTCTCTCAGATTCTTCTACGACACAGAGACAAAGATGCTGTACCGATGATCCTACGATGGATTATTACTCCGGTGCTTGTCAAACACAGAAGCCAAAGAAGCTGTACGAGAAGCTCACGACGGTGTTTGTTGGGTCCATCAGCCTGGCCCTAAGCTACAGGACCGCCTTCGCCGTATGGGCTACTACTGGCCCACGATGGTGGCAGACGCAATAGACTATGCCAGAAAATGCAAGGCTTGCCAAGTCCACGCGGACTTCATTCACCAACCATCCGAGTTTCTACATCCAACGGTGGCATCCTGGCCATTCGAAGCATGGGGAATGGATATCATTGGTCCAATCATCCCACCTTCCTCCCGAGGACATCGCTTCATACTTGCGATCACCGACTACTTCTCCAAATGGGCGGAAGCCGTCCCACTCGCAGAAGTTAAGACTTTAAATGTGATCAGCTTCCTTAAGCATCACGTCATCTACCGCTTCGGACTGCCTCGGAGGATCATCCATGATAATGGTCCGCAGTTTGCAAGCCATGCATTCTATCGATTCTGCGACAAACACCGCATTCAGAATGTCGCTTCGACACCATATAACCTGGCAGCAAACGGGTTGGCAGAGGCATTCAATAAAACAATCATCAAACTCCTCAAGAAGTTTGTCTCCTCCAACAAACGCGACTGGAACGAGAAGCTCGGCGAATGCTTATGGGCTTATCGCACCACGGTTCGAACAGCTACTGGGAATACACCATTCTCTTTAGTATACGGGAGTGAGGCAGTCCTCCCACTGGAAACTCAGATTCCCTCACTCCGCGTCGCCCTCATTTATCAGTTGACAACGGATGATAACTATCGACGCCGATTACAAGAGTTGGAGGCCTTAGACGAAAAGCGCCTCCTAGCCCAGCAAAGGATTGAGCTATACCAAGCACGTATCTCAGGAGCCTTCAACAAGAAGGTTAAAATCAGAACATTCCAAGTGGGCGATCTCGTTCTGACAGTCCGGAGACCAATGGTCATGACTCACAAGACCGCAGGCAAATTCCAGCCAAAATGGGAAGGTCCATTTGTCATCGAGGCAGTGTTCTCCAACGGCGCCTACCGCCTCGCCAAGCAGAATGGGGACTTGCTTATGTTGCCTGTCAACGGCAAGTTTCTGAAGAAATACTATATTTAGACAACATTCTCCAAATTATCGAGTCATGTACCCTCTTAGTACCCCTGAACTCGCACCCACCATTTTCCAAATTATCGAGTCATGTACCCTCTTAGTACCCCTGAACTCGTATCCACCATTTTCCAAATTATCGAGTCATGTATCCATTGATACCACTGAACCCACATCCACAACATTTTAGATTACCGAGCCATGCACCCGCTGGTGCCACTGAACTCTCATCTCCTCAATATTCTAGAAAATCTAAATTATGTACTTACATTTCCGGTCACTCTCTCAGATAGTAAGTCACGTATAATCATACCTCTGAACTTTCTTCCTGAAAGAGATCCTCCCTCATGATCCACTACCCGTACTCCCAGTGCATAAAAAAGGTAATCGATCCACTAATTTCCGAAACGACCATGTCCTCATTACCTCTGAGTCATTTTCACTTCCACCAAGAACAAACCGCCCCCTCGCATAGAACTTCCATGTCCTCCTACCTCTGAGTAGTTCTATGCACCCCTTCTTCATTGAGCCCACTCCTGCCATGTCCTCATTACCTCTGAGTGGGAAGGCTCCGTCGAAGAAATCACCATATTTGCCATGTCCACATTACCTCTGAGCAAGTATGTTGGTTCCCTTTCAACCTATTATCCGTACCCACAACCGGAGTGCGACAAGGATAATAGGTCCACAAATGTCCTCTGTTGACCACAAATGTCCTCTGTTGACCACAAACGTCCTCTGTTGACTACAAATGTCCTCTGTTGACCACAAATGTCCTCTGTTGACCACAAACGTCCTCTGTTGACCACTATTGATTATAGAAGAGTCTTCCGTGAAGTCTCCCCCTACCATGTTCTTATTACCTCTGAGTAGGAAGATTCAACGGTAAAACCCTCATGTTTGCTACGTCCTCATAATTTCGGAGCAAATATGACTGGCTTCCTCCCACCTTATTATCCGTATCCTGAACCAGGGTACGCCAAGGATAATAGGTCCACAAATATCCCTTGCTAAGCTTCTTAGCATAAATCCACCATCCTACCATGCTCCGGGAGCCCAGCTGCTCTACGGCATTCCTTTCCCCAGTACCGAGAACATCTATGACCATTTTGTCGTGGTTGTCCCGGACATCCTGATCAAACTTGTTATCCGTACCTAAAACCAAGGTACGCCCAGGGTAACAAGTCCACAAATAATCCCCCAGCAAGTCCAATTCCATGAACACCACAAGAACAAGAAAGAGAAGATGAGTTGAAACATGCTCATTTATTTCAAAATTCAAAGGAGCTACATCAGTGGGGATCACATCCCTTACAAATCAAAATATACACATATGAAAGAAAAAACAAAAAAAAAGAGAAACAGAAGAAGACAGATGGCGGATCACTGTTCCGGTGCACATAACACCGTAAGGCGGTCCTTTATCAAGGCGACCGACCGCTCAAACCTCTGTTTGGCTCGACGCTCAGCTTCCTGGTTCAACACCGCCGGGTCCTCCAGATGAACGTGGGCCTGCCAGTTGTCCTCGAACTTCTTAAAAGATCGCTCCAAGTTGGCAGAAGTTCGAGAAATCTGCTCGGCCTCCCGAGCAATCGACTCCTGTTCTGCATGAGCAGCCTCCCGCTCTGACTCTAAGAAGGCCAACTCCTTCTGGAGTGCAAGAATCCGCTCCTTCGTGTCAGCTATTCCACGAGAGGCAGATTCTTCCCGGGCCCTACAAGCCTGACTCCGACGACCAAGTCGGTCATAGGAGACGGAGAACTTGTCAAGATCCCCCTGCACAGCCGGCCCGGCAGTTTCTCGAGCGAGCTTGATCCTGTCCCGAGCAGCAACCAGGAAGCCCCGCTCTCGTTCGATCGCAGCAGACAAACCGGCCTGCCGTACTGCCAGCAGTTGGGTCACAAGCTGGTCAGCCTCTGTCACCTTAGGCTCCAGGAACGCTGCTAACCCCAGCCCGCCAGGAAGACCCTTCAGAGTGTCAATTTGGCCCTGAGCTCCCCGTAGAGACAGAGAAAAAGGGACCCCCCGTTCCACGGCAGCGTTTATACCCCTCCCTAAGTGGCGATAAAAGCTGTCAACCACATCCTGCGTCACCTCGTCCAGAGCCTCCGAGGAAACCGGTGTCAGCGGGAGTGTGGCTGGTAGCACGGAAGAAGACGCGACAGAATCTGCCGCTCCTGCCACAAGAGAAACCAACTCCGTACGGAAAGACGCTTGAACAGCGGCCAACTCCTCTTCAGCAGCCCGCGGGATTTGGATGCTCGACAAGGTCGAGAAGTCGACTTCCGGAGCCGTGTCAACAGTGGAAGACGAGGCGGAAACCATTGCCAACTCCCTCCCCGTCTGCCCGAAAACGGCAGGAGGCTCTTCAACATGAGAGAGAGGAGAAAAAACATTCCTTTCGTCCGGATAATGGCCGACCGAACTCTCCCCGAGAACATCCGCGGCGGGAGGTAAAAGATCAGGACCTGCAGGGCCAAGGCAACCGTGAATCGACTTGACCCGAAGGATATGCTGATAGAGCGAATAAGCCCCCTCGGTGGTCAATATGTGGCTCAGCTTACCAGTGGAGGAATATGGAGGCTGAGGTTCGCCTACAGCCATCACAACCTCTTCACCAACAGCCTCCGAGTCAGGAATAAAAGACTCATCTGCCCTTGCATCCTCGGGAGGGGATGCACCGAGGATGGTGTCATCTCGTTGAAATTCAGAAATCTCGTCACCCTGGGCTGGGGCCTCAGCAGCTTGGGAGTCCTTAGTCGCCGTTGGGAGAGCCCCCGCAGAGAGGATCGTGGCACACATGTCGCTAATTAAAACGGCAGGGGCTGGATCAACTACTAAAGCAGCAGATGGTTCAGGAGAGCCTGGTTCGTCAGACACCTGCGAAGAAAAATGACCAAGTTATATCTCCGAGAGGAAAGAAAGCTACAATGAAGATAGAACTCCGATTTGGACTTACCTCCGGAACATCATCTACACCCTCACCCTTCTCCGTAATAAGCAGCCTACGGGGACCGACAGCCGCTCTCTTTACAGAAAAAGTTACTTCTCCGCCGGTAGGCTCATGCCTGCCTCGCTTACGCGAAGGACCAGGCATGGCGGGCGATAGATCTACCCGTACCTCCTCCGACGTAGACGGTAACGGGTCCACTGCTTCGTCAAATACGGCCGATGGTTGTTCCGTCGCCATCTCAGCCGCTATAACGGGAGGCTGACCCGCCATTATCCCATCACCCGAAGAAAAGGAGTCTTTGCCGTCCCGTTTTATTTTCCTCAATTGTGTCAAAGGATTCGGAATCGGGCGAGGGAACCCTATTCGTCCTTTTCTTCTTTGCTCTCGACGTCACAGCCTTCTTCGCCAGGCGAGTGCCCACAATAAAGCTAGTTTTTAAGTCAAAATCGAGGGGAGGAGGATTCGTCGTGACATGATGCAGGGCTGCCATATGCAGGATTTCATCCATCACATTTGCGGCAGGGACCAAGAAGCTAGTCCGAGTATGACAGGTGTCATAGTAGCTCCATGCTCTGATACCGTCAAGAATGCTGCCTTCAAATCCCAGGTGAGAATTGGGGCGCCCGAGGAATAGCTGACTATATCCAAATTGACGGGCAAACCTACTAGGCAAGTAGGGCTCCAAATACACAGTGGTACGATTCCGGTAAACTAGATGCGTCGGGCGAATGTTGCGCAGCCAGAAACGCATCTTTTCAGGCAGGAAACGAGGAGGTCCGACCCCATCAACATGAACACTCCATACCTCTTGATCAGTGAAACAAGGAACGGATACGAAGAAATTATACCCATCCACCCTCGCCAGCATCCTCCGACACGCTGGCATGGTACTACATTCCCAAGGCTGGTGGTGATACTTGAAAAGAAACGCGTCATCACCTGTAACGCCATCTACCGTCCCGGGTCTCATCAAGGATTGATAATGCAGCAATAGCCATCCCAGTAAGTAATGGTAAGGCAATTCTACACGTTCAAAATCTATTGCCACATCACGAGCAATGACCTTGGACGAGAAGGCGCGAAGACCATGTTGAATACTGCACACCATGGCAGGAAGGAGGGCCAGCCTGACCCCAAAGGCCAACTTCACGGCAGGAAGAATGAAGTGGCGACTGATCCTCTCAATAGAGCCTGCCCCTCCTGAGACCACGCAATTGTGCAACCACACCATTAAAAATCCGGCCAAAAGTGCCTTCTCGGACAACCGTCGAGTGCCGTAACGAAAGTAGCTAAAGGAGTCAATCTGGCTCCCGAACCTGTCACTTTGAGACTTCGACCTCCGGGCAGTCGACATCAAGACCTCCACTTGTTCAGGAGTTAAACGATCTCGGGAAGTAACTCGGCCAGCCGCGCTAAATTTGAAAATGTATGCAACCCAAGATTTAGTATGGGGAGAGTCCCCCTCCGAGCTATCATTTTTCTGGATAGTCGTCCGGTGACAGGTGCTATGATGGCATAATAATTCTTGATACACGGTGACGAAACCGGGGAATCGCTGATCCAAATTTTGAAGCTCCTCATTCGTCGGCGTATACACTTCGAAGGGTTCATCCCCCCAGGGGAGCTTGGAGACAGCATACATCTCGTGAAGAGCGAGCCCTAATTCTCCAGCAGGGGTAAAAAAGGTCCCCGTTCGATGATTGTACATCTTCAAGAGGGCCATGAACAGTGGCTTATTAACGGGCAACCCGTGGCTGGTACCCCGTATAGCTTCATAAAGGTTGACTCCCCGCAAAAAACTCCTCATACTTTCGTAGGATCCATGAGGACAGATTAGCCCACGGAGGAATGGGGTGTACCCAGCTCGGCAGGACCAACCTACCAATAGGATAGGACCCTTTGCGAGCTAGCTGACTCAGGAAGGTATCAGCCTGGAAGAATGAAAAATTAGGACCAGGGGTGTTGATGAAGGTACCTGGAACTAACCCCATCACGGACCGACTGGCTGGATCTTTGACTGCGCGCACTGACCCAGTAGCTCTGTTGTAACGGATATTACCAACAAACATCCCTGGTCTGGTTGGAGTAAGGGTGTCCGGCATCTGCCTATCCAGAACGATCATATTGAACCACTCAAAAGGGAAATGGCGCTTCATAATAGGGATGTGAATCGGCATCCCGTCCAGGTCAAAATCCCAACTTTCCGAAACATCCAATACTGGGGAGTTTTCTACAACCAACGCATCCCCAAAGAGGAAGACCGGTTTCAGATACTTCCCGTCAGACTGCCCAGAGCTTATCATATCAACAAGGAACTGAAAGGATTGAACCCTGATGACATTTAGTCGTTCCAAAGGTTCATCAACAAGTAGCTGTTCGGACACTTGACGAACTAAGTCATCCCGATGAACGCCCGAGGCAAACTGACGCGAGCCTACCATAAGTTCCCCAGCAGGATTCACGGGCAGAGTCACTGAAGACAGGCAAAAGAAATAAGGTCAGAAGATAGACAAAAAAAAATAGAAGCATTTGAAAGGTTATTGGAGTCTATGCGGCTCAGGTTGCCACAGCCTCATGCGGCTCCTCAGCAGATAGGTCCATGCGGCTCTGCGCGTCATATCCCCATGCGACTCTGAATTAACCAAGTCTGTACAACTCAGATTCAGAAGGGTTTATAGATTCATGCGGCTAAGTCCGACTCATACAAACCGCTGTGGCTACAAACCATCAAGTTCATGTGGTTCAAAAGTGAGCAATGCTTATACGGCCCAAGTCGAAAACACACATGTGGCACTGATCGAATGTGACAAGCTCATGCGGCCATAATGGGCGAAGTGCTTATGCGGTCACATCGATACGTCTCGTATATGTGGCTTGTGCATAAAATATGCAACAGAGCCATGGCAGCAGCTAGGGTTTTTCGGAGTGACCCCCTTACCAGCGATGGGCGGGTGAACATCAGGACGGACAGCGCCTACAGCAACCGGCGGAGGAGTGACTACATTCGTCGCCGCAGTCGCCGTAGCAGCAACTGCCTTGCCCTTCGCGGCCTTCGATGCAGCAGATCTCTTGGGAGCCATGGTCGATGGATGAAGAAGGAAAACGAAGAGCGAAGTTGGCAACAGGGAATTCAAGCAAAGAAAGGAGGTAAAGAAATCCCCAAGAGCTAAAAAACTCCTATTTATAGGCGATCAATAAAGTAGAAAGATGCCTCGGATTACGCGCCGCCTCCAAAAATAAAAACGAAAATGCTTCGGTCAAGGCAAAACCGACCCTTGGGATCCTCCCCCAAAAGGCGGCGTCAAAACAAATCGAAGGCAATTAATGAAGATTTGCTCACGTGGTCAGGACGCGTGGCAAAGAGCTTATGCGGCCAGAAGAATCTATGCAGCCGAGATGCTAATGCGGCCAGGAAGCTCAGGTAAACAGAACATCCTATGCGGCATGAACAGGGCCATGCTTCTTATTCAAAGTGTTTCAATTTTACAAATTGAAAACTTTGAAGGGGGTCATGTAGAAGCATGGAAAATATTAGAATAAAGGCATAAATGGCCCATGCGGTTTTGGGTAGCAAGTCTATGCGGCTCATACTGGAGTTGCCCTATGCAGCCCAAAAGAAGACCCTCAGACTCATGCGGCTCGAGGATGAATGCGGTTCAGCAGGAATATGCGGCTCAATTGACGACACGTGTGACCCCCTCCCACAGTTGGCCACTGGAGTAATGGTCTCATTTAATGTTCTGACACGACTCGACGGCTGTCTCTGACATAAAGTATCATAGTGGCTCTGCCATAATGACAAACTCTTTGGGAAAAGAAGAAAATCTCTGACCCGATCTGACAAGAAATCCTAGATTGGCGCGTGGCAAAAGTCTCATACGGCTCGGATAGAGAACAGCTTCATGCGGCTCATTGAGGAGTCACTCTAATATGATTAACAAAAATCCGCCATATGCGGTCCACCCATAGCCCGGTCTATGCGGCTCAACACCACGCTAATTCATGCGGCCTACAGAAACTATGCATATGCGGCTCACGAAAAGTTCGTCCCCTGCGGCTCGATGAGGCATTGACTCATGCGGCTCACGAGTAGTATCCCCCTGCGGTTCAAGTGTTGGTCACCCTATGCGGCCCTGGCAGGATCTTCAATTTAAAAAAACGTGGGACTGAAGATGCAACAGAATTCTAACGAGAATATTCGACATCATCATCATAATTGCCGAGATCAGGGCATATCATTCATCATCAAGTCAATAGGACACGTGGCGAGCAATCAAATATTGGCATAATCAATCACGAAGATTTAAAGCAGTCAGCATTAACTGCTCATAAGATTTGGTGCTATCCGCATTAGTGGCCGAGATTCATTATGATCAGGATCAAGGGCCCAGATAGAATGAAGGAGCGCCGACATTCCAAATAGATAATCATCAGCAAACCCTAATGATCCCACCCCACTCTTATAAATAGCCAGCATCATTCCCACGTAAAAAAGGTCGGCAACAAAAGAATAAAAAAAAAGAAGAGAGAGATATACACAGAGAGAGCTCCCCCTTTTCTTGATACTCACAGAAAGAGAGAAGCCAGGAGAGCAACCCGAGGAGAGTAAGAAGAGCCTTTCTTCGTCAACGCCGAGCAGATCTTCCCCGAGCTAAGGCTGCATACCGATCGTCCAAGGAGTAAGGCAGAGCGGCCGTCGCTTTCCCGAGCCTCTATCGTCACCCCCAGAATCAAAAATAAACAATCGTACTTAGTCTGCTGTACCTAGGTTTTTGTCCCTAGGCTTTCTTTGTACGAGCGAGTTTGTATTGTGAGTCTAAGTTCAGTCCTCCGATAATTGTTCTGTTCTTTTACAATCAATGGCAAACAAGTACTTGTCATCAGACGGCTATCAAGAAAGACGGTAGCTCAGAAGGGAGCGCTCCTCACACCACCACCTGGGTCGCATATTTTTTCACACTCGGTGCCTTAGGCCGAGTTTCTTCCCGAGATCCTCAGACTCATGAGGAGGTACAACATTTGGTGTCGACTGCCAAGAGATCGAGGTCTACGGGCGACACCTTTGGGAGTAGGACTGACTCCTTTAGTTATTTTTATCATGGTACTCAGCGACTGTCGGAGAAGGCACTCCTTACGGGATTTCTGATGGTGTGACTGCGAAACTGCGTAGTCTTCGGAGGGACGGGTTCTATTGAGAGGATCAGTCGCCACTTTATCCTTCCCGCCGTAAAGCTGGTTTTTAGGGTCAAATTGGCCCTTCTGCCGGCCATGGTGTGCAGCATACACCATGGCCTTCGCGCCTTTTTGTCCAAGGTCATCGCTCGTGACACGGTGATGGATTTTGAGCGCATAGAACTGCCATACCATTATTTAATGGGGTGGCTGCTAATGCACTGCCGGTCTCTGATGAGGCTTGGAGGAGAAGACGACGTTACGGCTGATGACGCTTTCATTTTCCGATTCTACCATCAGCCCTGGGAGTATAGCACCATGCCAGCCTGTCGGAGAGCACTGGCGAGAGTGGACGGATACGTCTTTTTTGTATCCGTACCTCGTTTTACTACTGAAGAGGTGAGGAGCACATATATTGATGGTATCGAACCCCCTCTCCTCTTACCTGAAAAAATGCTCCTTTGGTTGCGTAATATCTGCCCAGCGCACCTGATATATCATAATTGCAATAACGTCTACTTGGAGCCCTACCTGTCCAGCAGGTTTTTTTGCCAGTTCGGGTATAGCCAACTATTCTTGGACAATCCCAGCTCTTTCCTGGGCTTTGAAGGTAGCGTCCTGGACGGTATCAGGGCATGGCATTATTACGACATGGTTCATACTCGAACCACCTTTTCAGTCCCTGATGGCGAGGTGCCAGGGAAGATTTTATATATGGCGGCCTTATATCATGTTACAGCGAACAAGCCTCTCGTTAATTTCGATCCGAGTATCAGTTTTATCGCGAGTACTGGCTTGGAGGAGAAGCCCAAAGGGTCTAAGAAAAGGAAGAGGAAGGCGAACACAGTTTCCATGCCTGACTTGGAGTCCACCACTGCGGACGAAGAGAATGATGAACATGATGCAGATAACTCTTCCCTTCTGGTGGAAGATGTTGGGGCGGATCAGCCGTCTATTATGTCAGATAAGATGGTGGAGGATCAGCTGTTTGTTGCACCTGGTCCTATACGGAAACGTAGCAGGCAAATCTCCCCTGTTGGTGGTATTCCTTACTCCCGAAAATGGGCTGCGACCAGACGTCGTAAGTTAACTATAAAAGAGAGAAGCAAGGACGTCGACCCCGCTTCAGAGGTAAATTGAGCTACTATTTTCTTTATTCAGTTCTCCTTTTCTCCTGAAGTTTGACCTTAATCATTTTTCTTTCCTCTCGTATGCGTCAGAAGAAGAGGAATCTCGCGAACTGGCCACTGTTTCTGAAGTCGATCCAGCCCTAAACACTTTGATCAATGACATATGTGCCGGGATTATTTCTGCCGAGGCTCTCTCGATTGCGGCTGAAGGATCTCACGGTGCTGAGGTTACGACTCGAGATGACGGGGGCTCCGATGAACCTATCTCCGAAACTGCTAAATTCCATCAGGGTGATACTGATCCAATCGTACCTCCTTCCGAGGCGGCCGGGGCAGAAGACCCAGTCGGATTCAGCTTGGGGGTTACCGGTAAGGGGACTATGGCGGTTGTGAGCGAATCTCAACCTCCACAACCATATCCTGGTAAGATAAGCCAAATTTTGACTAATGAGGAGGCCCATTCGCTCTATTATCACATCCTTCGGGTTACATTGATTGATGGTTGCTCTGGACATACAGGTCCTGCCCTTTCAGTGTCGATGATAAAAATTGTTAAGGTAGGCTCTGCTAGTAGGGATTTGGTGGAAGGGAGCGTGCCCCCTCCTTTTCCGACTTATCTTAAGGGGCCTCCCGTCGGATCGAGTTTGGGAGGTCATATGGCGGCACAGTCTGGATAGGGAGCAATAGTCCCTGCTTCTTCCTCTGCTCGTATGACTTTGTGGGTTGACCTCTCAGCTTTATCGAGTATCCAGGTTGTTCGGGCCGTGGAGGAAGAATTGGCCGTTGTTCAAGCGTCCTTTCGCTCAGAATTTATTTTCCTTGTGGAAGGGGCGGCAAGTTCTGCTGTGTCTTCTTCGACACTGCTAGCCACACTCCCTTTGACACCGTCCTCTACGAAAGTTCTGGATGAGGCGTCGCAGGATGTGCTTGATAGTTTCTACCGCCACTTGAAGAGAGGAGTAAAAGCTGCTGTGGAGCGGGAAACCCCTTTCGCCTTGGCCCGACAATGCGCCCAAGGCCAAATTGACATTCTCAAAACCTTCTACGCAGGACAGGGATAGCTGCGCTTCTGGAGCCCAAACTGTTGGAAGCTGATCAGCTTGTGGCCAAGTTTCAAGTGCTGCGACAAGCTGATCTGATCTGTCCGCAGCAATTGATCAGGAGCAGGGGTTCCTCATAACTGCCTTGGAGAAGAGAAGGCTCGCGTGGGATACATCTAAGCCAGTTATAATAAAAGACCTCGGCTACCTGTCTCTCTTGTACGACCAGCTGAGCCACCGGAGCGAGGTTTGCAGGGCTCAAAAAGCAGCTACCTCCCAGGGAGTAATTGATACAAGGGAGCAGATTCTCGAACTTCAGAAGAAGCTGGCCTTCTTGGAGTCTGAGCTTGAAGCTTCTCGTACGGACAAAGAGCTGATTATTCAGGATGTCGAAAGGATTTCCAGAGCTTCCGCTAATCTGGAACGTGCTCTGAAGAAGTTTGAGGAGGGCTGGCGAGCTCACGCGCCCTTGGAAGATGCGGCGCTGCTGACTCAGGAGGCTGAACGTTGGGCCAAATAGAGGTTTGAGTGGTCGACTGCCTTGTTGAGGGATCGTCTCAGGGTACTATTTATCGTCGAACAATAGTCAGCTTTTTTTCTTCTTTTCGTTTTCGTTCTTTTCCTTCCTTAAGTGGGACGTGGTCCCCAGAACATGTAGTATTTTTGCCTTTCAAACAAAAAAGTATGCTTTATTCTACCTTTTATTTGTATTGCTTATTGTGTTTGTGGTGTTTGTGGCATTTGCCCCACCGGGGAGCTGTTTGTGGACTTGTTACCCTTGGCATACCTTAGTTTTAGGCACAGATAACAAGTTGATGGGGATATTTGGAACAAATCCACAGTAAGGTGGCTATGGACGTTCCTAGTATCGGAAGAAAGAATGCCGTGGGGCAGCTGGGCCCCTGGGGCATGATGAGAAGTGAGGGGCATGTACTAGGAAACTTAGTACAGCATTTATGGTCAACAGTGGACATTTGTGGTCAACATAGGACATTTGTGGGCCTATTATCCTTGGCGTACCCTGGTTTTTTTTGGTACGGATAATAGGTCGAGAGAGAACCAACATACTTACTCAGAGGTAATAAGGACATGGCAAATATGAGGGTTTCTTCGATAGAGCCTTCCCACTCAGAGGTAATGAGGACATGGCAGGAGTGGGCTCCATGAAGGGAATATAGAACAACTCAGAGGTAATGAGGACATGGAGGTTCTATGTGAGGGGCGGTTTATTTTTGATAGAAGGGAAACAACTCAGAGGTAACATCGACGTGGTTGTTTCGGAAAATTGTGGATCTGTTACCCTTTTTGTGCACTGAAAGTGTGGGTAGAGGATCATGAGGAAGGAGCTCCTTTTAGGAAGAAAGTTCAGAGGTATGATCATACGTGACTTACTACCCAAAAGATGCGGTATAGATTCATTTGTAGTGATTAGAGTGTAAGTTCTGCGGTACCTGCGGGTACATAACTCGATAATCTGGGAGAGTTGGAGTCGACATGTGAGTTCAGTGGTACGAAAGAGTATATGACTCATCATTCTGGAAGATTTGTAGTAGGGATTTGAGTTCAGCGGTACGAGAGAGTACATGACTCGTCATTCTGGAAGATTTGTAGTAGGGATGTGAGTTCAGCGGTACGAGAGAGTACATGACTCGTCATTCTGGAAGATTTGTAGTAGGTATGTGAGTTCAGCGGTACGAGAGATTACATGACTCGTTATCTTGGCAATTTGTAGGCGGGATGTGAGTTCAGCAGTACGAGAGAGTACATGACTCGTCATTTTGGAAGATTTATAGTAGGGATGTGAGTTCAGCGGTACGAGAGAGTACATGACTCATCATTCTGGAAGATTTGTAGTAGGGATGTGAGTTCAGCGGTACGAGAGAGTACATGACTCATCATTCTGGAAGATTTGTAGTAGGGATGTGAGTTCAGCGGTACGAGAGATTACATGACTCGTCATCTTGGCAATTTGTAGGCGGGATGTGAGTTCAGCAGTACGAGAGAGTACATGACTCATCATTTTAGAAGATTTGTAGTAGGGATGTGAGTTCAGCGGTACGAGAGAGTACATGACTCGTCATTCTGAAAGATTTGTAGTAGGGATGTGAGTTCAGCGATACAAGAGAGTACATGACTCGTCATCTTGGTAATTTATAGGCGGGATGTGAGTTCAGCGGTATCAGCGGGTACGTGACTCATCACCCTGGAGGATGTCATTTCAGACGTAATACTTCTTTAGAAACTTTCCGTTGATGGGCAATATTAGCAAGTCTCCATTTTGTTTTACGAGGCGGTAAGCTCCATTGGAGAATACAGCATCAATGATGAATGGGCCTTCCTACTTTGGCTGGAACTTGTCGGCATTTTTGTGAGTCATGACCATCGGCCTTCGAACTGCTAGAACGAGGTCACCCACTTGGAATGTTCTGGTTTTAACCTTATTGTTGAAGGCTCCGGAGATATGTGCCTGGTATAGCTCGATTCTTTGTTGAGCTAGTAGGCGCTTCTCATCTAGAGCCTCCAATTCTTGTAGTCTGCGATGGTGATTATCATCCATCGTCAATCTGTATGTGAGAGCTATGTAGAGTGAGGGGATTTGAGTCTCCAGCAGGAGAACTGCCTCACTTTCGTAGACTAGAAAGAATGGTGTGTTCCCGGTGGCAGTCCGTACGGTGGTACGGTATACCCATAAGCATTCGCCAAGCTTCTCATTCCAGTCACGCTTGTTTGATGACACGAACTTCTTGAGAAGCTTGATGATTGTTTTATTGAATGCTTTAGCCAGACCAATAGCCGCTGGGTTGTATGGTGTTGAAGTAATATTCTGGATACGGTGCTTATCGTAGAACCGATAGAAGGCGTGGCTTGCGATCTGCGGACCATTATCATGGATGATCCTTCGGGGCAGTCTAAAGCAATAGATGACGTGATGCTTGAGGAAACTGATCACATTTGAAGTCTTTACTTCTACAAGCGGAACAGCCTCCGTCTATTTGGAGAAGTAATCTGTGATTACGAGTATGAAGCGATGTCCTTGGGACGAAGGCGGAGTAATCGGACCGATGATGTCCATTCCCCATGCTTCGAAGGGCCAGGATGCCACCGTCGGGTGTAGAAACTCGGATGGCTGGTGGATGAAATCTGCGTGGACTTGACAGGCTTTGTATTTTTGTGTATAGTCTATTACGTCTGCAACCATTGTGGGCCAGTAGTAACCCACTCGCCGAAGGCAATCTTGTAGTTTCGGGCCAGGCTGATGGGCCCCACAGATGCCATCGTGAGCTTCACGTACGGCTTCTTTGGCTTCTCTATTTGACAGGCATCGAAGCAGTAATCCATCGTATGATCGCCGATATAGCATTCATGTCTCTGTATCATAGAAGAATCTGAGGGAACGTCTTCTAATAGAAGTGGCTTCCTTCGGATTCTCCGGCAGGATGTCGTAGACAATAAAGTCAATGAACGGTTGTCTCCAGTCTGGTGCTTCGTCGACTGTTAGGGCAGAGTAGCTCTCGGCATACTGAACATTATTCCTGGGACAGACCAACTAACGGCCTATGATGTCAACCAGATGGTGAGTATGATTTGGAACTGCTAAGGAAGCGGCTAGGCCTGCTAGGGCATCGGCTTCAATGTTCTGGAGCCTGGGAACGTGTTCTATGAAGAACCCTTCCAAGGACGAGATGATGTCAATCGCTGTTTGGTGATAGGGGATCATGTCTTCATGACGCACTTCGTACGAGCCCCGGATTTGATTGACGATTAGCTGCGAATCGCCGTATGCTTCAAGTTGCTCTACCCCTAGCTCTTTTGCGAGTCGGAGGCCAATGACCAAAGCATTGTACTCAGCCATGTTGTTTGAACAGGGCTCCATAAAAGAATAAGCCCGATTGATCACCAACCCTGTAGGGAAAATTAGCACTATTCTGACTCCAGCGACGATGTTGCCCTTGGGCCCAGTTCTAGAAGCACTGTCGAAGAACATTCACCATATGGTACCACGGGAGGCCATATTTGAATTAGCGACCTCGTCTGGCATCTCTTTGTCTATTTTGGTTGACTTCGAACCCGGATGAGCTGCTAAAAAGTCTGCCAGAGCTTGACCTTTAACAGACTTTTGTGGGACGAAGATCATGTGGTAAGGGGACAGTAATATCGCCCAGGTAGCGAGGCGAGAGCTGAGTGCACCTGGCTTAGTCATGAGGACCCTGAGGGGGTTGACTCTTGATATGACCTGGATTTTTTGTCCCGTAACGTAGTGTCGCATCTTCTGAATGACGAAAACCAGAGCTAGACACTCTTTCTCTACGGTAGTGTATCGATGTTTCGGCCCCATCATCATTCGGCTGAGGTACTATATGGCTTGTTCGTGGACTGTCTCGTTATTTTATGCTAGTAGAGCACTGAGAGAATGTTCTATTGCTCGTACATAGAGCAAGAATGGTCTTCCTGTAATGGGGGCTACCAGAACTGGAGGGTTCGTTAGATATTCTTTGATGTTGTCGAAGGCGCGCTTGCATTCTTCATCCCACACGAATGAAATGCCCTTCTTCATGAGGTGCGTGAATGGCTGACATCGTCCGGAGAGGTTGGAGATAAACCTCCTGATGTAGGCTAGCCTCCCTTGAAGGTCTCGGAGTTCACGAAGATTTCTCGGGGGACCCATCTCCATGATCGCCTTCGTCTTCTCAGGGTATACGTAGATACCCTAGGAAGTAATGATGAAACCTAAGAACTTCCCGCTGGATACGCCCAAGAAGGATTTTATGGGGTTTATTTTCAAATTATGCGTTCGTATCAGGTCGAACACTGTCCTTAGATCATGCAGATGATCTTCCTTAGAGCGGCTTTTGACGGCAATGTCGTCAACATAGCATTCGACTATTTTGCGCAAGTGGTCTCTAAAGATGATGCTCATAGCTCTTTGATATATGGTACCAGCATTCTTTAGACCGAAAGACATGACTGTATAACAGAATGTGCCAATTGGTGTTCGGAATGATGTATGCTTTTCGTCGTCAGGGAATATCTTGATCTGGTTGTACCCTAAGAATCCATCCATGAATGACATACGTTCAAAGTCGCAGGTATTATCGATTATGATGTCTGTGATAGGGAGAGAGAACTCATCCTTAGGACAAGCCTCATTCAGATTGTGAAAGTCGATGCAGATTCGAATCTTTCTACTCTTCTTGAGGACTGGAACTATGTTGGCGACCCAGTCAGGATGCTGTTCCTCACGGATGAAGCCGCTGGCTATCAGTTTGTTTACTTTGGCTTTAATAGCATTCATGACGTCAGGACGGAACCGACGTTGCTGTTTCTTGACTGGTTTTGCGTCTGGACGGATATTTAGTTTATGAAGTGCAATCTTGGGGTTTAGTCCCGGTATATCTTCGTAGCTCCAGGTGAACACGTCGATATATTGTCTGACGAGTTGTAGTAGCGATTCTCGCTCTTCGTCGGTCAGATTCTTACTGACGAGGATGGGCTTTGGAGAGGATTCATCACCTAGATCGACTTGTACAACCTCATCCTCGGTGGGAGGCTCTCTTTGTTCGAACTGCTTCTCCCACTACGCATCTAGTTGTTGTGCCCATGGCTCTAGCTTAAGAAGTTCGGAAATGTCTTCATCTTCTTCGTAGGCATCGGCAAGTGCCATATTGACGGACCAGACTTGCCTGAGTATATCCCCGATGCTGATATCTAAATCGGAAGTAGGTGATCCGGTTGAGTGTGAGTGACAGTCGCACTCTTCGTCTGAACTTTCAGGTGTCGTCGCGGGTGTGACATAACCTAGCCCACATCTGGTTTTATTGTAGTAGTCTCGTGGTTTCCCAGCAGGGACCGATGATTGTAAGGGTAATAGCCATCTAGTACCGTAATTCAAGCCTGGTGTAGTTTCCAGATCATACCCTTGTTTTTTCATAAGGTACTTGGATTGGGTACTATACAGATAAAGGGGCAATCTTCCGGTGTCGGGTTCGAGCTCAACTTCTTCTATCTTGAAGGGCCGTGGATCATTCTTCTGGCCGAAGATGATTGGGTGATCCCCTCCCTTGATTATGCGGTAAGCGTCTTCCACTGGAGTAAGTTGGTTTACGGTGTAGACTTTTGTCACTTGTGTGTGCAGGTGAGCGTCTATACCGTGTTCCATAGCATACATTGTACAAAGCTTATTAAGCTCGAGGTAATTCAAAGATAGCCCTTTATTGATGAAATAAGGTATCTTTTCCAGTGCAGACAGAGAGGATGACTTAGGCAACTTGATTATCAGGGGCTCCATGGGTGGAACAGAACGTGGAGTTGTTGGCATACTAGCTACCCCCAGTTTGGTGCTCGGTGCTGGGCAGAGAGTTGTTGGCTGGCTAGCAGTCCCTGGCTTAGTGCTAGGTTGCCGATTCATTCTGGGAAGACGAATTGTCATTGGTTTGATAGAGGGATTGAGCTCCTCTGCTTGTGGCCGGCTAGCTTTAGACAGCCTGATTGTCAGTGGCTCTGTCGTGGGTCTTGGCACTTGGCCAGACTTTGGCAGTCGGATTATCATCTGTTCCTCCTGTGCAAAGTGGCTAACTGCGTCCTTACGCAGAGTGGCTGTAAGGGGCACAGTTATGCTAGGCTTGCGGGCTTGGAGGTGGATCGTCAGAGGTTCTTCTGATCCAGATGCTGCTTCAGTTTGAGCTTGAGTATCTCCTTCGGCGAGATGCTTCTTCGACTTTACATACAAGCACGAGTCTGAGTAGTAGGACTCGACCCCTTTGAAGGGATCGATGTCGGCAAATTTTGTTCTCACGAGGCCGTGCTTGTCGACGTACTTGAAGCACTGGTGCAGTGTAGAGGGCACGATCATGTAATCGTGTATCCAAGGACGCCCCAGGAGAATATTGTAGGAAGTGTCCGTATCTATGACATAACAGGTTACTTCTGACTGAAGGTCGCCGATTTGGCACTTTAGGCGAATCTTTCCGATCGGGTAGCTCCTGTCCGAATTGAAACCGCTGATGGTGGTGCTTGTATACGTCAGACGATGCATCGGAATGTGCAGATGGTATAATAGGCTCTTCGGGATAATGTTTATGGAGGACCCGGGGTCAATATGCATCCGATCGACCTTGATATCGCCAATGTACCCAGTATAATATAGAGGGCAATCGTGCAGGTTAGTCTTGATATGCATATCCTGCGGAGTGAAGACAATGTTTGGCATTGACCCTGTGCAAGCGCTGTCCTGGAGGTCTGCCGGCGAGTCCTCCCCAGTGAGATTGGACTGAGCCATTCGCTTAGTGCGACGCGGACATCCTTGGAGAGTCTCAGGAGCTCATATAGCGACAATTTGGCCGGTATGTTGGCCAATTGTGCCAGGATGTCAAAGTTGTATGGCCTCTCTAGCCTATGAGGCGTCTCTCTTCGGAGTGGTTTGTCGAAGCGAGTCTCCTTCGGCCTAGGCTTGTCGGTCGTCGAAGGCTGCGGAGGTCCTGGAGCATCAGCAGCTGTCGGATGCTGATCTTCAGCCGAGTTACCTAGTGGAGGTTGGGTTTGTGCGCCGGAGCGGGTAACAACAGCAGTAGCTTCTTCGACCTTTGTCGAGATCGTGCAACATGATTTGACTTTCCCATTCTTCTTCTTGCTGGTGGAGGGAGACACGGACTGAGTCACCTCAGGTACCAAGTCTGGATGGACCCACATGATCTTCCTTCGTGATGTGGGAAGGGGTACTAGACCAGCAGCTTGGTCTCGGGGAGGTGTGGAAGGTTACCGACCTCCATCCTTGCTCGGGAGACAGGTACTACTCCGTCTTGAGTCCTTGTCGAAGGGAAGTTGCCGAATTGCACTGACACCATATTGGCTGCTACGGTCACCTCTTCGAAATCAATGGCTAGGGCCTTAGAATTGATGAGATGTTGGATGTATCGCTTCAGCTGATAGCAGTCTTGTGTAGCATGGTGAACATAGCGATGGTAATGGCAGTACTTGGGGCTCTCCATATCTGTAGGACGAGGCTCACGCCTGGGAGGAGGGAGTTAAATTCGTCCTTCTTGGATGAGCATGTCTAAGATGGGTTTAACATGGCCATCCTCGAAGGAGTAGGTCATCTGAGTCCACTGCTTTTCCGCCGGCGTTGATTCGGGCTTTAGGGCTGTGTCGGTCACCATAGCCTGCTTGCCCTTGTTGTCTCGGTTGCTGGAGGAATTACCACCGTTGTTGTTGTTGACATTAGGGCATTTACCCCTGTCTTCCCCTTCCGAGATGTGTAATCCCGGTTGGCGAGCTTTCTTCACCTTGTCTTCTGCGCTAGTGGCACTGATGATGAACGTCTTCCAATCCTTGAACTTGTTGACACAAAATCACAGTCAACCATATATTGATACAATTGACAACATGATACTTGTAATATTTCAATACGACAGATGAAGACTGAATTTGGTACAAGCCAGACGACAGCTCGCACCTGCAATGCTTCAAAGTTTGAGTCTGTATTTTTTACTTTATTTGAATCTAGACTTATGTAAACTGAGCTGTGCTGAGCATTTTGAGACTTAGACTATACATATACCTCAAACCAAAAGCCCTACCAAACATCCGAACAGCCCAATGGCCCATTGGACCCATTCTGTGCTCTGGAGATAGAGTTTGGGCCGAACTCTGCCTCCACACAGAGTTCGGGCCGAACTCTGCCTCCTAAATTCTAGGACCCTAATTTTTAGGGTTGGCTGGATGCAAGTTGTCCAACGCCCAAATTTTTGAATGTTCCAACCAGAATTCTGGCCGAATTCTGCCTTTATGGTATCCTATAAATAGGCCATGAATTCTTTCATTTTCAATCATCCAATCTTCTCTTCTCTTCTCTTCTCTCTAAAGCCTTATACAAGCCATACCCTTCTCATCTACTAGCCACAAGCTCCTTAAGCCTCAAAGTGCTCAGTACTTTTCAGTTAGGAGTTTGTGCAAGAGTTCAAGAAGTCGCTTGGAAAACTCCAAGCATCGCCACTGCGATCTCTGTAAGAAGTTGACGTGCTCTTCTGAAGAAAAGGCACGGGGTGTAACTACTATTTCATAAATAGTAGATTTAATCCTGAGCTAGAGTTCTCAGGCCTGGACTAGTCCTCCACGAGGGAAACCAGGTTAAAATCGGCTGTGTTTGCGTATTCTTTCTTGCTCTTTACTATTTCCGTATTTACTCTGATTATTTTCTGCTGGTAAAAGAGTTTAATTTTTTAATTGGACATTATTGTCATAAACTCTATTCACCCCTCCTTTAGAGTTGCCAATTGGTTCTTCAATTGGTATCAGAGCCAGGTTCTCTCAACAAGGACTAACATCCTAGAGCTGATCCATGGCAACCACACAATCCATGATTTCCAATCACGGTTAAGGACAGTCCACTCATAGGCCTCCCCTATTTGATGGAACCAACTACACCGATTGGAAAACAAGGATGAGTTTTTATCTCAAGTCGCTAGACTTTGACCTGTGGACCGTTGTCACCGATGGTTCCAAAAAGCCCGTCAGGATAGTTGTCAACGGTGATCTCGTTGAGAAACCCCATGACAAATATTCTGATGAGGAGAAGAAACAGGCGAGTCTAGACGCGAGAGCTATTAATGCTTTAATTTGTGCTATAGACAGGAATGAGTTCAACAGGGTCTCAACATGCACCACCGCTCATGAAGTATGGAGACTTCTAGAGGTGACACATGAAGGAACCACCCAAGTCAAGGAGTCAAAAATAAGTCATGTCACTCAAGAATATGAGGCTTTCAAGATGAAGCCAAATGAGACGATCACAGAAATGATTACAAGATTCCTCGACATCATCAACCCCTTGTCTTCTCTCGGTAAACAATATATAAATCATGAGAAGATCCGCAAGATACTTAGGGGGCTACCAAATATTTGGAACCCTAAGGTGATAGCCATCATAGAAGGAAATGATCTCACGACTATGTCCATGGAGACTTTGATGGAAAAGCTGATGACTCATGAGCTTGACCTCAAAGACTTCGAAGAGCCTGCTCCTAAGGCAAAGGAGATTGCCCTTAAAGCTCACCGACGAAGGGCTGATCCTGAAGAGACGGATGACGACAACTCGGAAGGTGAAGATCAAGCTCTCCTTGTCCGCAACTTTAAGAAATTCCTTCGCTTCAATCGAAGAAAGAAGGAACTACAAGAAGATGACGAAGAAGAGCCAACATGCTACGGTTGCAAGAAGACTAGACACGTCTAAAAAGACTGTCAATTCACAAAGAAGAGCAACCGATATGAGAAACCATACAAGAAAGGTTCCTCAAAGAAATATGCCAACAGAAGCATTTGGCATGAAAGCGAAGCTAGTGACTCCGAGGAAGAAAAGGACTCTCCTCCAAACACCACCAATGTTTGCCTAATGGCTACATCCGACAAGGTAACTAGCGAAACTCTCGATGATTTCACTTTTGACGAACTTGGTGATGCATTCAATGATTTACTCAATGACCACAAGAAAGTCATTAGTAAATATAAACACGCCAAGGAGAAGATCAAAAGTTATGAAGTCGAGATTCATAGACTCTCTTCATTGCTTGATAATATTAGAGACACTTCACCATGGAAGTCACAAATGAGGTGTCTAAGCTTAAATTAAGCCTACATGATGCCAAAACACGTATTAAAAAGCAAACACGAGAGATCACAGCACTCAACACTGAGATTGCTGAAGAAAAGAATAGACACAAGATCTCTATCACTAAGATTTATGGGTTAAATACTAAGATTGATGAACTGCAGGCTGTCTCTAAGAAGTTAGAGACTAGATTAGAAAGACAGGTTGCTCAACCTCAAACCTAATCACATGAGACACACACAAAGCATGATACTATTCATACCAGTCATCCACCTGCAGCACGTAATTATGCTTATATGTACACTCACTTTTATAAAGCACACAAACCACATGCACATAGAAGTAATTCTCATATGACACATAATCATAATCATCACTATGTTGCACATAAACAAAATCACCATCATACTGCTAATAGATATAAACATCATCCTGCAGCCACATATAGTCATTATCATGCTCAACACCACTCTTACCATGCTACATATAGACATCATCACCATGCTACTCCACACCACTCTATATATAGATATCATCACCATGCTACTCCATACCACTCTACATATAGACATCATCAACATGCTCCTAGCATAAATAGGAATGCTATTTGTACTTATTGTGGACTACATGGACACATTTCACCACAATGTAGAGTTAGGAGATTAGTAGATAGAAACATATATGCATGGTTGCCGAAAACTAACTTTTCAGGACCCTCAAGAACTTGGGTAAAAAAGGTCACATCTACTCTTGATGTAGGTGGACCTTCCCTCCTCAACTAAGAGTAAGTGGATTCTCGATAGTGGATGCTCGCGACATATGACGGGAGACGTAAATCTTTTCGCATCACTATCGATGAAGAGGGAAGGGTATGTATCCTTCGGCAATAACCTTAAAGGGTATATCATTGGTAATGGTACTATAGGTCATCCTCTTTCTCCTGTAATAAAGGATATCTGCCTAGTGATAGAGTTAAAGCATAACCTGTTCAGCATAAGTCATCTTGCTGATCATGGGTATGATATTAACTTTGGACAAAATAAATGTTTTATTTATGATAGGTCAACAGGAGACATTGTTTTTGAAGGGATAAGAGAGGATAATATTTATATTTTCTATCTATCTAGAGATACTAACAGTGCAGGAAGATGTCTCTATGCTCAAAAGGATGAAAGAATACTATGGCACCAACGTCTTGGTCATGCCAATATGGATACTATATCTTGACTATCGACCAAGAAGCTAGTCAGAGGCTTGCCCGACATCACATTCAAAAAGGACACGGTATGTGCCGAATGTGAATTGAATAAGGCAACCAAGTCCTCATTTCATTCCATAAACTCTGTAAGTACTACTAGACCATTGCAATTACTTCATATAGATTTATTTGGTCCTAGTACAGTAGCCAGTCTTGGTGAAAAACTCTACCTTTTCGTTATAATTGATGACTTTTCTTGATTTACTTGGGTTTTCTTTCTTACAAATAAAAGTGATGCTATTTCTGTTTTTAAAATATTTTCTAAAAAGGTTCAAAACAAAAAAGGCTACATGATTACTCGAATCCGAAGTGATCATGGAGGCAAATTCAAAAATAGTGATTTTGAAAAATTTTGTGATTTAAATGGTTTTAATCATGAGTTTTTTTGTCCAAGAACTCCTCAATAAAATGGTGTTATGGAGCGGAAGAATAGGACTCTTGGCGATATGGCTAGAGTCATGTTAAATAAATTCTCTCTTTCAAAATATTTTTGGGCTGAAGCTGTCAGTACAGCGTGCCATATTTTAAATAGGGTGCTTATTCGTCCTATTACAAAGAAAACACCCTATGAGCTTTGGTTTGGAAGAACTCCAAACGTTTCATAGTTTCGAGTTTTTGGTTGTCGATGTTTTATCCTTAACACCAAAGACAACTTAGGCAAATTTGATGCCAAAGCTGACGATGGTATATTCCTTTTCTATACGGCCAAGAGCAAGGGATATAGAGTGTTCAACAAATGCTCATTAATTGTGGAAGAGTCTACAAATGTGACTTTCGATGAAGATAACAGTACAACAGCTACTCTTGATGATGATGTTGAGGCATCAACTTCTACTCTAATGAACACAGCCACTGAAACCAATTCTCTGGAGGGCTTGCCAAAGAAATTTTCTTTCAAGACGTCACATCCAGAAAATTTGGTTATAGATGATGTTTCACGTGGAGTAAGTACTAGATCATCAATAAGAGACTCCATTGCTAGTACTGCCTTCATTTCACAAATTGAGCCGAAAAATACTGTAAAAGCTTTTAATGATGAATCTTAGATTTCTGTCATGCAAGAAGAACTCAACCAATTCGAGAGGAGCCAAGTTTGGGAACTTGTTCCTAGGCCGGTAAATCACTCGATTATTGGTACTAAATGGGTTTTTCGAAACAAAGTAAATGAAGATGGTTCAGTTACACGTAACAAAGCTTGTCTAGTAGCTCAAGGATACAACCAAGAGGAAGGTATCGACTACGATGAGACGTATGCTCCTGTTGCGAGATTAGAATCCATTTGGATGCTTTGCGCATTTGCCAACTTTCAAAATTTCAAATTGTTTCAAATGGATGTTAAAAGTGCTTTCTTGAATGGATTTATTAAGGAGGAAGTTTTTGTAAAACAACCCCCTGGTTTTGAAAATCACAAATTTCCTGACCATGTTTTCAAGCTTAAGAAAGCGCTATATGGCCTCAAACAAGCCCCTAGAGCTTGGTATGAACGGCTAAGTAATTTCTTGCTTGAAAAAAGTTTTTCTAAAGGGAAAGTTGACACTACACTTTTTATAAAATCTTTCAAAGACACTATTCTCTTAGTACAAATTTACGTGGATGATATTATATTTGGTTCTACTGATGAAATCTCTGTCAAGATTTTGCCAAGTGTATGCAGACCGAGTTTGAGATGAGCATGATGGGAAAGCTCAACTACTTTCTTGGATTGCAAGTCAAACAAACGTCAAATGGAACTTTCATCTGTCAGTCAAAGTATACAAAGGACATGCTAAAGAAATTCGACCTTGACAACGTCAAACCAATCAGCACTCCAATGGCTACTACAACTAAACTAGAACCAGATGGAAGTGGCAAACCAGTAGATCAACGTAAGTATCGAGGTATGATAGGCAGTCTACTTTATTTAACTGCTAGTCGCCCTGATATTATGTTTAGCGTTTGCCTGTGTGCTAGATATCAAGCTAATCCTAAGGAATCACACATGACTGCTGTTAAGCGTATCTTTCGATACCTTAAGGGTATGGTTACAGTGGGCCTATGGTATCCCAAGCCAACATCATTTGACCTTATTGGTTATTCTGATGCTGATTTCGCCGGATGTAAGGTCGACCGTAAAAGTACGAGCGGCACGTGTCATTTATTAGGAAAGGCTCTAGTCTTTTGGTTTAGCAAGAAGCAGAATTATGTCGCACTATCCATAATAGAAGCTGAATATATTATAGTTGGTCGTTGTTATGCACAAATTTTATGGATGAAGCAAACCCTTGAAGACTATAACTTATCTTTTATGCACATTCCTATTTTTTGTGACAACACTAGTGCTATAAATCTCACTAAGAACCCCATATGTCACTCACGCACGAAGCACATTGAAATACGTCACCACTTTTTGCGTGATCATCAGCAAAATGGCACTATTAACTTAGAATTTATTGACACCGATCATCAGCTAGCAGATTTCTTTACCAAACCACTATTCGAAGAGCGCTTTAACTTTTTTTGTCGTGAACTAGGAATTTTGGATGAAGCTGTTATTCATAAAAGTAACCTGCATAAATATCGATTATGTCTTGATTCTTTAAGATGAACTTGCTATGGGTACAAGCCGAAAGGGTTTTTCTGACAACAATGCGTAAAAGCCTAAGCGACACGGTGCACTAGTCCTCAGGACTACCGCTAGCTGGGATCCAGCCCCTGCAGCTAACCCATGACAGCTTCAAAATATTGAATTTAGGCATATTTCCTTGTTTATTACATGGTCTACTTTTATTTATCACATGCAAAATTCAAAATTTTAAACTTCACTTTGATTCAGCGTTAAATTTTTGCTATTCGCTACTTGGTTTTCTCTTTTTATATCTTGCATCTACTTATTATCTTGTTTCTTAGTCTCACTTAATTGCTCAAAATTTCTTTTCTAGCATGAATTCTTTTCTGGTACCATAAACCAGAATTCGGGCCGAACTCTGCCTTACCCAGAGTTCGGGCCGAATTCGGTCTGACTGTTCTAAAACCGAAAGCATCCTCAGCCGCTGATCAGATTGAGATCCAATGGTCCATATTTGCTCCGACCATTCGAACCCCTACACTAAAAACTGGGTTCCCCTCTTCTCTCTCCTTCATTGCCACCTTCCAAACTTCTCCAAACATATTTTCTCCAAACCCTAACCCTAGTTCTTCTTTCCTAGAGCATCATTCTTCTCAAAACTCAAGGAGAAGGCTTCTCTCACCATTCTCCTTCATCTCTCATCATCAAATTGAGGTATATTTCCACACTTCTCTCTATCTACAATTCCTCAATTTTCTTTATTATTATGGCTCACAAGTTGTTCAATAGGGGGAAGAGACTTCGAACCGAGGGTGCGTCCTCTTCGAATGCTCTTCCTCGTGTTGAACCGCCCGTTGAACAACCCAATCAACAACCCATTCACCCATTGTTCAACCCACCTCGTCCACTCGACTCCAACACATATGATGACCGGATATTCGTATCACTTGATGCTTCAAATGAATGGTTTAGTGATTTTCGATCACGTCCGGTGTTTACGGGTCACCCTATAAATTTTACTATATTTTCTCAATATGATTCACTTTTTCATGATCTTTGTCTTGATGAACTTGTCACTACCAACTCGGTTATATATCTCAATGCCATACAAATGTTCTACTGTAACCTTACTCACAATGATACACATATCTTTTCACGGGTTGCGGGTATTGATATTTCGTTTGATGATTTCGACTTAGCCGAACACCTTGAACTCATGGAGCCAAACTCATGGGAAAAACGTATTGAAGCTCGAAAGTTTATATTTCCCGATGGGTCATCCCTAGAAAGCTTTAAGGATGACTTGTGTACCCCTAACACACGTCCTCGTAAGCTTCTCGCCAAGTTTCTCAATCCTTACTTTTATGAACTTCATCGGATCGTTTTTAACACGATTCTGCCCAAAGCAGGATCGACCGATGAGGTTACATACTTTGATATCTCTGTTTTGTATCACCTCCATTTTTATGTTCCTTTAAATCTTCCACGTACCATGATGGACTGGATGATTAACGCTAGGAAGAAACCAAGATCCTTGGTTTATGCTCTTTATCTTCCTATGCTCTTTCGTGCTTCTCTTGTACCTCTTGATGAGTGCTAGTTCCTACCTGTCCTTGTCTTCCTCTCTAAGGCACGGCGGCTTCAGGCAGCAGTTGGCTCACCTGTTGTGTCCGAGCACTCTGACGATGAGCCCGACGCCCCTCCTCTTGGACAGGATCCTCCTCCTCCTCCTGCTACTCTTGAGTCACTCCAGACTATGCTCCGCGATCGATTCACCTTAGAGGATGATCGCTAGACTCAGCTTGACTATTGGACTACCTTGCAGATGAGTGTCATTAGCAACTCACTGCACGATATTTGCTACTCTATGTCCCGACATCCTTCTATGCCTATTCCCATGGAGTTGGACCCTGCTCGCGATGGATACCGTATCGATGACCCTTGGGTTATCCGATACCTGGATCCGGATGCGGCCTTCGTGGACCCTCGTTTTCCGTCACTGATCCATCCGACGACGCTGGGCCTTCACGAGCTCGATGATGGATATTGGGTTTCTCTTTGCTGCTGCTTCTGAGGATCGTAGCTTATGTTTTTATGCATTTTTAGTTGATGTAGTTTTTATTTCTGCACTTTGGTTGTATTAAAACTTATTATATGACTCTTGGAGACATTTTTATTCTGTATTTTCTTAGTTTTATGCAGTTTATCATTATTATTTTTGGTGTGCTTGCCATTCATTATTCTGGTTGTTTGATAACTGACAAAAGGGGGAGAAATATTTTTATATTCATATTATATCATTTCTGGCTTTGTGTAACTGGACTTTGGAAAAAGAATATTTTTTATCAGGACAAGGCAATGTTTACGGGGGAGCTATTGCTAGCTCTGTACTTATTACGGCGGAGCTACGCTACTGTTTTTAATGTGTCCAGGTATGAATATTGAATATACAAATATCATTTTGTCAATTATCAATATGGTGGAGATTGTTGACACAAAATTACAGTCAACCATATATTGATACAATTGACAACATGATACTTGTAATATTTCAATACGACACATGAAGACTGAATTCGGTACAAGCCAGACGACAGCTCGCACCTGCAATGCTTCACAGTTTGAGTCTGTATTTTTCACTTTATTTGAGTCTAAACTTATGTAAACTGAGCTGTGCTGAGCATTTTGAGACTTAGACTATACCTATACCTCAAACCAAAAGCCCCACCAAACATCCAAACAGCCCATTGGCCCATTGGACCCATTCTGTGCTCTGGAGACAGAGTTCGGGCCGAACTCTGCCTCCACACAGAGTTCGGGCCGAACTCTGCCTCCTAAATTTCAGGACTCTAATTTTTAGGGTTGGCTGGATGCAAGTTGTCCAACGGCCAAATTTTTTAATGTTCCAACCAGAATTCTGGCCGAATTCTGCCTGTATGGTATCCTATAAATAGGCCATGAATTCTTTTATTTTCAATCATCCAATCTTCTCATCTCTTCTTTCTAAAGCCTTATACAAGCCATACCCTTCTCATCTACTAGCCACCAGCTCCCTAAGCCTCAAAGTGCTCAGTACTTTTCAGTTAGGAGTTTGTGCAAGAGTTCAAGAAGTCGCTTGGAAAACTCCAAGCATCGCCACTGCGATCTCTGTAAGAAGTTGACGTGCTCTTCTGAAGAGAAGGTACGGGGTGTAACTACTATTTCACAAATAGTGGATTTAATCCTGAGCTAGAGTTCTCAGGCCTGGACTAGTCCTCCACGAGGGAAACCAGGTTAAAATCGGCTGTATTTGCGTATGCTTTCTTGCTCTTTACAATTTCCCCATTTACTCTGATTATTTTCTGCTGGTGAAAGAGTTTAATTTTTTAATTAAAGATTATTGTCATAAACTCTATTCACCCCCTTTAGAGTTGCCTATTGGTTCTTCAGAACTGACTTTCGCCCATCCAGAGGCTGATTGTGGGAAGCAGTCTCTTTTGGCAAATTTCAATCAAGGAGGAATCAGGGTTGCCAGAGGGCAGCTTTATCGTGGTTGTAGAAGCATGGAAAATATTAGAATAATGATCCATGCGGCTCTGAGTAAGAAGCTTATACGGCCCACCGATAAGAGCGGCCCTATGCGGTTCAAAGAAGACTCTCAATCGCATGCGGCTCGGGAGCGTATGCGGTTCAGCAAGGCATATACGGCTCGATGGACGCCATGTGTGATCTTTCCCTACAGCTGGTCGTTTGAGGAGTGGCCTCATTTATTATTCCAGCACGATTCACTGTGGCGGCCCTGACATAAAGTTTCATAATGGCCTTGCCATAATGACTGACTCCTCGGGAAAAGAAGAAAATCTCTGACCAAATCCGTCAGAAGTCCCAGATTGCCACATGGCAATCAGTTATATGCGGCTCCCTGAGAACCCGTTCCATGCGGTTCGATACAACGCTAGCTCATGCGGCTCCCTGGGAACACATTCCCTGCGGCCCAATACAACACCAGCTCATACGGCTCACAAAGATTACGCATATGCGGCTCGATGAAGCATCGTCATATGCGGCTTACAAAGAGTATCTCTCTGCGGTTCGAGGATAGTCAATCCTATGCGGCTCTGACAGGACTCACAATTAAGACACGTGGCATGGGATCAATAAGAGATTTAACCGAATCTCAACAAATATATTTGACATCATCGACATAATTACTGAGATCAGGGCATATCATTTATCATCAAGCTAATGGGACACGTGGCGAGCAATCAGACATTGGCATAATCAATCACGAGGATTTAAAACAGCTAGCATTAATTGCTCATGAGATATGATGCTATCCGCGTTAATGGCCAAGATTCACTGTAATCAGGATCAAGGGTTCAGATAGAATGAAGGAGCGCCGACATTTCGAACAGATAATCATTAGCAAACCCTAATGATCACCCCCCACTCTTATAAATAGCCAGCATCATTCCCTTGAGAAAAAAAAAGAGAGAGAGGAGAGGTCGGCAACAAAAGAATAAAAAAAATAAGAAGAGAGAGATCTACACAGAGAGAGCTCCCCCTTTCTTCTTGATAATCACAGAGAGAGAGAAGTCAGGAGAGCAATCCGAGGAGAGCAAGAAGAGCGTTTCTTCGTCAACGCCAAGCAGATCTTTCCCGATCCAAGGCTACATACTGATCGTCCAAGGAGTAAGGCAGAGCGGCCGTCGCTTTCCCGAACCTCTATCGTCACCCCCCAGAATCAAAAATAAACAATCGTACTTAGTCTGCTGTACCTAGGTTTTCGTCCCTAGGCTTTCTTTGTACGAGCGAGTTTGTATTGTGAGTCTAAGTTCAGTCCTCCGATAATTGTTCTGTTCTTTTACAATCAATGGCAAACACGATGGCGACTCTGCTGGGGACTAACTTCTCCACGACTGAGGAGTTGGGGACACAATCAGATGCAGCCAAACTTGGCTCCACACAAAATAAGATGGTCGTCCGCTTCGACCAACAGGCGTTCGAAGAGATGCTCTCTGAAGGCAGCGCTGGCCCGGCCCAGAAGCGCACCCGCACCACGAAGGCCCGCAAAGAATGGAGACCGAAGTCATTTGCTCCTCCTCAAGCCCTCGATGGGATGCCCTCTGCTGCTCAAGACGGCGAGAAGGATTCTCCTGCGGTCCCACTTCAGATTGTAGACGACTCGGCTGTCCCCAAGTCCGACAGAAGAAAATATTATGATGCTGGACTTGTAGGGACAAAGAGGGACTCTACGCGGACCGAACCGCAGAAGAGCATTAGCCGCAAGGAGAAAGCCCATGCGGCTACAACCGCCAAACCGCATGAAGAAAACTCATGCGGCTACTTCTGTCAGCCGCATAACTTATGCGACTACAGTTCCCGATACCATGGATGAGACTCATGCGGCCAGTAAAGTCAATCGTTTGCAGAAAACCCATGCGGCCACAGATGCCAACCGCATGCGGCCAGCCTGCACTGTCGTGACCCCTAGCCGCATAAGAACTCGTCCGACGACAGGAGACAACCGCATGCAGACAGCCTGCACGGTTCCCGCTCCCAGCCGCATAGCATCTGCCCCATGCTCCTCTCGATCAGTTTTCGACCGTCTCTCGTACGGTCCAAACCCTGATGACTCTCTGGATGATAAGCCAGACTCTGTGATGTCCAACTTGGACTCTTCCTATTATGCACCCACAAGTGCTAGGAAGAAGAAGTCTAGGGCAGCGCGGGCTCATCAAGCCCAGACAGCTGCCCCAACCTCTGACTATCAGGGCGTCCCGCTGATTATCACACGGGCCTCTGATGGAAAGTTGTACAGAACCGCTCAAGTCCAATCCCCGACGGCGAACGGACAGAGTGGTCCCTCTGACCTGCGGGAGGCGATCCTCCACAAGCGCAAGGAAAGAGAAGGGGCCTCGGCGTGCAAAAAATCCTCACATGGACGTCACTGCACCCAGATCATCGTCAACTGCCGCTGCAACAACGCAGCAGTGATGGAAGATCGTCCGTCCATCTTCCACAGACTACAGCACCCGAACTCAGAAGATGAGGCACCTCCTGTTGTCTCCTGCAATTCCGCTCAGAAGGTCCCCGCCGAGGGGAGAGGGAAGAAGATAAGCATCCCCAGTCCAAAGATATCAGCCACTACAGCTAAGAAGTTGTCGGCTAAACGATAACCCTCCATCGGAGTATACCAACACACCCGTTCGAAGACAAAATCTGCTGCAACAGGAGGCTCATCGTCCCCGACCCTGAGGGTCGTAGGAGCTGGGGGTAGTACTCCTCCGAACGTCCACAATAATCCAATGTTTCAAGGAGACGAACCCCGAGAAACAACCCTCCCATCGGGTACAACAGATGCCGATGTCCCCGAGGACATCCATAATTCTCTAGACGAAGTAAGCTCCGAAGCTGGGGGTACTGTTCCTTCTGAGTCCCAACCTGAAGAGAACATCCCACATATCCAGATGATTTCTCGACGCATGGGTACGACTCGGAGGGTACATCCTCCACCACTCCCTCCGTCACTTCTCATGTGAAGACGGTATTCATGACAGACAGCAATCAAGGCGGTTCCAGCGATCGCCAGCGCATCGACACGTTGGAGGCCATATTACATGCCTTGGTCAAGTCTGTAGACGAGATCAAAGCGGCACTTCCTACTCTGCAGGGAGTGACACCTGGCCAGACAAGCACGGGTCCCGCAATCAACGTAGATTCAAATTCAGCGACGCCAAACCAGGGCAATAATCCTCCCGAGATAATGGCCCCTACCACGACAGATGAGGCCCGAGAAGTAAGAAGAGAGGTTCAGGAGCTTCGAGCAATGTTCCACGCCCGAGAAAACTCTCAAGACCTCAGAATACGGCAACCATATCCTGCTGAATGGAGGGATGTTCCCTTTCCGCCAAGATATAAGCCGTTCAATATCAACCCATATGATGGCAAGACTTCAGCAAGTCGATACATCACTTACTTTAAGGTCACTACCGACCATCTGCCCCATGATGACGCTATCCTCACGCGGTTATTCATTGGGGCATTGGAAGGAGTCGCCTTCGATTGGTACCGCAACCTGCCAGACAATTGCATCCACTCCTTCGCTGGCTTCAAGCGCTTGTTCTTGGAGAGGTTCTATGAGGTAGGGCAGGACGTTACGATGTCTACCCTCATGGACGTCGTTCAAGAAGAGAAAGAACTGACGAGAAATTACATTGAGCGGTTTCGTCAAACCGCAATGAAGTTACCATCTGGCAACCTGGACTCTTCTTTGATTGAAATTTGCCAAAAGAGACTACTTCCAACAATTAGTCTCTGGATGGGCGAAAGTCAGTTCAAGGATTGGAAGGCTTTTATCATCAGTGCTACAAGTGCGGAAGAACGATTGAAGAAGGCTCGCCAACTGGGGTTGCATATCTCGGAGGGAGAGAACAAGAGCAAGCGTCCCAACACCAGCAACGACAATGGGAGTAGCCCCTCCAACAACCGGGACAACAAAGGCAAGCAGGCTATGGTGACCGATACAGCCCAAAAGCCCGAACCACAGCCGGCAGACAAACAATGGCCTCAAATCACTTATTCCATTGAAGACGGCCACGTCAAGCCTATCTTGGACATGCTTATACAAGGAGATAGGATTCAGCTTCCTCCACCAAGACGGGAGCCTCAGCCGGCTGATCTGGAGAACCCAAAGTTCTGCCATTACCATCGCTACGTCCACCATGCTACACACGACTGCTACCAACTGAAACGGTATATCCAAAACCTCATCGATTCGAACGCCCTGGCCATCGATTTCGAAGAGGTAACCGTGGCAGCCAACATGGTGTCCGTACAATTCGGCAGCTTCCCTCCAACAGAGACTCAGGACGGGGTTATACCCATCCCTCTGGCAACAATGGAAATTGCTAATCTGCCGCCTGCTCGCGATCAAGCCGCTGGTCTAATACCCCTCACCACATCACGAGGGCAAATCATGTGGGTCCATCCGGACCTAGTCTACGAGGTAACTCAGCCCTCTCCACCTTCTAAAAGGAAAAGTGAAAAAGTCAGATCCTGCCGTACTGCCTCGGCGGAAGAAGAGGAAGTCTCGGCCGTCACTACTCGATCCGGAACACAAGCCCAACCGGTGACCGAAAGCGCGACTGATGATCATCCGCCCACTACCAATGATTCTCCGGGACTGGCTCAGCCTTCGACGACCGACAAGCCTAGGCCGAAGGAGACTCGCTTCGACAAGTCCCTCCGAAAGGAGACACCTCAGGGGCTGGAGAGGCCCTACAACTTCGACATCTTAGCGCAATTAGCTAATACCCCGGCCAAATTGTCTTTATATGAACTCTTCAGGCTCTCAAAGGATGTCCGCATGGCTTTAAGTGAGGCGCTCCAAAATGCCGACGCATACTTGGCTCAGGTCAACCTCACGGGCGATAACCAACCTGCAGAGCTCCAAGATAGTGCGTGTACGGGAGCAATGCCCAACATCGTCTTCTCTCCGCAAGATATGCTCATCAAAACTAACCTGCATGATCGCCCGCTATACTACACTGGATACATCGGCCACGTAAAAGTGGACCGAATGCATATTGATCCTGGGTCCTCTATAAGCATCATTCCGAAGGGTCTGCTACATCATCTTCGCATTCCGATGCATCGCCTGACACCTACAAGCACCGCCATTAGCGGTTTCAATTCGGGCAGGAGCTACCCAATAGGGAAGATCCGTTTGAAGTATCAGATCGGCGATCTCCAATCAGAAGTCACCTGTTATGTCATAGATGCCTACACTTCTTACAATATCCTTCTGGGGCGGCCTTGGATATACGATTACATGATCGTGCCTTCCACGCTACAGCAGTGCTTCAAATATGTCGATAAGCACGGCTTCGTGAGGACAGAGTTTGCCGATATCGATCCCTTCAAGGGGGTCGAATCTTATTACTCAGACTCCTGTCTGTATGAAAAATCAAAGAAGCATCTGGTCGAAGAAGATGTGCAAGCTCACAACAAGACGGCTACAGGATTAGAAGAACCTCTAACGATCCATCTTCAGGCTCGCAAACCGGGCAATTTCGTACCCCTTACGGCCACTCTGCGTAAGGACGCAATCAGTCTCTCCGCACAAGAAGAACAAATGAGAATCCGGCTGCCAAGGTCCGGCCAAGCGCCGATACCCATAACAGGGCCACTTACCATCAGACTACCGAGAGTCGGTCAGCTCCAAATGGAGAAGCCCAATCCCTCGGATAGACCGCTCACAATACGCCTTCCCAAGAAGATTCTTCACCCCGATGCGAGGTCTGACACTTCTAGCGAACCAGCCACCCCTCGCCTCACATCAAGTACCAAACTGGGGGTTGCTAGTTTACCAACAACTCCACGATCTGCTCCGCCAGTTGAGCCTCTGAAGATCAAGCTGACTAGGTCGTCCTCTCAGTCTTCATTTATACAGGGGGTGGCCGAAGAAGAACCAGAATTGGCCAAGTATGTGGCTGCCCACTCCGATACCCCTTCCGCAGATGATGTAATCCCTCTAGAAAAGATACCTTACTTCATCAATAAAGGGTTATCTTTGAACTACACCGAGCTCAATAAGCTATATACAATGTATGCTATGGAACACGGTATAGGCACTCACCTACATACACAGGTGACAAACGTGTACACCGCCATCCGACTTACTCCAGTAGAAGACACTTACCGAATAGTCAAGGGAGGGGACCACCCGATCATCTTCGGTCGGACGAACAACCCACATCCCCCCGCTATGGAAGAAGTCGACTTCGGGTCAGATGCCGGAAGACTGCCTCTGTATCTCTATAGCCCTCAATCCAAATATCTCATGCAGAAACAGGGGTATGATCTAGAGACAACGCCAGGACTGAACTACGGCACTGGACGACGATTACCTTTGAAGACGCCAGCCCCGGCGGGCAAACCACGGAACTACTATAACAAAACCCGATGCGGTTTAGGGTATGTAACGCCTACTACGACCCCTGAAAGCTCAGATGAAGAATGCGACTGGCAGTCACATTCAACCGGATCACCGACTTCCGACTCAGATACCAGCATCGGAGATGTGTTCAGACAAGTCATGTCAGTCAACATGGCATTCACCGACGCTTACGAGGAAGACGAAGACTTCCCCGAAATCCTTGAGCTAGAACCATGGGCCCAGCAATTAGACGCACAATGGGAAAAGCGGTTCGAACTGAGAGAACCTCCTACCGAAGATGAGGTCATACAAGTGGATCTCGACAGCGAATCTTCTCCAAAACCGATCTTTATCAGTAAAAGCCTAACTGACGAAGAACGAGAATCGCTGTTAGTACTCGTCAGAGAATATATTGATGTGTTCGCCTGGAGCTATGAAGACATGCCGGGGTTAAATCCTGACATCGCTCTCCACAAACTCAATATACGGCCAGAGGCAAAGCCAGTCAAGCAGCAACAATGACGCTTCTGCCCAGGTGTCATGGACGCGATCAAAACTAAAGTCAACAAGTTAATAGCCAGCGGTTTCATTCGTGAAGAGCAACATCCTGATTGGGTCGCCAATATAGTACCCGTCCTCAAGAAGAATGGGAAGATTTGAATCTGTATCGACTTCCGCAACCTGAATGAGGCATGCCCCAAAGATGAATTTCCCCTTCCCATCACAGACATCATGATCGACAACACATACGGCTTCGAACGTATGTCATTCATGGATGGATTCTCGGGGTATAATCAAATCAAGATGTCTCCCGACAACGAAAAGCACACATCATTCCGAACGCCGATTGGTACATACTGCTACACAGTCATGCCATTCGGTCTGAAGAATGCTGGCGCTATATATCAGCGGGCCATGAGTATCATTTTTCGAGAACATTTACGCAAAATAGTAGAATGCTATGTCGACGACATCGCCGTCAAGAGTCGCCATAAGGAAGATCATCTGCAAGACCTGAGAATGGTATTCGACCTGATGAGAGCCCATAACCTGAAGATGAACCCTACGAAATCATTCTTGGGCGTATCCAGCGGAAAATTCTTAGGCTTCATCATCACGGCACGGGGCATCCATGTAGACCCTGAGAAGACGAAGGCAATCATGAAGATGGGTCCCCCGAAAAATCTTCGCGAACTCAGAGGCCTCCAAGGGAGGCTAGCTTACATCAGGAGGTTCATTTCCAACCTCTCCGGGCGATACCGACCGTTCACACACCTCATGAAGATGGGAGTCTCATTCGTATGGGACGAGGAATGCCAGCGTGCTTTCGACGACATCAAAGAATATTTGTCGAATCCCCCAGTCCTGGTGGCCCCGGTCCCCGAAAAACCGTTCCTGCTCTACGTACGAGCAATGGAACACTCCCTTGGTGCCCTGCTAGCACAAAATAACGATGTAGGCCACGAGCAGGCCAATTATTATCTCAGCCGGATGATGATCGGGCCAGAACATCGATACACCGCCGTAGAGAAGGAGTGTCTCGCCCTGGTATTCGCTATTCAAAAGACGCGGCACTATGTCACAGGACAAACCATACATGTGATCTCGCGAGTCAACCCCCTCAGAGTCCTCATGACTAAACCAGGGGCCCTCAGCTCTCGCCTCGCCACATAGGCAATATTACTGTCCCCCTATCATATGATCTTCGTCCCACAAAAGGCTGTTAAGGGTCAAGCCCTAGCAGACTTTTTGGCAGCCCACCCAGGATCGGAGTCATCCAGAATCTATGAAGAGATCCCAGACGAGGTCGCCGATTCGAATACAGCCACCCACGATAACATATGGCGAATGTTCTTCGATGGCGCCTCAAGGACCGGACCCAAGGGAAATATCGTCGTCGGGGTCGGAGTGGTATTAATTTCTTCTACTAGGCTGGTGATCAATCGCGCCTACTCCCTCACGGAACCCTGCTCCAATAATGTGGCCGAATATAACGCTCTGGTCAATGGCCTCCAACTTGCAAAATAGCTGGGGGTAGAATACCTTGAAGCATACGGCGACTCCCAACTAATCGTCAATCAGATCAGGGGCTCATACGAGGTTCTCCATGAAGACATGATCCCCTACCATCAAATTGCGATCAACATTATCTCATCATTCAAGGGATTCTTCATCAAGTACGTCCCCAGACTCCAAAATATCGAAGCCGATGCCCTAGCAGGCCTTGCCGCTTCCTTAGCAGTACCGAACCAAGCTCATCATTCGGTTGACGTAATAGGTCACGAACTGGTCTGTCCCAAGAACAACGTTCAAGCCATGGCAAGTTATTCTGCCCAGACGGTCGATGACACACCGGACTGGAGACAGCCGTTCATCGACTTCGTCGTATACGACATCCTCCCAGAGAATCCAAAGGAAGCTACCTCTATCAGGCGGCGTTCTCTCAGATTCTTCTACGATACAGAGACAAAAATGTTGTATCGCCGCTCCTACGACGGATTATTGCTCCGGTGCTTGTCGAACGCGGAAGCTACAGAAGCTGTACGAGAAGCTCACGATGGTGTCTGTGGGGCCCATCAACCCGGCCCTAAGCTACAGGACCGCCTTCGCCGGATGGGCTACTACTGGCCCACGATGGTGGCAGATGCGATAGATTATGCCAGAAAATGCAAGGCCTGCCAAGTCCACGCGGATTTCATTCACCAACCATCCGAGTTTCTGCATCCAACGGTGGCATCCTGGCCATTCGAAGCATGGGGGATAGATATCATTGGTCCAATCACCCCACCTTCCTTCCGAGGACATCGCTTCATACTTGCGATCACTGATTATTTCTCCAAATGGGCGGAAGCTGTCCCACTCGCAGAAGTTAAAACTTCAAACGTGATCAGCTTCCTTAAGCATCACGTTATCTACCGCTTCGGACTACTACGAAGAATCATCCATGATAATGGTCCACAGTTTATAAGCCATGCATTCTACCGATTCTGTGATAAGCACCGCATTCAGAATGTCGCTTCGACACCGTACAACCCGGCAGCAAACGGGTTGGCAGAGGCATTCAACAAAACAATCATCAAGCTCCTCAAGAAGTTCGTCTCCTCCAACAAACGCGACTGGAACGAGAAGCTCGGCGAGTGCTTATGGGCTCATCGCACCACGGTTCGAACAGCCACCGGGAATACACCATTCTCTCTGGTGTACGGGAGCGAAGCAGTCCTCCCTTTGGAGACTCAGATCCCCTCACTCCGCGTCGCCCTCACTTATCAATTGACGACGGATGATAACTACCGACGACGACTACAAGAGTTGGAGGCTTTAGATGAAAAGCGCCTCCTAGCTCAGCAAAGGATCGAGCTATACCAAGCACGCATCTCCGGAGCCTTCAACAAGAAACTTAAAATCAGAACATTCCAAGTGGGTGATCTTGTTCTGGCAGTCCGGAGGCCGATGGTCATGACTCACAAGACCACCGGTAAGTTCCAGCCAAAATAGGAAGGTCCATTTGTCATCGAGACCGTGTTCTCTAACGGCGCCTACCGCCTCGCTAAGCAGAACGGAGATTTGCTCATGTTGCCCGTCAACGGCAAGTTCCTGAAGAAATACTATATTTGAACATCATTCTCCAGATTATCGAGTCATGTACCCCTTTAGTACCACTGAACTCTCATCTATCATTCTCCAGATTATCGAGTCATGTACCCCTATAGTACCACTGAACTCTCATCCACCCTATTTCAGATTATCGAGCCATGCACCCGCTGGTGCCGCTGAACTCTCACTCCCTCAATAGTCCAAATTACCAAGTTATGTACCAGCTGGTGCCTCTGAACTTACATTTCGGTCACTCTTTCATATAGTAAGTCAAGTATGATTATACCTCTGAACTTTCTTCCTGGCAGAGATCCTCCCTCAGGATTCACTACCCGCACTCCCAGTGCACAAAAAGGGTAGTCGATCCACCAATTTTCGAAACGACCATGTCCTCATTACCTCTGAGTCGTCTTCACTTCCACCAAAAACAAACCGCCCCCTCGCATAGAACTTCCACGTTCTCTACCTCTGAGTCGTTCTATGTACCCAATCTTCATTGAGCCCACTCCTGCCATGTCCTCACTACCTCTGAGTGGGAAGGCTCCGTCGAAGAAATCGTCATATTTGCCATGTCCACATTACCTCTGAGCAAGTATGTCGATCCTCTTTTAACCTATTATCTGTACCCACAACCGGAGTACGACAAGGATAATAGGTCCACAAATGTCCCCTGTTGACCACAAATGTCCTCTATTGACCACAAATGTCCTCTGTTGACCACAAATGTCCTCTGTTGACCACAAATAGCTTTCGTAAAGTCTCTCCTGCCATGTTCTCATTACCGCTGAGCAGGAAGATTTCATTGTTTGCCATGTCATCATAACCTCTGAGCAAATGTGATCGGTTCCCTTTTACCCCATTATCCGCATCCTGAACTAGGGTACGCCAAGGGTAATAGGTCCACAAATATTCATTCGCTAAACTTCTTAGCATAAATCCACCATCTTACCATGCCACGGGAGCCCAGCTGCTCTACGGCATTCCTTCCCCCAGTACCGAGAACATCCATGACCATTTTGCCGTGGCTGTCCCGGACATCCTATCTAAACTGTTATCCGTACCTAAAACCAAGGTACGCCTAGGATAACAGGTCCACAAATAAATCCCCCAGCAAGTCCAAATTCCATAAACACCCAAGTGCAAGAAAGAAAAGATGAGTTGAAACATGCTCATTTATTCGAAAATCAAAGGGCTACATCAGCAGGGATCACACCCCCTTGTAAAAATTAAAAAGGAAAAAAAAAGAGAAAGAGAGAAGAAGAAGACAGAAAGCCGATTACTGCTCTGGAACACATAACGCCGTAAGACGGTCCTTTATCAAGGCAACCGACCGCTCAAGCTTCTGTCTGGCTCGGCGCTCCGCTTCCTGATTCAACTCCGCCGCATCCTCCAGATGAGCATGGGCTCGCCAGTTGTCCTCAAACTTCTTGAAGGCCCGCTCCAGGTTGACAGAGGATCGGGAAATCCTCTCGGCCTCTCGAGCAATCAACTCTTGTTCTGCACGAGCAGCCTCCCGCTCTGACTCTAAGAAGGCCAACTCCTTCTGGAGTACGAGAATCTGCTCCTTCGTATCAGCAACTCCACGAGAGGCAAATTCTTCCCGGGCTCTACAAGCCTGACTCCGACGACCTAGTCGGCCATAAGAGACGGAGAACTTGTCAAGGTCCTCCTGCACAGCCGGTCCGGCAGTTTCCAGAGCGAGCTTAATCCTGTCCCTAGCAGCGACCAGGAAGCTCCGCTTCCGTTCAGTCGCGGCGGGCAAGCCAGCCTGCCGCACTGCCAGCAGTTGGGTCACAAGCTGATCAGCCTCTGTCAACTTAGGCTCCAGGAGCGCTGCTAACCCCAGCCCGCCAGGAAGACCCTTCAGAGTGTCAATTTGGCCCCGAGCTCCCCGTAGAGACAGAGGAAAAGGGACCCCCCGTTCCATGGCAGCGTTTACACCCCTCCCTAAGTGGCGATAGAAGCTGTCGACCACATCCTGCGTCACCTCGTTCAGAGCCTCCGAGGAAACCGGTGTCAACGGGAGTGTGGCTGGTAGCACGGAAGAAGACGCGACGGAATCTGCCGCTCCTGCCACAAGAGAAACCAACTCCGCACGGAAGGACGCTTGAACATCGATCAATTCCTCTTCAGCGGCCCGCAGAATTTGGATGCTCGACAGGGTCGAGAAGTCAATCTCCGAAGCCGTATAAGCAGCCGAAGACGAGGCCGGGGCCAGCACCAACTCCATCCCCATCTGCCCAGGGCTGGCAGGATGTCCCTCAACATGCGATGACGAAGGGGAGGAAACGCTCCTTTTCCCCTGATCACGGTAGACCGGGCCTTCCCCAAGAACATCAGCGGCAGAAGATAAAGGGTCAGGACCTGCACGGCCAAGGCAACCATGAATCGACTTGACCCGAAGGATATGCTGATAGGGCAAATAAGCCCCCTCGGTGGTCAATATGTGGCTCAGCTTACCAGTGGAGGAATGTGGAGGCTGAGGTTCGCCTACAGCCATCACAACCTCTTCACCAATAGCCTCCGAGTCAGAATAAAAGACTCATCCGCCCTTGCATCCTCGGGAGGGGATGCACCGAGGATGGCGTCATCTCGCTGAAGTCCGGAAATCTCGGAGACGGGCCCAAGGAAACTTTCGTCACCCCGGGCTGGGGCCTCAGCAGCTTGGGAGTCCTTAGCCGCCGCTGAGAGAGCCCCCGCAGAGAGGACCGCGGCACACATGTCGCTAATCAAAGCGGCAAGGGCCGGATCAACTACTGAGGCAGCAGATGGTTCGTCAGACGCCTACAAAAAAAAATGATCAAGTCATATCCCCGAGAGGAAAGAAAGCTACAACAAAGATATAACTCCGACTTGGACTTACCTCCGGAACATCGTCTGCACCTTCACCCTTCTCGGTAATAGGTGTCCCACGAGACCTAACAGCAGCTCTCTTCACGGAAAAGGTCGCTCTACTGTCAGAAGATTCGTATCTAACCTGTTTACGCGATGGACCAGATACAGCTGAAGGGTGTTCTTCTCTCACTGCTCTCTCTTGTGTAGTAAGCGGTGGATCTTCCGCCTGTTCATCAAGTAGGGGAAGCGGTTGATCCGCCACTTCTTTATCCCCACCAGAAAGGAAGTCTTCGCTATCATCCTCCTCCTCAGCCGACTCGGAAGGTTCTGATTTAGGAAGAGGAATCTGGAGCGCCAGTTGCTTTCTAGCCTTAGCCCCCTTAGGCTTCTCCTCTAAACCAGTACCTACGATGAAGCTGGTACTCGAATCGAAGTTAATAGGAGGCTTGTTCGCCATAACGTGATACAAAGCGGCCACGTACAAAATTTCCCTCGGTACCTTGGCATCGGGAACCGAGAAGCTGGCCCGAGTATGATAAGCGTCATAATAATTCCACGCTCGGACGCCGTCAAGAACGCTACCTTCAAAACCCAAACAAGGGTTGGGACAATCAAGGAACAACTGGCTATAACCAAATTGACGGGAAAACCTACTGGGTAGGTAAGGCTCCAAGTACACATTATCCCGGTTGCGATAAACCAGATGTGCGGGGCGGATATTGCGCAACCAAGCAAGCATATCCGAAGACAGAAAATGAGAAGGTCCAGTACCATCAAGGTGTACCTTCCTCACTTCCTCATCAGAAAAAAGAGGAACAGACACAAAGAGATCACACCCATCCACTCTCGCCAACGCCCTCCGACAAGCTGGCATAGTGTTGCATTCCCAAAACCGGTGATGGCATTTGAAGAGGAAAGCGTCCTCGGCCGTAGCATCTTCCGCTATCCCAGGTCCTAGCAAAGACTTATAGTGCATCGCCAACCACCCCATTAGGTAGTGAAAGGGCAGTTCTACGCGCTCAAAATCCAAAGTCTTCCTGCGAGCAATAACCTTGGACGAGAATGTCCGCAGACCATGATGTATGCTGCATACCATAGCAGGAAGGAGGGCCAGCCTAACTCCGAATACTAGCTTAACGGCAGGAAGGATGAAATGACGACCAATCCTCTCGTTAGAGCCCGCTCCGCCTGAGACTACGCAGTTCCGTAGCCATATCATCAAAAATCCAGCCAGAAGCGCCTTCTCCGACAGTTGTATGGTCCCGTAATAAAAATAACTAAGAGAGTCATCTTGACTCCCGAATATATCGCTCTTGGATCGCGACTTTTTGACATTGGACATCAGATCCCTTACCTTTGCATGCGTTCGAGGGGCTCGGGGAGTAACTTCACCAGAAGGATCAACCCTAAAGAGATAATTAATCCAGGATGTGGTATGGGGAGCGGTCCCTTCAGAGCTATCCGTCGTTTTTATAGCCATTTGATGACAAGCACTATGGTGGCACAACAACTCCCGATACACCGCAACAAAACTCGGGAGTTGCCTGTCCAAGGCCTCGAACTCCTCATTCGATGGGGTATACACCTCGAAAGGCTCACTCCCCCATGGAAGTTTAGGGACAGTATACATCTCGTGAAGAGCAAGCTCCAGTTCCCCTACTGGTGTAAAGAATATCCCCGTTCGCTGGCTGTACATCTCCAAGAGTGCTACGAACAGTGGTTTATTAATGGAAAGCCCGTGACAAGTGCCCCGAATGGCATGGTAAAGCCCCACCTCCCGCAAGAATGCTCTATAAGTCTGTAGAACCCAAGCAGTCAACTGGGCCCACGTAGAGGTAGGGTTTATCCAGTTCGGCAATGCCAGCCTACCAACAGGATAAGACTTCTTACGAACAAGCCGATTCAGGAAAGTATCAGCTTGAGTAAGTGTGAAATTGGGACCGTATACATTCATAAAAGAGCTCGGGGCCAGACCCATCATATACCGGAGGACGGAATCCTTACCTGCATACGGTGACTTCATATTCGGATTATAATGGATGTTGCCCATCAACATCCCTGATTGAGTGGGAGTTAGGTTACACACCATCTTCCGGTCTAGCAACACCATATTGAACCATGACAAAGGATAATGACGTTCCATAAGAGGAATATGGATTGCCACCCCATCCAAAAAAAATCCCAGTTCTCAGAAATCTCTAAGACCCGAGGATTCTTGATGGTTAAAGCATCCCCAAAAAGGAACAAAGGCTTCAGGTATTTTCTATCCAGCTTCCCAGTATTCATCATGGAACGGAGGTAATGAAGGGTTTGATCCTCTATAGCCTTTAACCTCTCCGAAGGCTCATCAGTAGGGAACTGATTCGATACATGCCTAATTAAGTCGTCAAGACGCACGTCCAGGGCGAATTGATTCGAACCCACTATAAGCTTCCCAGCAGGATTTACGGGCAAGTTCACTGGAAAAATACGAAAGAAACGAGGTTAGAAGGTAGTCAAAAAACAAAAGCATTGGAAAGGTCATCTGAGCCTATGCGGCTCGGCTCGTTACAGCTTCATGCGGCTCAGCATTAGATACGTATATGCGGTTCAGTGCATCATAGCCTCATGCGGCTCCGAGTTAGCCGAGCTCATACAACTCAAGTCCAGACGAACTTATAGACCCATGCGGTTCAAGTTAAGCACGCCTACAGAGTCAGATTCATGCGAGCTGACGTGAGCAGACGAATTTCTGCGGTTCAAAAAAATGAGCAACGCTTATGCGGCCCAAATCAAAAACACGTATGCAAACGCAGATCGAGTATAACAAGTTCATGCGGCCCCATAAGACGAAGGGCTCATGCAGTCCCATCGATAAAGCCCCGTATACGTGGCTTATGCATAAAGTATGCAGCAGAGCCATGGCGACAGTTAGGGTTTTCAGACGATCTCTTACCAGCGATAGACGGATGGACATCGGGATGGATGGAGTACGCAATGACCGACGGAGGGGCGACTACGTTCGCCGTCGTAGTCGCCGTAGAAGCAACTGCCTTACCCTTAGCGGCCTTCGATGCTGCAGCTTTCTTGGAAGCCATTGTCGGTTGCTAAAGGAAGAAGACGAAGAGCAAAGACGGCAAATAGAGAATCAGAGCAAAGAGAGAAGGTAAAGAAAAGCCCCAAAAAACTAGAAGACTCCTATTTATAGGCAAAAGAGACCCATGAAATGAACGGACGTCTCGGAGTATGCCTCGAATTATGCGCCGCCCCCAAAGAATAAAGGCAAAACGCTTTGGTCAAGGCAAAACCGACTCTTGGGATCCTCCCCCAAAAGGCGGCGTTAAATCAAATCAAAGGCACTTAATGAAGATTTGCACACGTGTTCAAGACACGTGGTAACAAGTTGATACGGCCAGATGAATTTATGCGGCTAAGGCACTTACGCGGCTAGGAAGCTCAGGCAGACAGAAAAATCCTATACGGCATGAACGGGGCCATGCTTCTTGTTCAAAGTATTCCAATTTTTACAAAATTAAAAACTTTGAAGGGGGTCCTGTAGAAGCATGGAAAATATTAGAATAATGATCCATGCGGCTCTGAGTAAGAAGCTTATGCGGCCCACCGATAAGAGCGGCCCTATGCGGTTCAAAGAAGACTCTCAATCGCATGCGGCTCGGGAGCGTATGCGGTTTAGCAAGGCATATGCGGCTCGATGGACGCCATGTGTGATCTTTTCCTACAGCTGGTCGTTTGAGGAGTGGCCTCATTTATTATTCCAGCACGATTCACTGTGGCGGCCCTGACATAAAGTTTCATAATGGCCTTGCCATAATGACTGACTCCTCGGGAAAAGAAGAAAATCTCTGATCAAATCCGTCAGAAGTCCCAGATTGCCACGTGGCAATCAGTCATATGCGGCTCCCTGAGAACCCGTTCCATACGGTTCGATACAACGCTAGCTCATGCGGCTTCCTGGGAACACATTCCCTGTGGCCCAATACAACACCAGCTCATGCGGCTCACAAAGATTACGCATATGCGGCTCGATAAAGCATCGTCCTATGCGGCTTACAAAGAGTATCTCTCTACGGTTCAAGGATAGTCAATCCTATGCGGCTCTGACAGGACTCACAATTAAGACACGTGGCATGGGATCAATAAGAAATTTAATCGAATCTCAACAAATATATTTGACATCATCGGCATAATTACTGAGATCAGGGCATATCATTTATCATCAAGATAATGGGACACGTGGCGAGCAATCAGACATTGGCATAATCAATCACGAGGATTTAAAACAGCTAGCATTAATTGCTCATGAGATACGATGCTATCCGCGTTAATGGCCGAGATTCACTGTAATCAGGATCAAGGGTTCAGATAGAATGAAGGAGCGCCGACATTTCGAACAAATAATCATTAGCAAACCCTAATGATCACCCCCCCACTCTTATAAATAGCCAGCATCATTCCCTAGAGAAAAAAAGAGAGAGAGGAGAGGTCGGCAACAAAAGAATAAAAAAATAAGAAGAGAGAGATCTACACAGAGAGAGCTCCCCCTTTCTTCTTGATAATCACACAGAGAGAGAGAAGTCAGGAGAGCAATCCGAGGAGAGAAAGAAGAGCGTTTCTTCGTCAACGCCAAGCAGATCTTCCCCGAGCCAAGGCTACATACTGATCGTCCAAGGAGTAAGGCAGAGCGGCCGTCGCTTTCCCGAGCCTCTATCGTCACCCCCCAGAATCAAAAATAAACAATCGTACTTAGTCTGCTGTACCTAGGTTTTCGTCCCAAGGCTTTCTTTGTACGAGCGAGTTTGTATTATGAGTCTAAGTTCAGTCCTCCGATAATTGTTATGTTCTTTTACAATCAATGGCAAACAGTGGTTTAGCAAAACCGCTCGATATAATTTCTTGTTAGCTTCTTTTCTCCCTGAACAACGTCCATGAGAGTGGACATTGTTACGTCTTGTCCTACTTCATAGAACCTCTCTAGGTATATGTGTTTGATGTCGGTGAAGGAGTGGATACAATTGTTCGGCAAGTTGCGGTACCAGTCGAAGGCGATCCCTTCCAAGGCTCCGATGAACAACCGCGTAAGAATGGCGTCGTCATGAGGCAGATGGTCGGTTGTGACTTCGAAGTAGGTGATGTACCTGCTTGCAGATGTCTTGCCATCATATGGATTGATGTGGAATGGTTTATATTTTGGTGGAAAGGGAACATCTCTCCACGCAGCGGGATACGGTTGTCGTATCCTGAGGTCTTGGCAGTTTTCTCGGGCATGGAAAATGGCCTGGAGTTCCTGGACTTCTTTTCTTGCCTCCCTGGCCTCGTCTGCCGCGGTAGGAGCCGATATTTCAGGAGGACTATCGGTCGAGTTTGGTGCAGCTGAGTTCGAGTCCGCATTGACTGCGGGACCCAAGCTTGTTTGGCTAGGCATTCTTCCTTGTAGAGTTGGAAGGGCTGCTTTGATCTCGTCCACAGACTTGACCAAAGCATGTAGTATGGCGTCCAGAGTGTCGATGTGTTGGCGATCACTGGAACCTTATTGGTTGCTGTCTGTCATGAACACCGTCCTCACATGAAGAGAGATGTAAGGAACGGTAAAGGACGTGCCCTCTGAGTCATACCCTTGTACAGAGAAGTCGTCCGGGTATGTGGGAATGCCCTCCTCTGGTTCTGACTCAGAAAGAGTGGTAACCCCAGCTTCAGAGCTTGCCTCGTCTTAGGAATTGTGGACGTCCTTTGGGACGTCGGGATCTGCTGCATCTGTTGGGTGAACCATTCCCCCGGACTATCTTCTTGGAACACCGGGTTATTGGGATATTTGGAGGAATGCTACCCCTGGCTCTAATATCTCCCATAGATGTGGACGAATCTTCCAGTGTGGCAGATTTCATCTTTGAGCTGGTACCTTGGTAAACTCCTCCTGCAACGGCGGTAGACAGCCATTTAGAAGAAATTTTCTTGGTTACGCCGGTTGAAATTTTCAGGCTGGAGACATTTGTTTTCTTCCCTCTTCCGCTGCCAGGAATCTTCAGAGCAGAATTGCAAGAGGCGACGAGAAGTGCCTCGTCTTCTGAGTTTGGGTATTGCAGCCTTTATAAGACAGACCGTCGGTCTTTTTGTGCTGCTGCTTTGTTGCAGCAACAGTTGACTATGACTTGGGTACATTGATGTCCTTGACAGGACTCTTTGTACGTCAAATCTTCATCTCTTTCCTTGTGCTTGTGAAGAATTACGTTGCGCAGGTCATCTACTTTGTGGGCTGATGAGTGCGTTGGCCTCCTGCCTGCTCCTTGATGTAGGGGTATCGTGAGTACTCGCCCCCGATCCTTGTTAGGAGATTCTTGATAACTATCCCGTTCGTTGGCCGCCGGGGGCTGGACACGGGTAGTTCTGTACAACTTTCCATCAGGGGCCCGAGTAATAGTCATCGGGACACCCTGGTAGTCAGAAGTCGGAGCAGCCGACTGAGCTCGTCGAGCCCGCGCTGCCCGAGACTTCTTCCTCCTAGCACCTGAGAGTGCGTAGTAGGAAGAGTCCAAGCTGGTCACAACAGAGTCTGGCATATGCTCCAGAGAGCCTTCATGGTCCAGACCGTATGAGAGGCGGCCAAAGACTGACCGCGAGCCGCATGGAGTAGATGGTATGCGGCTAGGATCGGTGGCCGTACAGGCTATCTGCATACTGCTGGTATGTGTAGCCGTGCAGGCTGTCTGTATGTGGCTATCCTTTGTGGCCGTATGAACTTTCTGTATACGGCTAGAAGTCATGGCCGTGCAGGCTGTCTGCATGCGGCTGGCAGTTCTGGTCGTATGAGTTTTCTCTATGCGGTTGACAGTTACGGCCGTATGAGCTTTCCCCATGTGGTTGGCGCCCTTATGCGGCTTGGATTGCACAGAGTTCCTCTTTGCCCCTGCAAGTCCAGCATCATAGTATTTTCTTCTGCCAGACTTGGGGACAGCAGAGTCCTCTGTGGTCTGAAGTAGGGCCGCAAGCGAGACATCTCCGCTGTCTTGGGCAACAGAGAGTACTTCTTCGAGAGCTTGGGGAGGAGCAAAATTTTTGGGTCTCCACTCCCTGCGGGCCTTCTTTGTGCGGGCTCTCCGCTGGACCGGGCCAGCGCTCCCGTTAAAGAGCATTTCTTCAAACGCCTGTTGGTCGAACCGGGTGACCAGCATTTGTTGAGTGGATCCAAGTTTGGCTGCGTCTGATTGCGTCACCAACTCCTCAGCCGTAGAGAAGTTAGTCCCCAGCAGAGTCGCCATCGTGTTTGTCATTGATTGTAAAAGTACATAATAATTATATAGGAGGACTGGACTTAGACGCACAATACAAACTCGCTCGTACAAAGAAAGCCTAGGGACGAAAACCTAGGTACAACAGTCTAAGTACGATTGTTTAGTTTTGATTCTGGGGGGTGACGGTAGAGGCTCGGGAAAGCGACGGCCGCTCTGCCTTACTCCTTGGACGATCAGACGTAGCCTTGGCTCCGGTGAAGAACTACTCTCAAGATGGAAAGACTCTCCTGTTCGCGCCTTTGTCTCTCTGTGTGTCCAGCCGGGTGGAGAGGATCTCTCTTGCAAGGGAATGACACCTTGCTATATTTCTTTGTTTCTTTGGATCCGATCTCTCCTTCTTTTTTCTCCTGAATTCTCCAGGGTTTGCAAGGGAATGGCACCTTGCTATTTATAGAAGTAGGGGTGTGATCATTAGGGTTTGCAATGATCATCCTAAAAAAGTCGACGGCTTGGGGACTTAATTGCCATTTTCTTTGATCATATTTTGTGGGCAATTAATCTGGACCACTAATCTTGATTGCAACGAATCTGGATAATTAATACTGATTGTGTAAAATCCGTATGGGCAATCAATGTTGATTGTCATGAATCTTGGGAAGCTCCGATCTCCTGCCACGTGTTTAATCCATGTGATTGCCATAAATCTGTTTTGATTCGGGTAATTATGATGATTGCACTAAATCAGGTTATTGGGATTTGTTGATAACTTTTGATTAATTTAGTGCCATGTGGGAAACTGATCTTCTGCCACGTGTCATAATCGTGAGCCACAGTCGCATGAGGGTAGCTTCTTAGGTTTTGGACTGCATGAAGGTGGCAGCCGCATAGGTGAAGCCTCTAAAATCTGAGCCGCATGGGGGTGGTTTTCAATTGAGCTGCATAGGACTTGCCACGTGTCAAGGATGCATGGGCGTGAGCCGTATGGAGATGATCCTCATGATCCGAGCCGCATGAGAACAGCGGCCGCATAGTGTGACTGTCCATAATTTGAGCCGTATGACAAGGATCCTCACGCTCCGAGCCGCATGCGAGCATCAGCCGCATGGGGTGGTGGCAGCTGCATAGGGGGCCTTGTAGTTGGGGGATTGTGCCAGCTGCAGAGGAGATTTTCTCCGATTCTCGAGAAATATGCCATCATATCGAAGTTCATCATTTCAGCTTTAGTGTCAGAGTTATTACTTTATGTCAGAGCATTTAATGAGAGCAGTCACTTTATGGCCAGCTGTAAAGCTGCATAGGGTCACGTAATTCTTGTTTGAGCCGTATGAGGCTATTTGAAGAGTTTTTGAGCCGCATGAGCCTCTGATAGATTCCTGAGCCGCATGAGGTTCCTTCTATTTTGAGCCGCATGGGCTTCTTCTATTTTGAGTCGCATGGGCTTCTTCTGTTCTTTTCTATGCTTCTACAACGGTCCTGACCATGAAGGCTCTCTGGAGCATATGCTAGACTCTATTGTGACCAGCTTGGACTCTTCCTACTACGCACTCTCAAGTGCTAGGAAGAAGAAGTCTCGGGCAGCGCGGGCTCGATGAGCTCAGTCGGTTGTCCCGACTTCTGACTACCAGGGCGTCCCAATGACTATTACTCGGGCCCCTAATGGGAAGTTGTACAGAAGTACCCGTGTCCAGCCTCCGGCGGCCAACGAACGGTATAGTTATCAAGAATCTCCTAACAAGGATCAGGGGCGAGTACTCACGCTACCCCCACATCAGGGAGCAGGCATGAGGCCAACGCACTCATCAGCCCACAAAGCAGGTGACCCGCGCAACGTGATTCTTCACAAACACAAGGAAAGAGACGAAGATTTGACGTACAAAGAGTCCTGTCAAGGACATCAATGCACCCAAGTCATAGTCAACTGCTGCTGCAACAAGGCAGCAGCACAAAACGACCGACGGTCCGTCTTCTAAAGGCTGCAACACCCAAGCTCAGAAGACGAGGCGCTTCTCGTCGCCTCTTGCAATTCTGCTCTGAAGATTCCTGGCAGCGGAAGAGGGAAGAAAATAAATGTCTCCAGCCCGAAAATTTCAACCGACGTAACCAAGAAAATTTCTTCTAAACGGTTGTCTACCACCGTTGCAGGAAGAGTTTACCAAGGTACCCGCTCAAAAATGAAATCGACCACACTGGGAGATTCGTCCACATCTATGGGAGACACTGGAGCCGGGGGTAGCATTCCTCCAAATATCTACAACAACCCGGTGTTCTAAGAAGATAGTCCGGAGGAAATGCTTCACCCAACAGATGCAGCAGATCCCGACGTCCACGAGGACGTCCACCATTCCCTAGACGAGGCAAGCTCTGAAGTTGGGGGTACCACTCATTTTGAGTCAGAACCAGAGGAGAACATTCCCACATACCCGGACGACTTCACTGTACAAGGGTATGACTCAGAGGGCACGTCCTCTACCGTTCCTTCTATCTCTCCTCTTGTGATGACGGTGTTCATGACAGACAGCAACCAAGAAGGTTCCAGTAATCGCCAACGCATCGACACTCTGGAGGCCATACTACATGCTTTGGTCAAGTCTGTGGACGAGATCAAAGCAGCCCTTCCAACTCTGCATGGAAGAACGCCTAGCCAAACAAGCTTGGGTCCCGCGGTCAATGCGGACTCGAACTCGGCTGCACCAAACCCGGTAGATAGTCCTCCTGAAATATCGGCTCCTACCGCTGCAGACGAGGCCAGGGAGGCAAGAAGAGAGGTCCAGGAGCTCCGGACCATATTCCATGCCCGAGAAAACTGCCAAGACCTCAGGATACGACAACCGTACCCCGCTCCGTGGAGAGATGTTCCCTTCCCACCGAAATATAAACCATTCCACATCAATCCATATGATGGGAAGACATCTGCAAGCAGGTACATCACCTACGTCGAAGTCACAACCGACCATCTGCCTCATGACGACTCCATCCTTACGCGGTTGTTCATCGGAGCCTTGGAAGGGGTCGCCTTCAACTGGTACCGCAACTTGCCGGACAATTGTATCCACTCCTTCATCAGCTTCAAACGCATGTTCCTAGAGAGGTTCTATGAAGTAAGACAAGACGTGACAATGTCCACTCTCATGGACGTTGTTCAGGAAGAAAAAGAGCCAACAAGAAATTATATCGAGCGGTTTCGCCAAACCGCGATGAAGCAGCCTTCTGGCAACCCTGATTCCTCCTTGATTGAAATTTTCCAAAAGAGACTGCTTCCCACAATCAGCCTCTGGATGGGCGAAAGTCAATTCAAGAATTGGAAGACGTTCATCATCAGTGCCACTAGCGCATAAGACAAGGTGAAGAAAGCCCGCCAACTGGGATTGCACATCTTGGAAGGGGAAGATAAGGGCAAACGCCCTAACGTCAACAACAACAACGGTGGTAATTCCTCCAGCAACCGAGACAACAAGGGCAAGCAGGCTATGGTGACCGACACAGCCCCAAAGCCCGAATCAACGCCGACAGAAAAGAAGTGGCCTCAGATGACCTACTCCTTGGAGGATGGCCGTGTTAAACCCATCTTAGACATGCTCATCCAAGGAGGACGAATTCAGCTCCCTCCTCCCAGGCGTGAGTCTCGTCCTGCAGATATGGAGAGCCCAAGTACTGCTATTATCATCGCTATGTTCACTATGCTACACAAGACTGCTATCAGCTGAAGCGATACATCCAACATCTCATCGATTCTAAGGCCCTGGCCATTAATTTCGAAGAGGTGACCGTAGCAGCCAACATGGTGTCAGTACAATTCGGCAACTTCCCTCCGACAAGGACTCAAGACGGAGTAGTACCTGTCTCTCGAGCAAGGATGGCGGTCGGTAACCTTCCACCTCCCCGAGACCAAGCTGCTGGTCTAGTACCCCTTACCACATCACGAGGGGAGATCATGTGGGTCCATCCGGACTTGGTACCTGAGGTGACTCAATCCGCGTCTCCCTCAACCAGTAAGAAGAAGAATGGAAAAGTCAAATCATGTCGCACGATCTCAACAAAGGTCGAAGAAGCTACTGCTGTTGTTACCTGTTCCGGCGCACAAACCCAACCTCCACCGGGTAACTCGGCTGAAGATCAGCAGCCGACAGCTGCTGATGCTCCAGGACCTCCGCAGCCTTCGACGACCGACAAGCCTAGGCCGAAGGAGACTCGCTTCGACAAACCACTCCGAAGAGAGACGCCTTATGGGCTAAAGAGGCCATACAACTTTGACATCCTGGCACAATTGGCCAACACACCGGCCAAATTGTCGCTATACGAGCTCTTGAGACTCTCCAAGGATGTCCGCGTCGCACTAAGCGAAGCACTCCAGAATGCCGACGCATACCTGGCTCAGTCCAATCTCACTGGGGAGGACTCGCCGGCAGACCTCCAGGACAGCGCTTGTACTGGGTCAATTCCAAACATTGTCTTCACTCCGCAGGATATTGTCACGCCCCAGAACCAGAATACTGGAGAGCGGGGGAATGACTCAGCCAGCTACGTATTACGGGTAGATGAATACCGTATAATACGATCAATGTTGTCTAAAAGACAAGGGGGTGCATACTACATGAAAGTCTTACTATGGTCACTTCACATCTATTGTCTCAATCATTCGAACAAGAAACAGTAATAGAGAACATGTAAGATAAAGCAGTAAGGCGTCCCAAACGCTCTGTCAAAATGTTCTTGATATCTGGCTTTACAAAACATAGCCAGATTGATGTAGCAAAAGTATACACAATTGTTATCAGCTGCAGCCTGACTTTAGTTACAATTATGTAAAAAGTAAGTACGAGACGATCCGACTAACATGTCGGTGCCAAACGGCAAAGTATAAAGTAGATAACAAAACGAGCGGGGAAGTAAGAAACCCACTCGAGTCCTCCTGCGATCATCCCTCTAGTGTTGACCATCTTGGAGGTAGAAGTAAGCTGAGTCCTCGGGAACCGGCTCTAAATCTGGCCATGCAAAACCAGAGAGGTTAGACCTCTAATAGCAAGTACCACAAGGAAGCACGACATGAGAACTAAAACCAGTAATATGAAATATGATAAATAGATCTCTGCTTGCTACTAGGATTCACATAACATCACGACACTTCGAACCAACCTCCCAACCAAACAAGGACAGAAGTTGGCCCGTCATGTCCTGACATTCTGATCATCCCAGTTAAGTAACAGAGTAGGTACAGTACACAAACAAATCATCTTGAACGGCCAATCAACTACTACGGCTTGCTATTGTGAGTCCCAAGTTATCCTGGAATTTATGCAATAGGGATTCCTCAGTTCTTACTATGTGCAAGCAAGGCTAGTCTATCCAATCAATCAATTGCGCCAATCATGTAGTTAGACGAGTCCCAGCGGAACGTCCGCCGTTAATATAGCATGTACAATAATATAAGCAGATACTGTTCCCTGTCCGTGTGACAGATTTACAGTATCTGTGGGAACCAGCTGGCCCGTCGGGCACTTAATAGTCCCAAGGGGGCTGCCATGTAAGAACTCGGGAATCCATTCTCTCCATGCCATCATTATTTTATTTAACTTAATAGTCTCTACGTTGAGTGAAGTTCCATGCCGTGGATCATGGTCATTCAAATGAGTACTTTCGTACGGGGTACGATATGCGCAACTCTACAACGATACCCGTGCGGCTAGGTTGTAGGTTTTACATAGCGTGATGCAACAATCAAATCTGACCACGGAGTAATCATGCCTTGACCATAAAGTACACATGCTGTTTTTGTAAGATAGATAAATAACTAAATAAATAAATAATTTGAAGCCTGCATGTGCCTGTATGCCAATATTCGGGATTGGCTAATCGAGTACAATAGTTCATTACATGAACGTGTCTCATTCATTTCATTCAATAAGACGACTAGCCAGTCTCTTAGTTCCAACTAGGAACGTATGATCAATTTTAGTCAAGATAACCTATCATCAATGGTGACAAGACATGAAAGTCAAATAGTATTCAGTGGAGTCGAGTCTACGACTCTCAGGGTTTAATTCCAGTCAATCGGGGTATCTATAGCTCAATTCACGACACATGGTACATCCCACGTAACAATCTATATTTAACAGAAATATCAACATATCATGATTATATCAAGTTTATGCAAAAAAGCGTAAGGATATAAAATGGACGTTAAACATCTAATAAGATATCAATATACAGGGCTATAGAAGATCCAGGGTAAGCAGGCTACTATCATGTCAGCCTACGCTCATGTCAGCGTACGCTCAGGTCAAGCTAGCGTATGGACTCCATACGACTCCTGACCATCCAAGTCAGCGTATGCATGTCATACGCTCCCAAAAGGTAGCGTATGAACTCCATACGACTCCTGACCATCCAAGTCAGCGTATGCATGTCATACGCTCCCAAAAGGTAGCGTATGAACTCCATACGACTCCTGACCATCCAAGTCAGCGTATGCATGTCATACGCTCCCAAAAGGTAGCGTATGAACTCCATACGACTCCTGACCATCCAAGTCAGCGTATGCATGTCATACGCTCCCAAAAGGTAGCGTATGAACTCCATACTGCGCTGCGCTAAAGAGCGCTCACAGCTCAGTGACACAAGCTAAAAAGCTAGCATACACTGCTCACTGTCTTCTCCAAACAGCAAGAACTCCATGGTTGCACCCTAAAATTTCAAAAGTCCATAACTTGGTCAAAATAAGTCCGAATCCAACTTTGCAAAGGTCAAAATTGGGTAGAATGAAATCCTCTACAATATGGAACCATCAAAACTTGAAAACACAGAAGTTTAATAGATCAAAACCCCCAAAATCTGAAAATAACTCATATCTAGATCTACAAAGATTAAGACTTCGAAATGAAAAATGTCAAGTTCTAAACTCTCTTAGAATCACGAGGGAAAGAGAATGGAGCCATAAAAATGGGTCCTCATGAAGAAGCAAGATGTACTTGCCTATGGGTTTGGTAGGTGGAGAGAGTAATGAAGAAGAAGAAGAGGAGTAAGAGAGAGAATGGAGAGGGTGGATTTAAATATGGAAGGGGTGGTAGGTGGAAGCTAATGGGCCGGGTCCAATGGGGGGTCGGGTTGTAGGGGATCCAACCAAGGCCAACCCGAACCCAAAGCCTAGCTAAAGCAGAGAATAAAAGCATGAAATAAAGTACAAAAATAAAATTACAGAAATATAATTGCAGGAAATAAATTAACATGAATTAAAGGAAATTAAATACAGGATAATACATGATAACTATTAAATAAATACATGATAAATATTAAATAAATACACATGAGTTGTACATGTATAAAAATACGTATTTTAGGAACGGGAAGTGACATCTCTACCCTCCTTAGAAAAATTCCGTCCTCGGAATTTCAAATCCAAGCAGGATAGGAATATCAAAACTAAACTAATCTAGGTACAAGCAATTCAATCAAGTAATCATTTTACAATGTCCATAGCAAGTAACATATCTATATTTAACAATCTACGGTTTTAAGCAATTCTACCCATAAAGTGATAAGCATGAGGAACCAAGGCAATTAAGGTACACAGAAAAAGATATACCTTGTGAGTCAAACAGATGTGGAAACCGTGATCGGATATCGTCCTCACGTTCCCACGTTGACTCTCCCAAAGAGTGATGACCCCAAGCAACCCGGACAAGGTTAATTGTTCGGTTCTTGAGTATCTTCTCTCTTCGGTCCAAGATGGACACAGGCTGTTCCTCGTAAGACAGGTTGGTACCAACAACCAGTTCTGAATGATCGAGGATATGGCTGGAGTCCGATACATACCTTCGCAATTGAGATACATGAAATACGTCATGCACCTCTCGTAACGAAGGTGGAAGGGACAAACGATAAGCAACATCGCCTACCCTATCAAGAATAAAAAATGGGCCTACGTATCGTGGGCTTAACTTCCCGCGAACGCCAAATCTAATGATCCCACGGGTAGGTGAGATCCGCAAGAACACGTGGTCCCCAACAGAAAACTCTAGCGGCCTACGATGCTGGTCCGCCCAATGACGATGCCGATCCTGCACAACACGAAGTCGCTCTCTAATTCCTTTAATCACTTCAACTGTCTGAACAATCATTTTCGGGCCTAACATCTTCCTCTCCCCGATATCATCCCATGCTAGTGGCGACCTACACTTCTTACCATATAATGCTTCAAATGGCGCCATCTGGATACTGGCTTGATAACTGTTGTTGTAAGAAAACTCAACTAAGTACAGGTGGCTTTCCCAAGATCCTCCAAAATCCAGAGTGCAAGCTCGCAACATATCTTCCAAAGTCTGAATTGTCCTTTCTGATTGCCCGTCCGTCTGCGGATGGTAAGCCGTGCTAAATCTTAACTTGGTACCCAGACTATGATGCAAGCTCTTCCAGAAATGCGATGTGAAATGGGTATCTCTGTCTGACACAATACTGACAGGGACTCCATGCTGCCTGACTATCTGTTGCATGTACAACTCTGCCAACTTTTCTGTAGATTGTTCTATTCTGAAAGGAAGAAAGTGTTCTACCTTCGTAAGCCGATCTACTATCACCCAAATAGCATCCTTACCACTTGGTGATCTCGGTAAACCGGTCACAAAGTCTATTGTAATATGCTTCCATTTCCATTCCGGGATGGAAAGCGGTTGCAATAACCCAGCTGGCCTCTGTTGTTCTATCTTTACTTGCTGACATATCAAGCAACGGGAAACAAACCTAGCTATCTTCCTCTTCATCTTGTTCCACCAGAAGTGCTGCTTGATATCTTGGTACATCTTGGTCCCTCCAGGATGTATAGAATACTGAGAACTGTGAGCTTCTGTCATAACTTCCTGTCTGATATCTCCACTAGGTACACATAGACGTGATCCAAACCTAAGCGTACCATCTTTATGAATTCGTATCTCCTTTCTGAGTCCTGACTCACATTCTGCCCTAAGCTTCTGAATCCTTGGGTCCTGTGCCTGAGCTACCTTGATCCTGCCTACCAAGTCGGATTGAACTTGTAGACTCGCCAGAATTCCTACATCACTAGGAAGTATAACTTCAATGCCCATCTCCTGAAGGTCTTCTAAGATGTGCTTCTGCGTTGTTAACATAAATGCGCCGCCTCTCCTGCTGAGAGCATATGCTACTACAATAGCCTTGCTTGGATGATACTGAAGCTCCACATCATAATCCTTGATCAACTCCAACCATCTTCTCTGCCTCATGTTCAGCTCCTTCTGAGTAAAGATATACTTCAGACTTTTATGATCTGTGTACATCTCCACTCGGTCACCATATAAGTAATGCCTCCATAACTTCAGAGCAAACACTACTGCCGCCAATTCCAGATCATGAGTTGGGTAATTCTTTTCGTGGTCCCGAAATTGCCTAGATGTATATGCTATCACCTTCCCATGCTGCATAAGGACACATCCAAGTCCTTTACCTGACGCATCACAATATACTATCACGCCCCAGAACCAGAATACTGGCAAGTAGGGACGGACCAGGCCAGCTACGTATACCAAAGTACTCCAGTACTCCGAAATAACGTATAAGCTGTATAGATGGGGGTTACTACTACAATCCAACAGGCAATCCTGGGTCAAGCAATCCTAGGTATCTCAATCACAGGCAGTAAACAATGTACAAGATGTAAGATCAACTGGAATATAAAATAGTAAAGCGTCCCAAACTATCATATATCAATGATCATGAAGCCAGTAATACAGAGTAAAGACTAGCAAGAGTAATAGTCATACATGATAAGCTCTAGCTATAGTCTAGAATACGCAAATCATGTTCTGGCCCGTAGGCTAAATGTCAAGTCCAAAACACGAGCTAAACACGTGCTCGGAGGCTAAACGCCATAAAAGAATAATGTACATAACTAGTGGGAGAATGAAATAGAAAACCCACTAAGGTACTCTGGTGCTCTGGATAATCAACAACGAGTGGAAGGTACGGAAGATCCTCCGGGCTCCTCTATCAGATCTGGTCAATACAAAACCAGTGGGGTCAGACCCCCAATAGCAAGTACCACAAAGGAAGCCAATCTATGAACTAAAACCAGCATACAAATCATAGCAATGGATAGAGAGAGAGATGAGTAAGTACTAATCGAGACTCGTGCACTACCAATGCACTTACCCCGAGAATAGAAAAGACAATAAGTAAAGCAACATGTAGCATAAAGTAAAGAACATGTGACGTAATGTAAACTGTGTACATGTAAAGAAAAGGAAGCATGTAAACATGAAACATAAACTAGACATGTGAGCATGTTAAGTAACTAGAACATGTGAGCATGTCATATAACTGGAGCATGTGAGCATGTCATGTAACTGGAGCATGTGAGCATGTTAAGTCTATATAGAACGACAAATGATTAGATGACTTAGGAAGTATTCTGGAACCCAAGTTACAACCCGTAAACCAAACAAGGACCGGGGTTGTAACCTTTCTCCTGAACATAACTTTAGTATCTAATCATTTACCGGCAAAAGTAAAGCATAAACAAGGATGTACTGAAAATAAACAAATCTGGACACTGCCTAGACAAACTAGACTAGACTGGACTCCATACAATAGTCACGGCCAAGCAATGAGTACGGCTTTATATATTAGCTAACTAGGGTTATCACAATCCTAATTACTAACAAATGCAAGTCTGAGAATTCCAAGTCCAGCTCCTGCCTGCTACTACCTGAATGGTCCAAGCCAATGGTAATAGTGGATACATCGCCCAGGAGACAAATGTATCCTATAGTGGTGGGTACATCGCCTAGGAGACAAATGTACCCTATAGTAGTGCAACACTCGACGGTGCGCTGGAAGTGTGCTCATCATGACAGATAGCTCCAAATCCCAATGCATATATATATAATGCCAAGACCAAAGGGGCAACAGGTTACTGAAAAATTCTTAATGATCTAAGTAATCAAGCTAGTTATTTAGTCCTTAACATTTTCTTGTTGGATTCCGGGTGTGGCATTCCGCAGAATCCATCCTAGACATGAGACATGCAAGACTGGACAAAAGCGAGAATGTGCACCATAACAAGCCACAACAAGAAAACATCATAAACTGGAAGCTAGGAGTGCGCTACGACGAGCCACTATAGGGAGTGCGCCATGACAGACCACTATCATGTAAGCAACGAAAGACATGTACGAGAGTGCACCACGACGGGTCACTATCTAGTAAGCAAAGGAGACATGTACGTGAGTGCACCACGACGGGTCACTATCTAGTAAGCAAAGGAGACATGTAAGAAAAGTACGCCACGACGGGCCACTATCATGTAAGCAAAGAAGGCATGGCAACGATTAACATAGCTTGTAAGAAAGAATCTATCAAAGACATATCATGGCATGTGGGAAATAATAATTAAAGCTAAGTACATTTCATAGAAAATGATTGAACATGTGCTAGTGTCAAGTGTATATAGGGTGTACAAGCATTCTCTAACTATATAAGATCATCTAATCATGTTAAGAAATCATTACAATCGAAGAAAATATCAAAAACGGATAAAAACGGGCAAAAACGGGCAAAAACAGACTAAAACAGCATAAAACGGCATACCGGCGGTATACTGCGGCATACCGGCGGTATACCGGACTAAAAATAGAAAGTTTCTGGTACAAAAAATGGCATACCGGCGGTATACTGTGGTATACCGGCGGTATACCGGTTTTCCAAACAGCAACAAAAATTCAGAATTTTGCCAAAACTTGTTTCGGCCATAAAAACTTCGTTTTAAATCGAAATTCGGACTTTCAAAAGTCAAAATTGAATAGAATTGAATTTCCTACAACATAGAAGTATTAGTTTTCACAAATCCAAACATTTGATAGATCAATACCTCAAAATACTCCCAAATAGAGGTTCTCGGGACACCGAAACGGGTTCCGATTGCCACCAAACTCAAAATCCATGATATACAAACTATGTGAGGGCCTCATATATGTATATGTAACCAAGATCTATGATGTTAATACTAGTATCACTCTTGATACCAAGTTTTCTACTAAGTCCATATTGGGTTTTAACAGAAAATCAAAACCTTGCTTAAACAAATTTTGGAAACATGCATATATACGAAAATCATAAGGAAAACATATTTAACAAAATGAGTTTGGAAAAATTCTAAGCATTTAATACCAAGGGAAACAAAAATGACAACAAAACAATATTGTTCATGGATTTGGCAAGATGTACTTGCCTAGGTTAAGCTCCAAGCCTAATCTTCTACTCCTCCTCCTAGGGGGGTTAGACACCACACCCAAGGCCTCAAGGCCACGCTCTTGGCAAGCTCCAAGGGGGAGAGAAGTGAAGAAGAAGAAATGAAGAGAGAGTGAAGAGAATGAAAAGAGAGAGGAGAGAGAAAGTAAAATGGTATATATAGAAGGGGGAATTAATCTTAGCCGTCGGATGGTGATCCATGTGAAGATCTAAGTCAATCCTAACCATCAAAACAAAACCAAATATCCAATGGGTAATAGGGTGCATCTACACTATTCATGAAAATATCTAAACACTATTCATCAAAATATCCAAAACACTATTCATCAAAATATCGGAAACACTATTCATGAAAATATCTGAAATCGAAAATATCTCAAATGTGGAAAATCTGTCTAGACGGTATGCCGTCGGTATACTCCGGTATACTGGCGGTATGCCGGCCAAGAAGAAAATCTATAAGTTTAGGAAAATTTTAAAGCATTACGAAAATCAAGAAAATATAAAATATACTACAAAATACGTATCCGTATATAAATACCGATACTGTGAGACGAGTCTCACAACTCTCCACAACTTAAAAATAAATTTCGTCCTCGAAATTTCCTAAATCTAGTCAAGCATGAAAACCAAACCAAAGAGCTGAAAAATGGTGTCAATCAAAACAAAGCATGGCATGTTGGTAAGATAAAGACAACAATAATATAAGTAAATACGTAAGCAGTAACACAACTATAATCAAGAAGGGATGGAGGCATATGAATAAATATGTCTCCTGAGTCAGTTGAGTAGGAGCAGGCCTACGCTGACTCCACAACTTAGATAAAAGTCAATTCTCAAAATAAGCCGGTACCAATGACTTAATCCAAGACATGACTCTATCCAGGACGTATCTTCGTAGTTGATACCAATGAAGTTATCACATGCCTCGACTACGAAGATAAAAGAGTAGGACGAAAAACTCGCCAAATATGTGTAACCCAAGAGATAAATAAGAGTGGAAGCAGAATAGGACAATACCTACAACATAACTGCCCTCGGCCAAAACCTGCTCTAACATACCAGACTCTGCCTGCCCACGTCTCAGAACTGCTGCTCTAACCTGCTGGTGCTGAACCGGTACATGAGCCATATACTGCTGGACTGCCGGGGTAGCGGGTGAAGCTGGACTCTGGCAGGACTGACCCTGCTGGCTGATCAGGCTGAACTGACACCTCTGTCCTCGGGTCAACTCTGAACACTGCCCCTGAATGCTAAAACTGATCCTCCATAACCGGCCTAACAGAAGATTGCTGACTGCCATCGACAAAATCTAAACAAGATGATCGAAAGGATTAAAAACAGTGCCCTTGAAAGTTAAAGGACACAAGGATTAAATCGAGAGAACATGAAGGATCAACGATCAAGGCAGATATCAGGTCAAAGGATCAGAGATATAGAATAACACGAAGGATATCAATAAAGGAGAATTATGACTGAGATATCTAAATATCAGTAACTCCCACATATCTGATAAATCAGACCTTGCATGGGCCACCATTAAACCTATGTCACGCCCCAGAACCAGAATACTGGCAAGTAGGGACGGACCAGGCCAGCTACGTATACCAAAGTACTCCAGTACTCCGAAATAACGTATAAGCTGTATAGATGGGGGTTACTACTACAATCCAACAAGCAATCCTGGGTCAAGCAATCCTAGGTATCTCAATCACAGGCAGTAAACAATGTACAAGATGTAAGATCAACTGGAATATAAAATAGTAAAGCGTCCCAAACTATCATATATCAATGATCATGAAGCCAGTAATACAGAGTAAAGACTAGCAAGAGTAATAGTCATACATGATAAGCTCTAGCTATAGTCTAGAATACGTAAATCATGTTCTGGCCCGTAGGCTAAATGTCAAGTCCAAAACACGAGCTAAACACGTGCTCGGAGGCTAAACGCCATAAAAGAATAATGTACATAACTAGTGGGAGAATGAAATAGAAAACCCACTAAGGTACTCTGGTGCTCTGGATAATCAACAACGAGTGGAAGGTACGAAAGATCCTCCGGGCTCCTCTATCAGATCTGGTCAATACAAAACCAGTGGGGTCAGACCCCCAATAGCAAGTACCACAAAGGAAGCCAATCTATGAACTAAAACCAGCATATAAATCATAGCAATGGATAGAGAGAGTGATGAGTAAGTACTAATCGAGACTCGTGCACTACCAATGCACTTACCCCGAGAATAGAAAAGACAATAAGTAAAGCAACATGTAGCATAAAGTAAAGAACATGTGACGTAATGTAAACTGTGTACATGTAAAGAAAAGGAAGCATGTAAATATGAAACATAAACTAGACATGTGAGCATGTTAAGTAACTAGAACATGTGAGCATGTCATGTAACTGGAGCATGTGAGCATGTCATGTAACTGGAGCATGTGAGCATGTTAAGTCTATAGAACGACAAATAATTAGATGACTTAGGAAGTATTCTGGAACCCAAGTTACAACCCGTAAACCAAACAAGGACCGGGGTTGTAACCCTTCTCCTGAACATAACTTTAGTATCTAATCATTTACCGGCAAAAGTAAAGCATAAACAAGGATGTACTAAAAATAAACAAATCTGGACACTGCCTAGACAAACTAGACTAGACTGGACTCCATACAATAGTCACGGCCAAGCAATGAGTACGGCTTTATACATTAGCTAACTAGGGTTATCACAATCCAAATTACTAACAAATGCAAGTCTGAGAATTCCAAGTCCAGCTCCTGCCTGCTACTACCTGAATGGTCCAAGCCAATGGTAATAGTGGATACATCGCCCAGGAGACAAATGTATCCTATAGTGGTGGGTACATCGCCCAGGAGACAAATGTACCCTATAGTAGTGCAACACTCGACGGTGCGCTGGAAGTGTGCTCATCATGACAGATAGCTCCAAATCCCAATGCATATATATATAATGCCAAGACCAAAGGGGCAACAGGTTACTGGGAAATTCTCAATGATCTAAGTAATCAAGCTAGTTATTTAGTCCTTAATATTTTCTTGTTGGATTCCGGGTGTGGCATTCCACAGAATCCATCCTAGACATGAGACATGCAAGACTGGACAAAAGCGAGAATGTGCACCATAACAAGCCACAACAAGAAAACATCATAAACTGGAAGCTAGGAGTGCGCTACGACGAGCCACTATAGGGAGTGCGCCATGACAGGCCACTATCATGTAAGCAAAGAAAGACATGTACGAGAGTGCACCACGACGGGTCACTATCTAGTAAGCAAAGGAGACATGTACGTGAGTGCACCACGACGGGTCACTATCTAGTAAGCAAAGGAGACATGTAAGAAAAGTATGCCACGACGGGCCACTATCATGTAAGCAAAGAAGGCATGACAACGATTAACATAGCTTGTAAGAAAGAATCTATCAAAGACATATCATGGCATGTGGGAAACAATAATTAAAGCTAAGTACATTTCATAGAAAATGATTGAACATGTGCTAGTGTCAAGTGTATATAGGGTGTACAAGCATTCTCTAACTATACAAGATCATCTAATCATGTTAATAAATCATTACAATCGAAGAATATATCAAAAACGGACAAAAACGGGCAAAAACGGGCAAAAACAGACTAAAACAGCATAAAACGGCATACCGGCGGTATACTGCGGCATACCGGCGGTATACCGGACTAAAAATAGAAAGTTTTTGGTACAAAAAACGGCATACCGGCGGTATACTGCGGTATACCGGCGGTATACCGGTTTTCCAAACAGCAACAAAAATTCAAAATTTTGCCAAAACTTGTTTCGGCCATAAAAACTTCGTTTTAAATCGAAATTCGGACTTTCAAAAGTCAAAATTGAATAGAATTGAATTTCCTACAACATGGAAGTATTAGTTTTCACAAATCCAAACATTTGATAGATCAATACCTCAAAATACTCCCAAATAGAGGTTCTCGGGACACCGAAACGGGTTCCGATTGCTACCAAACTCAAAATCCATGATATACAAACTATGTGAGGGCCTCATATATGTATATGTAACCAAGATCTATGATGTTAATACTAGTATCACTCTTGATACCAAGTTTTCTACTAAGTCCATATTGGGTTTTAACAGAAAATCAAAACCTTGCTTAAACAAATTTTGGAAACATGCATATATACGAAAATCATAAGGAAAACATATTTAACAAAATGAGTTTGGAAAAATTCTAAGCATTTAATACCAAGGGAAACAAAAATGACAACAAAACAATATTGTTCATAGATTTGGCAAGATGTACTTGCCTAGGTTAAGCTCCAAGCCTAATCTTCTACTCCTCCTCCTAGGGGGGTTAGACACTACACCCAAGGCCTCAAGGCCACGCTCTTGGCAAGCTCCAAGGGGGAGAGAAGTGAAGAAGAAGAAATGAAGAGAGAGTGAAGAGAATGAAAAGAGAGAGGAGAGAGAAAGTAAAATGGTATATATAGAAGGGGGAATTAATCTTAGCCGTCGGATGGTGATCCATGTGAAGATCTAAGTCAATCCTAACCATCAAAACAAAACCAAATATCCAATAGGTAATAGGGTGCATCTACACTATTCATGAAAATATCTAAACACTATTCATCAAAATATCTAAAATACTATTCATCAAAATATCGGAAACACTATTCATGAAAATATCTGAAATCGAAAATATCTCAAATGTGGAAAATCTGTCTAGACGGTATGCCGTCGGTATACTCCGGTATACTGGCGGTATGCCGGCCAAGAAGAAAATCTATAAGTTTAGGAAAATTTTAAAATATTACGAAAATCAAGAAAATACGAAATATACTACAAAATACGTATCCGTATATAAATACCGATACTGTGAGACGAGTCTCACATATACTGTAAAACCTCCGGGCCCAACTGGCAATGTAAGGATAGGCGCTGATATCAACTTCTGCTTCAGGTTCTTAAATGATGCATGGCATTCTGTCGACCAGACGAATGGTGCATCCTTTCGTGTCAAACGGGTCATGGGTGCTGAAAGTCCCGCAAAATCTGATACAAACCTTCTGTAATATCCTGCCAATCCCAAGAAACTCTATACATCAGCTACGGTCTTGGGTACTGGCCAACTCTCTACTGCTTCTACCTTCTTGGGATCCACTGCTACTCCAGCTCCTGATATGATATGACCCAGAAATAAAATATGATCCGACCAAAACTCACACTTGCTGAGCTTGGCATACAACTGGTTCTCTCTTAGAACCTGCAACACTTTCCTGAGGTGGTCTTCATGCTCCTCTTCACTAGCAGAATATATGAGTATGTCGTCAAGAAAGACAACGACAAACTGATCTAAGTATGGCATAAAGATGCGGTTCATCAAATTCATGAATATAGCTGGAGCATTGGTCAAACCAAACGGCATTACTAAGAATTCATAATGCCCATACTTCGACCTGAATGCTGTCTTGGGGATGTCTTCCTTTCGAACCCTCACCTGATGGTACCCTGAACGAAGATCTATCTTGGAGAAGACTCTGGCCCTGCTCAACTGATCAAATAAGTCGTCGATCCTGGGTAGTGGGTACTTGTTCTTTACTGTCGCCACGTTAAGCTTCTTGTAATCGATACATAATCTGGATGACCCATCCTTCTTCCATACAAGTACCACTGGTGCTGCCCATGGTGATATGCTAGCTTGGATGAACTTCTTCTCCTTCAATTCCTCTATGTGCTGATACACCTTGGCCTGTTCTGAATCTGCCATTCTGTAAACTCGATCTGATATCGGTTTAGTTCCAGGGGCCAATTCTATGCTGAACTCAATATCTCTAACCGGTGGTAGACTTGGAAGTTCTTCGGAAAACACGTCTAGAAATTTTTTAACTACCTTCGGAACTTGAACTTCTTCCATTGCTGTTACTACTCCATGCTCTTGCTGAGTTGCCTCTGACCTGACTAAGGTGAACCTCTTCATGCCTGGAATATCAAAAGATACACTCCCACTACGACAATCTATTGTCGCATGACTGTCTTTCAGCCAGTCCATGCCTAAGATAACGTCGAAATTTCCAACAGAAAATTCTATCAACTGGGCGGGTAAGGAATGCCCGCAAACTACAACACTACACGCTAGAATAACTCTACTAACTCCTACGAGCCCATTGCCAGTGAGTATATTCAACCTCCCTGGCAATGCCTCGAACTCCATTCCTAGCCGTGTCACAAATTGTGCAGATATAAATGAGTGTGATGCTCCCGAATCAAACAATGCTACTGCGGGATATGAGGCGACGAGAATGTTACCTGCCACAACATCTTTCGATGCTAATGCCTCCTCCAAGGACAAAGTGAATGCTTGCCCTCGACCTCCTTGTTGATTCTCATGTTGTGGCCTAGCCTGGTGCTGCTGCTGGCCCCTTCCTTGATGATGCTGGGGTGGTCTATGCTGGTGTTGCTGCATCGGTGGTCCATGCTGTCGATACATCTGAGCCTGCGAACGCTGTGCCAACTGCCTTACTGCCACTGCTGGTCCTCGATACTGGCCTGCCCCTGGTGCTGGCAGAGCAGGAAACTGCTGTCCTGGTCCTCCTGACCTCGAATTCATAGGACATGTGGTAACCCGATGGTCTGGATTTCCACATATCAGACATAGTCCATTTAATGTCCGACACACATCTCTAGTGTGCCCCATCTTCCCACAATAAGTGCAGCCCGCCGGGGGTTGCTGGTTCTTTCTCTGTTGCTGTTGCTGCTGCCTGGGTGGTGGTACTGGTCCTCGTATCGCCACATCATGGATACGAATGCCAGTGGATGGTGCTGTTGTTCGGGGCGCTGCTCTCCCTCCTCCTTCAATCTGACTGTGGGATCTCTTTTGACCCCCAGTCCTTACTGCAAGCCTCTGAATAGTGATCTCATGCCTCCGGGTTGCCGTCAATATCTCATCAAAAGTCTGGTAATTGTGCCCTTCTATCAATTGCAAGAGCTCAAGATGAAACCCTTGCTGAAACCTCATAGCCCTCTGGCGTTCCATTGCTACCATCTTTGGGGCAAACCTACTCAATCTGTAGAACTCTGCTGCGTAAGCATCCACAGTCTTGCCAGCCTGTCTGAGGTTGATAAACTTCTGTTGTAGCTCAAACTGCACCACAACTCCATAATACTTCGTCTTGAACCTTGCAGTAAAATCGTCCCAAGCAACAGGACGTCTGATGCCTACCTCCTCTGATTCCCACCAATCACGTGCGAGATCCTGAAGTAACAACTTCACTAGATCCACACGTTCTTCTGCCGGCACCTTAGCGGCTGTCAGAATAGCCTCAATATCCTTAAGCCATGCATCTGCTGAGATGCCATCCTCCGTGCCCTCAAAACGGCGGGGGTTGTACTTGCAAAACCTGGCTGACGCTCCTGAATCAGTCATCGCTCCTCTTTCCAAAGCCGTCTGCAATCCTTGGTTGAGTAGCACATTCTGCTCTTGTAGCTGAGTGTGCATGCGTTGCTGGGCCAGCATCTGATGTTGCTGAGTAGCCATCATTCCTCTCATAATCTCCAGAAGGGCTGGTGTGTCCACTTGGGTAGGTGGAACTGTCGGTGGGGGTAGAATGTCCGGATACTGCGACCCAGCTGTTGGTTCCACTATCACTTCTTCCTGGGTAGCCTCCTGAGGGGAGACTGGCCCTTGCTGCTGACCAACCTGGTCAGGTTGTCCATGTTGCTGTCCATGTTGTTGCTGTCCAGTCCTGACAGATGCGGACGAGGTGCCCCTAAGAAAAAGGACAAGAGAACAATCAAACAACCGGATATAAAGGATCAATGAAGTCAAAGGATACTGGAATGTCAAGCTAGAGTTGAGAGTAACGAATCATGAGATCAAGGAAAAACATGTATGATTGAGACATCCTATAAATCAAAACACCCCACAAGTCTGAAATCAGACCTGCATGGGCCACCACTAAAACCTTGTCACGCCCCAGAACCAGAATACTGGAGAGCGGGGGAATGACTCAGCCAGCTACGTATTACGGGTAGATGAATACCGTATAATACGATCAATGCTGTCTAAAAGACAAGGGGGTACATACTACATGAAAGTCTTACTATGGTCACTTCACATCTATTATCTCAATCATTCGAACAAGAAACAGTAATAGAGAACATGTAAGATAAAACAGTAAGGCGTCCCAAACGTTCTGTCAAAATGTTCTTGATATCTGGCTTTACAAAACATAGCCAGATTGATGTAGTAAAAGTATACACAATTGTTATCAGCTGCAGCCTGACTTTAGTTACAATTATGTAAAAAGTAAGTACGAGACGATCCGACTAACATGTCGGTGCCAAACGGCAAAGTATAAAGTAGATAACAAAACGAGCGAGGAAGTAAGAAACCCACTCGAGTCCTCCTGCGATCATCCCTCTAGTGTTGACCATCTTGGAGGTAGAAGTAAGCTGAGTCCTCGGGAACCGGCTCTAAATCTGGCCATACAAAACCAGAGAGGTTAGACCTCTAATAGCAAGTACCACAAGGAAGCATGACATGAGAACTAAAACCAGAAATATGAAATATGATAAATAGATCTCTGCTTGCTACTAGGATTCACATAACATCACGACACTTCGAACCAACCTCCCAACCAAACAAGGACAGAAGTTGGCCCGTCATGTCCTGACATTCTGATCATCCCAATTAAGTAACAGAGTAGGTACAGTACACAAACAAATCATCTTGAACGGCCAATCAACTACTATGGCTTGCTATTGTGAGTCCCAAGTTATTCTGGAATTTATGCAATAGGGATTCCTCAGTTCTTACTATGTGCAAGCAAGGCTAGTCTATCCAATCAATCAATTGCGCCAACCATGTAGTTAGACGAGTCCCAGCGGGACGCCCGTCGTTAATATAGCATGTACAATAATACAAGCAGATACTGTTCCCTGCCCGTATGACAGATTTACAGTATCTGTGGGAACCAGCCGGCCCGTCGGGCACTTAATAGTCCCAAGGGGGCTGCCATGTAAGAACTCGGAAATCCATTATCTCCATGCTATCATTATTTTATTTAACTTAATAGTCTCTACGTTGAGTGAAGTTCCATGCCGTGGATCATGGTCATTCAAATGAGTACTTTCGTATGGGGTACGATATGCGCAACTCTACAACGATACCCGTGCGACTAGGTTGTAGGTTTTACATAGCGTGATGCAACAATCAAATCTGACCACGGAGTAATCATGCCTTGACCATAAAGTACACATGCTGTTTTTGTAAGATAGATAAATAACTAAATAAATAAATAATTTGAAGCCTGCATGTGCCTGTATACCAATATTCGGGATTGGCTAATCGAGTACAATAGTTCATTACATGAACGTGTCTCATTCATTTCATTCAATAAGACGACTAGCCAGTCTCTTAGTTCCAACTAGGAACGCATGATCAATTTTAGTCAAGATAACCTATCATCAATGGTGACAAGGCATGAAAGTCAAATAGTATTCAGTGGAGTCGAGTCTACGACTCTCAGGGTTTAATTCCAGTCAATCGGGGTATCTATAGCTCAATTCACGACACATGGTACATCCCACGTAACAATCTATATTTAACAGAAATATCAACATATCATGATTATATCAAGTTTATGCAAAAAGGTGTAAGGATATAAAATGGATGTTAAACATCTAATAAGATATCAATATACAGGGCTATAGAAGATCCAGGGTAAGCAGGCTACTCTCATGTTAGCCTATGCTCATGTCAGCGTACGCTCAGGTCAAGCTAGCGTATGGACTCCATACGACTCCTGACCATCCAAGTCAGCGTATGCATGTCATACGCTACCAAAAGGTAGCGTATGAACTCCATACGACTCCTGACCATCCAAGTCAGCGTATGCATGTCATACGCTCCCAAAAGGTAGCGTATGAACTCCATACGACTCTTGACCATCCAAGTCAGCGTATGCATTTCATATGCTCCCAAAAGATAGTGTATGAACTCCATACGACTCCTGACCATCCAAGTCAGCGTATGCATATCATACGCTCCCAAAAGGTAGCGTATGAACTCCATACGACTCCTGACCATCCAAGTCAGCGTATGCATGTCATACGCTCCCAAAAGGTAGCGTATGAACTCCATACTGCGCTACGCTAAAGAGCACGCACAGCTCAGTGACGCAAGCTAAAAAGCTAGCATACACTGCTCACTGTCTTCTCCAAACAGCAAGAACTCCATGGTTGCACCCTAAAGTTTCAAAAGTCCATAACTTGGTCAAAATAAGTCCGAATCCAACTTTGCAAAGGTCAAAATTGGGTAGAATGAAATCCTCTACAACATGAAACCATCAAAACTTGAAAACACAGAAGTTTAATAGATCAAAACCCCTAAAATCCAAAAATAACTCATATTATGATCTACAAAGATTAAGACTTCGAAATAAAAAATATCAAGTTCTAAACTCTCTTAGAATCACGAGGGAAAGAGAATAGAGCCATAAAAATGGGTCCTCATGAAGAAGTAAGATGTACTTGCCTATGGGTTTGGTAGGTGGAGAGAGTAATGAAGAAGAAGAAGAGGAGTAAGAGAGAGAATGGAGAGGGTGGCTTTAAATATGGAAGGGTTGGTAGGTGGGAGCTAATGGGCCGGGTCTAATAGGTCGGGTTGTAGGGGATCCAACCAAGGCCAACCCGAACCCAAAGCCTAGCTAAAGCAGAGAATAAAAGCATGAAATAAAGTGCAGAAATATAATTGCAGAAATATAATTGCAGGAAATAAATTAACATGAATTAAAGGAAATTAAATACAGGATAATACATGATAACTATTAAATAAATACATGATAAATACTAAATAAATACACATGAGTTGTACATGTATAAAAATACGTATTTTAGGAACAGGGAGTGACAGATATGCTTATCAAAACTAACCTGCACGATCGCCCTCTATATTATACTGGGTACGTTGGCGTTATCAAGGTCGATCGGATGCATATTGACCCCGGGTCCTCTATAAGCATCATCCCGAAGAGCCTACTACACCATTTGTGCATCCCAATGCATCGTCTGACGCCGACAAGCACCGCCATCAGCGGTTTCAATTCGGGCTGGAGCTACCCGATCGGGAAGATCCGCCTAAAATGCCAAATCGACGACCTTCAGTCGGAAGTGACCTGTTATGTAATAGATGTGGCCATCTCCTACAATATTCTCCTGGGGCGTCCTTGGATACATGATTATATGATCGTGCCCTCCACACTGCAACAGTACTTCAAGTACGTCGACAAATACGGCTTCGTAAGAACAGAACTTGCCGATATCGATCCCTTCAAAGGGGTCGAATCCTACTACTCAGACTCATGCTTTTACGAGAAGTCGAAAAAGCATCTTTTCGAAGGAGATATTCAAGCTCAAACTGAGGCAGCAACCGGATCAGAAGAACCTCTGATGATCCACCTCCAAGCCCGCAAGCCTGGCATAACTGCGCCCCTTACAGCCACTCTGCATAAGGATGCAGTTATCCTCTCTGCACAGGCGGAACAGATGATAATCCGACTGCCAAGGTCTTGCCAAGCACCAAGACCCACGACAGAGCCACTGATAATCAGGCTGTCTAAAGCTAGCAGGCCACAAGCAGAGGAGCTCAATCCCTCGGTCAAATCGATGACAATTCGTCTTCCCAGAATGAATCATCAACCGAGCACTAAGCCAGGGACTGCTAGCCAGCCAACAACTCCTTGCCCAGCACCGAGCACCAAACTGGGGGTAGCTAGTATGCCAACAACTCTATGTTCTGCTCCACCCATGGAGCCACTGATAATCAAGTTGCCCAAGTCATCCTCGCAGTCTGCATTTACACAGGGGGTGGCTGAAGAAGAGTCGGAGCTAGCCAAGTATGTGGCTGCTTACACTGATGTTCCATCCACAGATGATGTAATTCTACTGGAAAAGATACCTTATTTCATTAATAAAGGGCTATCATTGAATTACCTCGAGCTTAATAAGCTTTGTACAATATATGCTATGGAACACGGTATAGGCGCTCACCTGCACACACAAGTGACGAATGTCTACACTGCAAACCAACTTACCCCAGTGGAAGACGCTTACCGCATAATCAAGGGAGGGGATCACCCAATCATCTTCGGCCGGAAGAATGATCCACAGCCCTTCAAGATAGAAGAAGTTGAGCTCGAACCCGACACCGGGAGATTGTCCCTTTATCTGTATAGTCCCCAATCCAAGTACCTTATGCAAAAACAAGGGTATGATCTGGAAACTACACCAGGCTTGAACTACGCCACTGGACGGCGATTACCCTTACAATCGTCGTTCCCGGCTGGGAAACCACAAGACTACTACAACAAAACCAGATGTGGGCTAGGTTATGTCACAACCGCAACGACACCTGAAAGCTTAGATGAAGAATGCAACTGGCACTCACACTCAACCGGATCACCCACTTCCGATTCAGATATCAGCATCAGGGACATACTCAGGCAAGTCTAGTCCGTCAATATGGCACTTGCCGATGCCTACGAAGAAGATGAAGACATTCCCGAACTTCTTGAGCTAGAGCCATGGACACAACAGCTAGATGCGCAGTGGGAGAAGCGGTTCGAACAAAGAGAGCCTCCCACCGAGGATGAGGTTGTACAATCTCGGTGATGAATCCTCTCCAAAGCCCATCTTCGTCAGTAAGAATCTGACCGACGAAGAGCGATAATTACTACTACAACTCATTAGAGAATATATCGACGTGTTCGCCTAGAGCTACGAAGATATGCCGGGACTGAACCTCGAGATTGTACTTCACAAACTCAACATCCGTCCAGACCCAAAACTAGTCAAGCAACAGCAACATCGGTTCTGTCCCAACGTCATGAATACTATTGAAGCCGAGGTAAACAAATTGATAGCCAGCGGCTTTATCCGTGAGGAACAGCATCCTGACTGGGTCGCCAACATAGTTCCAGTCCTCAAGAAGAGTGGAAAGATTCGAATCTATATCGACTTTCGTAATCTGAATGAGGCGTGTCCTAAGGATGAGTTTCCTCTTCCTATCACAGACATCATGATCAACAACACCTATGGCTTTGAGCGTATGTCATTTATGGATGGTTTCTCGGGGTACAACCAGATTAAGATGTTCCCTGACGACGAAAAGCATACATCATTTCGAACACCAATTGGCACATTCTGCTACACAGTCATGCCTTTCGGTTTAAAGAATGATGGCGCCACCTATTCAAGAGCTATGAGCATCATCTTTAGAGACCACTTGCACAAAATAGTGGAATGCTATGTTGACGACATTGCCATCAAAAGCCGCTCTAAGGAAGATCATATGCATGATCTAAGGACAGTGTTCGACCTGATACGAGCGCACAATTTGAAAATGAATCCCACAAAATCTTTCTTAGGCGTATCCAGCGAGAAGTTCTTAGGTTTCACCATTACCTCCCAGGGTATCTACGTAGACCCTGAGAAGACGAAGGCAATCATGGAGATAGGTCCCCCGAGAAATCTCCGTGAACTCCGAGGCCATCAAGGGAGGCTAGCCTATATCAGGAGGTTTATCTCCAACCTCTCCGGACGATGTCAGCCATTCACCCACCTCATGAAGAAGGGCATTTCATTCATATGGGATAAAGAATACCAGCGCGCCTTCGACAGCATCAAAGAATATCTGACGAACCCTCCAGTTCTGGTAGCCCTGATTGCTGGAAGACCATTCTTGCTCTATGTACGAGCGTTGGAACATTCTCTCGGTGCTCTACTAGCGCAAAATAATGATGCAGGCTACGAACAGGCTATATATTACCTCAGTCGAATGATGATGGGGTCGGAACATCGATACACAGCCGTAGAGAAAGAGTGTCTAGCTCTGGTTTTCGCCATTCAGAAGATGCGACACTATGTCATAGGACAAACCATCTACGTCATATCAAGAGTCAACCCCCTCAGGGTCCTCATGACTAAGCCAGGTGCACTCAGCTCTTGCCTCGCTACCTGGCAATATTACTGTCCCCCTACCACATGATCTTCGTCCAACAAAAGGTTATTAAAGGTCAAGCTCTGGCAGACTTTTTAGCACCTTATCTAGGTTCGAAGTCAACCAAAATAGACGAAGAGATGCCAGACGATGTCGCTAATTCAAATATGGCCTCCCGTGGTACCATATGGTGAATGGTCTTCGACGGCGCTTCTAGAACTGGGCCCAAGGGCAACATTGTCGCTGGAGTCGAAATAGTATTGATTTCTTCCACCAGGTTAGTGATCAATCGAGCTTATTCCCTCACGGAGCCCTGTTCAAACAACATGGTCGAGTACAACGCTTTGGTCATTGGCCTCCGACTTGTAAAAGAGCTGGAGGTAGAGTACCTTGACGCATACGGCGATTCGCAGCTAATCGTCAATCAGATCCGAGGCTCATACGAAGTTTGCCATGAAGATATGATCCCCTATCACCAAATAGCAGTTGACATCATCTCATCCCTGGAGGGATTCTTCATAGAGCACGTTCCCAGGCTCCAGAACATTGAAGCCGATGCCCTAGTAGGCCTAGCCGCTTCCTTAGCAGTTCCAAATCATGCTCACCACTTGATTGACATCATAGGCCGTGAGTTGGTCTGTCCCAGGAATAATATTCAGTATGCCGAGAGCTACTCCGCCCTGATAGTCGACGAAGCACCAGACTGGAGACAACCGTTCATTGACTTTGTAGTCTACGACATCCTACCGGAGAATCCGAATGGAGCCACTTCTATTAGAAGACGTTCCCTCAGATTCTTCTACGATACAGAGACAAAAATGCTATATCGGCAATCATACGATGGATTACTGCTTCGATGCCTGTCAAATACAGAAGCCAAAGAAGCCGTACGTGAAGCTCACGATGGCATCTGTGGGGCCCATCATCCTGGCCCAAAACTACAAGATCGCCTTCGCCGAATGGGTTACTACTGGCCCACAATGGTTGCAGACGCAATAGACTATTCACGAAAATGTAAAGCGTGTCAAGTCCACGCAGATTTCATCCACCAGCCATCCGAGTTTCTACACCCGATGGTGGCATCCTGGCCCTTCGAAGCATGAGGAATGGACATCATCGGTCCGATCACTCCGCCTTCATCCCGAGGACATCGCTTCATACTCGCAATCACAGATTACTTCTCCAAATGGGTGGAGACTGTTCCGCTTGCAGAAGTAAAGACTTCAAACGTGATCAGCTTCCTCAAGCATCACGTCATCTATCGCTTTGTACTGCCCCGAAGGATCATCCATGATAATGGTCCACAGTTCGCAAGCCACATCTTCTATCGATTTTGCGACAAGCACCGCATCCAGAATATTGCTTCGACACCATACAACCCAGCGGCTAATGGTCTGGCTGAAGCATTCAACAAAACAATCATCAAGCTTCTCAAGAAGTTCGTGTCATCAAACAAACATGACTGGAATAAAAAGCTTGGTGAATGCTTATGGGCGTACCGTACCACAGTACGGACCACCACCGGGAACACACCATTCTCTCTAGTATACGAAAGTGAGGCAATTCTCCCACTGGAGACTCAAATCCTCTCACTCCGTATTGCTCTCACATACAGATTGACGACGGATGATAATCACCATCGTAGACTACAAGAATTGGAGGCTCTAGATGAGAAGCGCCTACTAGCTCAATAACGAATCGAGCTATACCAGGCACGTATCTCTGGAGCCTTCAACAAGAAGGTTAAAACCAGAACATTCCAAGTAGGCAATCTCGTTCTGGCAGTTCGGAGGCCGATGGTTATGACTCATAAAACCGCCGACAAGTTCCAGCCAAAGTGGGAAGGCCCGTTCATCATTGATGCTGTATTCTCCAATGGAGCTTACCGCCTCGCAAAACAAAACGGAGACTTGCTCATATTGCCCATCAACGGCAAGTTTCTAAAGAAGTATTACGTCTGAAACGACATCCTCCAGGGTAATGAGTTACGTACCCGCTGGTACCGCTGAACTCATATCCCGACTACAAATCTTCCAGAATGACGAGTCATGTACTCTCTCATACCGCTGAACTCACATCCCGACTATAAATCTTCCAGAATGACAAGTCATATACTCTCTAGTACTGCTGAACTCACATCCCGCCTACAAATCTGCTACAGCAATGAGTTACGTACCCCCTGGTACCGCTGACCTCACATCTCGAAAATAAATCTTCCAAAGCAATGAGTTCGTACCCTCTGGTACCGCTGAACTCACACCCCGACTACAAATCTTCCAGAATGACGAGTCATGTACTCTTTCGTACCACTGAACTCACATCCCGACTACAAATCTTCTAGAATGATGAGTCATCTACTCTCTCGTACCGCTGAACTCATATCCCTACTACAAATCTTCCAGAATGACGAGTCTTGTACCCGCTCGTACCACTGAACTCGCATGCTGACTCCAAATCCCCCAGATTGTCAAGTTATGTACCCGCAGGTACCGCTGAACTTACACTCTGATCACTACAGATGAATCTATACCGCATCTTTTGGGTAGTAAGTCACGTACCTCTAAACTTTTTTCCTAAAAAGAGCTCCTTCCTCATGATCCTCTACCCGCACTTTAAGTGCACAAAAAGGGTAACAGATCCAAAAATTTCTAAGACAACCATGTCGATGCTACCTCTGAGTTATTTCACTTCCATCAAAAATAAATCGCCCCTCACATAGAACCTCCATGTCCTCATTACCTCTGAGTTGTTCTATATTCCCTTCATGGAGCCCACTCCTGCCACGTCCTCATTACCTCTGAGTGGGAAGGCTCCATCGAAGAAACCCTCATATTTACCACATCCTCATTACCTCTGAGTAATTATGTTGGTTCTCTCTCGACCTATTATCCGTACCAAAAAAAACCAGGGTACGCCAAAGATAATAGGCCCACAAATGTCCTCTGTTGACCACAAATGTCCACTGTTGACCATAAATGCTGTACTAAGTTTCCTAGTACATGCCCCTCACTTCTCATCATGCCCCGGGGGCCCAGCTGCCCCACGGCATTCTTTCTCCCGATACCAGGAACATCCATAGCCACCTTACTGTGGATTTGTTCCAAATATCCCTATCAACTTGTTATCTGTACCTAAAAATAAGGTATGCCAAGGGTAACAAGTCCACAAATAGCTCCCCAGTGGGGCAAATACCACAAACACCACAAACACAATAAGCAGTACAAATAGAGGGTAGGATAAAGCATACTATTTTGTTTGAAAGGCAAAAGTACTACATGTTCTGGGGACCACGTCCCACTTAAGAAAGAAAAAGAACGAAAACAAAAAGAAGGAAAAAAGCCGACTATTGTTCGGCGATACATAGTACCCTGAGACGATCCCTCAACAAGGCAGTCGACCGCTCAAATCTCTGCTTGGCCCGACGTTCAGCCTCCTGAGTCAGTAGTGCCGCATCTTCCAAGGGCGCGTGAGCCCGCCAGCCCTCCTCAAACTTCTTCAGAGCACGTTCCAGGTTAGCGGAAGCTCTGGAAATCCTTTCGACATCCTGAATAATCAGCTCTTTGTCCGTACGAGAAGCTTCAAGCTCAGACTCAAAGAAGGCCAGCTTCTTCTGAAGTTCGAGAATTTGCTTCCTTGTATCGATTACTTCCTGGGAGGCGACTGCTTCCCGAGCCCTGCAAACCTCGTTCCGGTGGCTCAGCTGGTCGTACAAAAGAGACAGGTCGCCGAGGTCCTTTATTATAACCGGCTTAGATGTATCCCGTGCGAGCCTTATCTTCTCCAAGGCGGTGGTGAGGAACCCCCGCTCCTGATCAATTGCTGCGGATAGATCAACTTGTCGCAACACTTGAAACTGGGCCACAAGCTGATTAGCCTCCAAAAGTTTGGGCTCTAGAAGCGCAGCTATCCTTGCCCCGCCGGAAAGGGTTTTGAGAATATCAATTTGGCCTTGGACGCATTGTCGGGCCAAGGCGAAAGGGGTCCCCCGCTCCACAACAGCTTCTACTCTACTCTTCAATTGATGGTAGAAACTATCAACCACATCCTGCGACGCCTCATCCAGAACTTCTGTAGAGGACGATGTCAAAGGAAGTGTGGCTGGCAATGTCGAAGAAGATGTAACAGAACTTGCCGTCCCAGCTACAAGGGAAATAAATTCTGAGCGAAAGGACGCTTGAACAACGGCCAATTCTTCCTCCGCGGCCCGAACAATCTGGATGCTCGGTAAAGCTGAGAGTCAACCCCCAAGGTCATACGAGCAGAGGAAGATACAGGGACCATTGCTCCTTGTCCAGGCTGTGCCGCCATATGACCTCCCGAACTCGATCCGGCGGAAGGCCCCTCAAGATAAGTCGGAAGAGGAGGGGGTACGCTCCCTTCCACCAAATCCCCGCTAGCAGAGCCTACCTTAACAATATCCGTCATCGGCACTGAAAGGGCAGGACCTGTATGTCCAGAGCAACCATCAATCAACGTAACCCGAAGGATGTGATAATAGAGCGAATGGGCCTCCTCATTAGTCAAAATTTGGCTTATCTTACCAAGGAAGGGTTGTGGAGGCTGAGGTTCGCTCGCAGCTGCCATGGTATCCTCATCGGCAACCTCCAAGTCGAGTTCAGCAGGTTCTTCTGCCACAGCCACTCCGGAAAGGGATAGAACTGGTTCAGCGTCACCCTGCTGAAATTCAACCGTCTCAAGGACAGGTGCAGTAGAGCCCCCGTCACCATGGGTTGAGCCCTCAGCAACGTGGGACTCCTCGACCGCCTCCGAAAGAACCCCAGCAGAAATAATTGCGGTACACATGTCACTGACTATTAGAGATCTTGCTGCAAGTTCCGTTCTTCTCAATTCCATTCCCGAAATTGTCTTTTATAACTACCTTGAAATCTGATTCCATCTGTTCCTTGCTGATTTATTAAGTTTGTCATATTGTTCTTTTGTTATGATGTTTTTCTTCAGAATCGTATGGGCTAGGTCACCTAAATCAAGGGATCTAGGATCTTCGATAGTTGTGTTAGTTGGCATAGTGAGGACATGTAGTCAAATTTCAGATGTATTTTTTAGGTATGGGAATTTAAGGTTTTTGCCGTCGCATGCGACTATACGAAAATTTTAAATACCATGAACCTAGAGGTACGTACCTTAGTCAAGGACTCTGTGATTGTCGTAGCCTTGCTCACTAGCATGATGAAGACTCTAGACAACATAATTTTTGACAGACGCATATGATTAGCAGATTGTATCTTGAGAAGGTTTAAAACATCATACCCTTTTTGTTGTTATAAATGACTTAGGAGTAGGGATATTTAGATTGTAGAGCTTGTTCATAGGTAGTTCCTTCATAGTATATAGATATGGTGACTTGTAGAGTGTCTGTACCCTAGAGGTGATAGTTAGCATTGGTGCTAGAATAGTAACTCATTGCAGATAATTCCCTGTTATTATGATACCAACCAGTTACGTATAGGATGTTAGTATGCCATACAACCTTGATGATTATTTATTGTTTTCCTTTACCCTTCCAGTAAGGCACCCAGTAACCAGAGCCTGCCCTTGAGCATAGTTGTAGTTTCACCTAGGACTAAGAGGTCTATATATATAGATGATATACTTAGGATATATGTGATGGGTTATTTTTCTTGAGCATATATATATGTGGTATTTGGGATTGGTGTGCTTAGCTTGTGGGTAATTAGTTATGGGTGACTTGATAGGATTTGGAAGTTAAGAGCTAGTCTATTATAGAGTTTTCTTTGCTAATCCCTAGTTGACAACACTAGGTAGCTAGCATAGGTAAAAGTCCTAAGAAGTTGACCAGCTGATGACCAAGTACTAGGATGTTGAGAAAATTGACTAGTGATTGACCCTTGTCTATGTTCGGCCTAGAAAAGGGTACGATCATCTTAATTTCGAGGACGAAATTTTTATAAGGTGGGTAGGATTGTAACACCCAATTTTCCAGATGAGGGTAATTTTAAAATTTTATAATTATAATTATTATTTAATGATATTTATTTTATATTATGATTTTTAGTGATTTTTAAATTATTTTAAACTATTTAAATTCATGACTTGTGGTTTTGACGTTTTGCTAGTGAAACCCTAGAGACTGTTTGACCTAGAGCCTAACCATGTGATTATGATATTTTAATGTCATTTTTGGCCTAAAAATATTTTTGCATTTGACCTCTTTGAATTATTTTGATATCATTTTATTATTTATGATATTGTTTTGGGGTTATTTGAGTCGGGTTCGAATTTCAACTCAATCAGACTTGAAACGGGGACCCGGGGGTAGTTTGACTCTAGTGGGACCCACACACTAGTTAGGCATGGCCCATATGATATTAAATGTAGTCCACATGATAGAAAAATTTTAGTTAGAGGTTAGACTAATTATTATGGATAAGGTTAGTGTGATTAGAGACTTTAGAATGACTAATTTAGCCCCAACCAATTAGCCCTTTCCTAATACTCATAGAATAGGTTAGTGGGGGCATTTTGGACCTTACCATAATAGGACAAATAGCCCCATATGGCCAGCCACTTTGGGAGAGGATAGGCTCAAGTTTATTTCATTATTCTCATCCACACTCTCTCTCTTGTTCTTCCACAAATTCCTAGAGAGCAATCCCTAGCAATTTCTCCACCAAATTCTTCTATTTTGCCACCAAATCTTCTTCTTTCCTTCTCCATTCTAGCCAAGGAGGAAGCTACCCAAGTATGGTAGGATTCGGAGCTCGTTCGTGTCCTTTTAGAATATCTACGTGTCGGTGTCGCTCCGGGAAGGCTTCTCTTCGATTCGATCTACCGGGAGGTATAAATCCCTTCTCCTTTTCATTTTCTTATACATATAGGTCTATTTTGAACCCATAGGAATGATCCCCATGGTTGCATCTCCATTTGTGTCCATTTCGTGTCTATTTGGAGGTCATAGGAGTGTCCTTTATGTTGTGGTTATGTCCATGTGGGAAAATCCCAAATTTGGACACACTATGTGTTGTTGTTATGTATGAATAAATTATTACATGTTTAATCTCATATTTTTGTATTGGAGATGTGTTCTATAGTGTCTCATATATATATATTAGTGTAGAGAGTGAGTTCTTGATATATTATGTTATATACTTGTGTTCTTTTGTCTCAAACTACCCAAATCCGTCATGATTTTTATCCACGTTTTTAATTTCAGCCCTAACTTAGAAATGTCATAACTTCTAGCTCAATTCTCGGTTTAATCTTCCGTTTTTTTTAAAAGAAGCATATTGAAGTTAGCTTTCCAAAAACATATATTAATAGGCCTAATTCTTTCTGTAACTTTCTGGAGAATTATTTGAGTGTCAGCTGTACGAAAGACAAATGCGTTCTCGGTGTTTTTGCGATTCCGGGAGTTTCCGAAAACGAAAACGCGATCCGTTTGAAGTTTCGGAAAGCTAACACATAGATCTATAACATACTTTAATTCTAGATTTTAATTCATGCTGAGATGATACAGTTTTGATTATTAGTAGGAGTTACTATTCGGCATATGCATTTTGTGCACCCTTGTATGTAATATAATGTTCTATTTGATTTTAACCCATGTTAATGTATATACATTATGTAATTAAATAGAGAATGCAAACATGAGTAAATGTTTAAATAAATGATGTATGAGGTGTAAGTATCCTATCTAATGTAAGCATGTATAAGTATGGCTTGTAATAAATATGTAGGTTCCATAGTATGTAATGTATGGTGCATATAGTGGTACAAGAGAATAAATGAATGATAAATGAATGCAAGCATGAATGTAATGTAATAATAGATGTAATATATGTTGCCTTGTTAGAAATAAAACTAGAATTTAGTTTTGTTTTACTAAATAAGAGATACATGAGAACTCATATATGTGAATGTTAACTTCCTATTGACACTTTGCTACACAACTGTCATGCCTCACTATCACTCCACACACAATGCACACTACACTATATAACCCTCACACCCTCAGTCATTGACACTCTCCCTCACACATTGCCTGACACTCATTCCATGATAACACACACATGTTCTTGTGCACTTTCATGACACACACACACACCCATGAACACATACACATGCTCTTCTCTCTCTCTCTATATATATATACTATACATGGTTAAATGTGTTAATGTGGTAAATAGAGTTTTTCTATAGTTATATATACATATATGTGATATAGGGCCTAGTGTTGAATTCTCTTTTCATGTACACCTCCATGTTCACACACACACATAGCTTTACGTGTTAGCTTCCTTTCTCTTATGTATAATATTGAATGTGATGGCTTGTGTTTGGCTTATATAGCCTTGTGATTGGTGTGTGATTGCTAGACAAGGCTTGGTTAGGCCAAGTGAGACTTATTAGACTTGTTGGGCTAGGATTTGACCTAGTTGACCTAGTTTGACTAGTCTAGTTGACTGGAGTTGACCAAGTGTTGACTTTAGTCTAGTTTGACCTAGACAGCATGCAGATGCATTGTAGATTATATTTATCATTCCCTGTGTACATCTTGACTTGTGTTGCTCTAACTAGGAGTCAGGTACCTCATCTCGGACAGTACATTTACTTCAGACATTCAGATACGAGGCGAGTACATTCTCTGACCGTTTCATACTTGTCTGGATTTATATTCTTGCTCTAGATTACTGTACTTGATACTGACACGATCATTATCACGGATTGGTACTATACGGATCTTCTTCTGAGATGTTATCTCCTTGTATTCACTAAATACATATTGTGATGTGCGTTTCACTTACATATTGTATTTATTGAATACCCATATCCTTGTATACTCTTTGTGCATATTGTACTCTCAGTATCACATGAGTCCCAGGGATAGACCATTGTACAACTATTGTATAACATTGTACATCTATTGTATAATATTGTACATCCATTATATAACATTGTACATCTATTGTATAATATTGTACATCTATTGTATAACATTGTACACTATTGTGCAAGATAACGTAACCGGAGTAGAACCTTGTGTATTGATTTGGGGAGGGGGAGTAGAATTGGTTATGTAATCAAATCCTATTGTACAACATTGTATAACTATTGTATAACTATTGTATATGTCTATTGTACACCCACGTACAATGGAGTTACCATTGCATTTTCCTAGACCGTTTACATAACCATATTGTACTCTAAATCACAGTAGGCTTACAGTTCTTATTTATCATATTTAGATATTTTCTGTTATCAAATCTCTACTATTTTTCATATACTTCTTACTTTCAGCGTTTCATGTACCTTACTCTATTGCATGCTTTATATTTCCTAACATGATATGAACTGCGTAAGATATTTTGTGCTCGCTCCCGTCCTGACTGGACCTGTTGAAAATTTTACAGAGGATGATGAGGCACCCTGCACCCTTACTTGGAGTTTGCCTAGTTGACACTCGCGACCTGAACCCCAGGGGAGGTTCAGGCAGCTGCTGAGGACGATACCTTGCTTAGTATAGATAGTTTAGACTGTTTTCCTTTTATGTTTAGTTGTTGTTCTTGATTCAGAGTTTGTATATTGTAGAGATATTGAGACTTGTATTTCATTTCTGTTGTACCTCGGTTGAGGATTCTCTTATCAATTTTATCGTACCATATTCTATCTCTAGATTGTGATTGAGTTGTACCTCTGTGTTGGCCTCCTTATGGAGAGCATTCATATTATGTTAGTTATAGTTCATGACCTAGAACAGCGTTCTACCGCCGACACTGCGGCGTAGGCTGGGCGTTGTTACGCTCTCTTACCCTCACAGTGGGTGTGGGTCGTGACAGTTGAGCCCTCAGCAACGTGGGACTCCTCGGCCGCCTCCGGAAGAACCCCAGCAGAAATAATAGCGGTACACATGTCACTGACCAAAGTGGTCAGGGCCGGATCAACCTCAGCGACCGGTTCTCGAGAAACCGACTCCTCCGATGCCTACAAACAAAGGAAAATGATTAGGCCATAGTGCAGGAAAACGAAGGAGAAGATAGGTATAATTCAAGTCACCTCAGAAACAGCGTCAACATCCTCGATAAGTAGCCGACAGGATCTGACAGCAGCCCATTTTATGGAATAAGTCATGCCGATATCAGCAGACTCGCTCATGCTTCGCTTACGCAAAGGACCAGGCACATCAGGCGGCTGATCTGCCACCACTTCATCAAACACAATGGGCGGTTGATCCGTCGCCTCCTCGTCTTGAGGAGGGAGAGAATCATCGACACCCTGCTCGCCATCTTATTCATCCGCAGTGGTGGACTCCGAGTCCGACACGGGAACTGCGTTTGCCTTCTTCTTCCTCGTTTTCCACCCCTGGGGCTTCTCTGCCAAGCCGGTACCAACAATAAAACTGGTACGCGGGTCAAAGTTAACAGAAAACCTGCTTGCAGTGACGTGGTAGAGAGCCGCTAAATATAAAATTACCCCTTGCGTCTCAGCGTCAGGGACCGAGAAACTAGCACGGGTACGAGCAGTATCATAGTAAAGCCAGGCCCTGATGCCATCCAGAATGCTGCCTTCAAAGCCCAGGCAAGAGCTGGGACTCTCTAGGAACAGCTGGCCGTACCCAAACTGGTGGGAGAACCGGCTAGGCAAGTAAGGTTCCAGGTAGACAGTATTGTGGTTGCGATATACTAAGTGCGAGGGACAGATGTTATGCAACCAATGAAGCATCCTTCCAGGTAAAAGGAGAGGAGGCCCGGTACCGTCAACATGTACACTCCCCACCTCCTCAGCAGAAAAATAGGGTACAGACACGAAGAAGTTATATCCATCCACCTTCGCCAGCGCCCTCCTACAGGCGGGCATAGTGCTGTACTCCCAGGGCATCCGGCGGTACTGGAAGATAAAAGCATCGTCGTCAGTTACACCATCTTCTGGGCCAGGTCTCATCAAAGACCGGCAGTGCATTAACAGCCACCCCATCAAATAGTGGTAGGGCAACTCGATTAGCTCAAAGTTTATCTTCGTGTCACGTACAATAACCTTAGATAAAAAAGTACGAAGGCTACGGTGTATACTGCATACCATGGCCAGAAGAAGAGCCAGTCTGACCCCGAAGGCCAGCTTTACGGCAGAAAGGATAAAATTTCGGCTGATCCTCTCAATGGAACCAACTCCTCCTGAGACCACGCAATTCCGTAGCCATACCATCAGGAACCCTGCCAGGATTACTTTCTCCGACAGCGGCTGGGTATCCTGATAAAAGTAATCAAAGGAATCAGTTTGACTCCCAAACGTGTCGCTCAAGGCCCTCGACTTCTTGGCAGTTAACACCAGATCCTGTACTTGCTCTCGGGGCAAAGGATTCCGGAGAGTAACCCGGTCTGAGGCACCTTGCTGAAAAAGGTGGGAGAGCCAAGCTCTAGTATGCGGAAGGTTCCCTTCCGAGCTACTATCCTTCTTGGTCGTCTGCTGACAGTAACTGTAGTGACACAGTAACTCCTGATAGACAGCAATGAAACCCAGATGTCGTTGCTCCAAATCTTCGAACTCTTCGTTCGTTGGAGTATATACTTCAAACACTTTATTGCCCCAGGGCAGCATAGAGACTGCGTGCATCTCATGAAGAGCAAGACCAATCTTCCCTCCAGGCACGAAGAAAGTCCCCGTCCGCCAGTTGTACATCTCCAAGAGAGCCATGAACAACTCCTTGTTGATGGGCAATCCGTGACATGTGCCCGTATGGCGTGGTAGAGACCAACCTCACGCAGAAAAGTCCCATATTCACGCAAAATTCACCCGGTCAAATTGGCCCACGAAGGGATGGGGCGTATCCAGTTCAAGAGCGAGAGCCGGCCAATGGGATAAGACCCTTTCCGAGCAAGTTGATTCAGGAAAGTGTCGGCTTGAGAGAATGAGAAATTGGGACCTTGTATATTTAAAAAGGCACCCGGGGCTAGCCCCATCACGTGGCAGCTGACCGGTTCCCTGCCCGCGAACGCTGATCTAATGTGCTTATTGTAGTGGATGTTACCCACAATCATTCCCGACTGTCACGACCCGCACCCTAGAGTAACGGCACGAGACGTGGGTACGTCCAGCCTACGCCGCAGTGTCGGCGGTAGAACGCTGTCCTAGGTCAAACATCTAATAATATAAAGGTACCTGTATAGTATATACTCTCCGAATGGAGGTGACATAGCAGATACAGTCTCAATCACAACTAAGGTAGAGCAAGATAAAAGATAGGTAAAACATGAAATCCAAAAGAGATACAGCAGATAGAAGTCTAAGTGTCTAGATGCACAAACCCAGAAAACATCTCAAAGCTCAATACAGTAATCCATAGGATAAATACAACTCAATACAACTGAAATAACTAACTATACAACCTCTACTGTGTCTCCTCTAGGCTAGCAGACAACCTCCACGCTATCTGTAAAATTTATCAACAGGTCCAGTCAGGACAGGAACGAGTACAACTCATCAAGAAATCCCAATTAAATAACAGAGAACTATAAAGCAGTTATAGACAGTTTTATTGATGAATATGGCAGTTTTATACAGGTAATGATGTAGAAAAATAGCAAAGGTACAAGAAAAGTAAGGTAATGAAATAAAAGAAGAATGATGGCAAAGAAGACTATAAAATAAGATCTAGCTGAACTAGGATAACATGTTATAAGTCCAGTTTGTACAATGTAAGTTGAGTGTAATCCCAATGTGAGTCTAATACAATTTGAGTCAAGTAAATGATTCTTGTACATGATGATTCTAGTAGATGATTTTTCTCAATGATTTGAGTGAAGTGATTCTTGTAAGATTCTTGTACACTAATCCTTGTAGGAGATTCTTGCAATGAGTACGGCACATCGCACGCTCGGCCAAGCGGTGATGGCTATCATTCTTGTTTGGTGATTCTTGTTGAATACGGCACATTGCACGCTCGGCTAAGCGGCGATGGCTATCATTCTTGTTTGGTGATTCTTGTTGAATACGGCACATCGTACGCTCGGCCAAGCGGCGATGGCTATCATTCTTGTTTGGTGATTCTTGTTGAATACGGCACATTGCATACCGGTCCAGCAGCGATGGCTATCGTTCTTGTAATAATGATTCTTGTATGATTTGTACATTTAATACTTGTAGGTGTTTCGAGTAGATGAGTCTTATGAGTGATTCGAGTAATAGGGTTAGACAAATCAAGTACATGTATTGCGAGTAAATGAATCTAAAATATTAATACATGTTGTGACAGAGAATCAAATAGAACTATACTAGAACTGAATCACAGTAATCATCAAATAATGAAAGAACTATCAGAGAATGTACTCGCCTGGTGTCTGAATGTCCAAAGTAAATATACTGTCCGATGAGAGGTGTCTGGCTCCTAATTAGAACAGCACAAGGCACAATATGTCCAGAAGGGTAATATAAAGCACTACAATGCATTCTACATGAATCTAGGTCAAACTAGGCCCAAGTCAACCCTTGGTCAACTCTGGTCAACTGCACTAGTCAAACTAGGTCATGTCCTAACCCAGCAAGTCTTACTAGGCCTAACCAAGACTATCCTAGCAAGCACACATCAATACAAGGCTATACAAGCCAACATACACCCAACTCTATATAGCATGCAATTATTCAATACTCAACTAGGCAAGAATTCACATTGGATATACAGTAGGTAATCTATTACTTTAAGCTATATATGTCTACACATATATACACATGTATATATTGGTATTAACATTAGGTCTATAATCATGGCATTTCAAATGGTTATGTAAACTTATATATTACAACACAATATGCTAACATATATATAATATACATACATAGCTAAGTTAACTATATTCATAAATACTTATTTAAGAGGCTATGTGTATGTATGTGAACATGGCAAAGAGGCAAGTGAGGGTTAAATAGGCATACATAATGTATACATATGAAAGAGTGTCAAAGTGTAAGTGAACAATGTGTCAAGTGTGATAGTGTCAACATAGTGTAAGGGGGTACATGAGGTAATATAGGATTTGTGTTAACATAGAATATTACATCTCATTAACTTGTATATTGCATACATTACATCTATTATTATATTACATTCATGCTTGCATTCATTCATCATTCATTTATTCTCTTGCACTACTATATGCACCATACATTACATACTATGGAACCTACATATTCATTACAAGCCATACTTATACATGCTTACATTAGATAGGATACTTACACCTCATACATTATTTATTTAAATATTTACTCATGCTTGCATTCTCTATTTAATTACATAATGTATATACATTAACATGGGTTAAAATCAAATAGAACATTATATTACACACAAGGGTGCACAAAATGCATATGCCGAATAGTAACTCCTACTAATAATCAATACTGTACCATCTCATCATGAATTAAAATCTAGGATTAAAGTATGTTATAGATCTATGTGTTAGCATTCCGAAACTTCAAACGGATCGCGTTTTCGTTTCCGGAAACTCTCGGAATCGCGAAAACACCGAGAACGCGTTTGTCTTTCGTACAGCTGACACTCAAATAATTCTCCAGAAAGTTACAGAAAGAATTAGGCCTATTAATACATGTTTTTGGAAAGCTAACTTCAATACGCTTCTTTTAAAAAAATGGGAGATTAAACCGAGCTTTGAGCTAGAAGTTATGATATTTCAAAGTTAGGGCTGAAATTAAAAACGTGGATAAAAATCATGACGAATTTGGGTAGTTTGAGACAAAAGAACACAAGTATATAACATAATATATCAAGAACTCACTCTCTACACTAATATATATATGAGACACTATAGAACACATCTCCAATACAAAAATAGGAGATTAAACATGTAATAATTCATTCATACATAACAACAACACATAGTGTGTCCAAAATTGGGATTTTCCCACATGGACACAAACACAACACAAAGGACACTCCTATGACCTCCAAATGGACACGAAATGGACACAAATGGAGATACAACCATGGGGGTCATTCCTATGGGTTCAAAATAGACCTATATGCATGAGGAAATGAAAAGGAGAAGGGATTTATACCTCCCGGTAGATCGAATCGAAGAAAAGCCTTCCCGGAGCGACACCGACACGTAGAGATTCCAAAAGGACACGAACGAGCTCCGAATCCTCCCAAACTTGGATAGCTTCCTCCTTGGTTAGAATGGAGAAGGAAAGAAGAAGATTTGGTGGCAAAATGGAAGGATTTGGTGGAGAAATGGAAGGGTTTGGTGGAGAAATTGCTAGGGATTGCTCTCTAGAAATTTGGGGAAGAACAAGAAAGAGAGTGTGGATGAGAATAATGAAATGAACTTGAGCCTATCCTCTCCCAAAGTGGCTGGCCATATGGGACTATTTGTCCTATTATGGTAAGGTCCAAAATGCCCCCACTAACCTATTCGATTACTATTAGGAAAGGGCTAATTGGTTGGGGCTAAATTAGTTATTCTAAAGTCTCTAATCACACTAACCTTATCCATAATAATTAGTCTAACTACTAACTAAAATTAATATCAAGTGGACTAAAATTAATATCATGTGGGCCATGCCTAACTAGTGTGTGGGTCCACTAAAGTCAACACTACCCCCGGGTCCCCGTTTCAAGTCGGATTGAGTTGAAATTCGAACCCGACTCAAATAATCCCAAAACAATATCATAAATAATAAAATAAATTTCAAAAATATTTCAAAAATACAAAATAACAAAAATATCCCTGTTCCTGAAAATTGGGGGTGACAAATTCCTCGAAATTAAAACCAAACAATAGTAAAATGTCAAAATCACAAGTCATAATTTTAAATAGTTTAAAAATGATTAAAAATCACCAAAAATCATAATATAAAATAATAATCAATAAATAATAATTATAATTACAAAATTTCAAAATTACCCTTATCTGGAAAACTGGGTGTTACACCGACCGGCTCGGGGTCAAGGATTCCTGCATCTTTCTGACCACCGGCAACATATTGAACCACGCTAATGGAAAATGACGCTCCATCTGGGGGATGTGGATCGCCCTCCCAGCAGAAATAAAATTCCAATTCTCGGATATATCCAATATCCGTAAGTTCTTCACAGTCAGGGCGTCTCCGAAGAAGAACTCCGGCTTCAGGTACTTTTCTTCCAATTGCCCTGAGTTCAGCATGGCACAGAGAAAGTGAAAGGGCTGGTTCTTGATAAGATTCAGCATCTCCTCAGGCTTGTTCTGGGGCAGTTGCTCCACCACCTGCCGGACTAGATGGTCAAATCGAACTTCTATGGCAAATTGGGCCTGACCCACCAGGGGTTCTCCTGCAGCATTGACTGGCAGATTTACTGAAAAGAGACAAAAGAAACAAAGTCAAAAAATGGCCAGAAATTCAGAGTTCATGCGACTCTGATTAAACGAGTTCTTATGCGGCTTGATTTCTACAGAGCACATGAGGCTCTGTTTAGATGAGTCTTTATGCGGCACGGTGTTTTTTTTACAAAGTTCATGCGGCTTGACAAGCCCTCATGCGACTCTATTTAGGTAGGTTCATATGCGGAACGCTATGTGGCTCAGTCCATTAGGAGCTCATATGATTCTGTTCAGAAGGGCTTCATGCGGTTCAATTCTCAAGGCGTTTATGCGGCTTAGACGATCTCATGCGGCTCAAACATAAGGTATACCTCATGCGGCTTGGATATGAGAAGTTCATGCGGCCCATACAACATAAGCGGCTTCATAAAGATGAAGAACGCATTGAATACTGAGGGGAAGAAGGCTTGTACATAAAAAAATGCAACAGAGCGATTGTTTCAGGGTTTGAAGTGTTCGATCTTCCACATAGTCCTTACCCTGGATGGTAGGGTGGACGTCAGGATGGACTGGAGGCGCTACAGTCGGCGAGGGAGCCGCCACCTTCTTGCCTTTCGCTACAGCAGAGGCCTTGGAAGCTTTCGAAGCTTTGGAAGCTTTCGGGGCCATTGGTGATGATGATCGGAGAAAGAAGAACAGCAGCTTAGGGCAAGAGAAGAGGAAGACAAAAGAAGACAAAGAAGTTTCTCTATCCTAACAGTACCCTATTTATAGGCAGACATAGGAAGGGGGCACGTGGACCGATAAACCGCTTCGGGTCGTGTGCTCCAGGCAAAACCGACTCCTCAGATTTTGCCCCCTCTCTCATAAAAAAGATTCATCCAGGGCATAAAATCCAAATATTTAATGAGCCAACTCTTGGGATTCCCCCAAAAGATGGCTCTAAAAAAATGAATTAAGGACAATTAATGAGATGTACGTGAGGCAGGGAGCCAATGCGGCTAGGGAGTCTATGCGGCCAGACAAGCCATGCGGCCAAGAACATCCTATGCGGCCAGCGGAGCTCATATAGCCATGCTTCTTATTCAAAGTATTCCAATTTTTCAAATTGAAAACTTTGAAGGGGGTCTTGTAGAAGCATGGAAAAGAACAGAAGAAGCCCATGCGGCTCAAAACAGAAAAAGCCCATGCAGCTCAAAATAGAAGGAGCCTCATGCGGCTCAGAAACTCTTTAATAGCCTCATGCGGCTCAGGCAGAAATCACGTGACCCTATGCAGCTTGCCTTTACAGCTGGCCATAAAGTGACTGCTCCCATTAAATGCTCTGACATAGAGTGATAACTCTGACATTAAAGCTGAAATAATGAACTTCGACATGACGGTATATTCCTCGAGAAACGAAGAAAATCTCCTCTGCAGCTGGCACGATCCACCAAATGCAAAGCTCCCTATGCGGCTGCCACCACCCCATGCGGCTGATGCCCGCATGCGGCTCGGAGCGTGAAGACCCTCGTCATGCGGCTCAAATTATGAACAGTCACCCTATGCGGCCGCTGTTCTCATGCGGCTCGGATCATGGGGATCATCTCCATACGGCTAAAATATTGAGAGGCCATGCCCATGCAGCCTTGACACATGGCTAGTCCTATACGGCTCAATTGGAAACCACCCCCATGCGGCTCAGATTTCGGAGGCTACCCCTATGTGGCTGCCAACTTCATGCAGTTCAAAACCTAAGAACCTACCTTCATGCGGCTGTGGCTCGCGGTTATTACATATGGCAGAAGATCAGTTTCCCAGGTGGCACTAAATCAATCAAGAGTTATCAAATCCCAATAACTAGATTTAGTATAATCATCATAATTACCCGAATTAAAACAGATTTATTGCAATCACATGGATTAAACACGTGGCAGGAGATCCGAGCTTCCCAAGATTCATGACAATCAACATTGATTGCCCGTACGGATTCTAGACAATCAGCATTAATTATCCAGATTCGTTGTAATCAAGATTAGTGGTCCAGATTAATTGCCCATAAAAGAGGATCAAGGAAAATGGCAATTAAATCCCCAAAAGGCCAACTTTTTTAGGGTAATCATTGTAAACCCTAATGATGACACCCCACCCCTATAAACAGCAAGGTGCCATTCCCTTGTAAAAAAGATCGGATCCAGAGAAACAAAAAAAATATAGCAAGGTGCCATTCCCTTGCAAAAGAAATCCTATCCACCCAGCTGGGCACACAGAGAGACAAAGGCGCGCACAGAAGAGTCTTCCCATCTTGAGAGCAGTTCTTCACCGGAGCCAAGGCTACGTCTGATCGTCCAAGGAGTAAGACAGAGCAGCCGTCGCTTTCCCGAGCCTCTACCGTCACCCCCAGAATCAAAACTAAATAATCGTGCTTAGATTCCTGTATCTAGGTTTTCGTCCCTAGGCTTTCTTTGTACGAGCGAGTTTGTATTATGAAGTAAAAGTCCAGTCCTCCCATATAATTGTTCTGTTCTTTTATAATCAATAGCAAACAAACGACTATAGAAAGTGGGCCTCATCCCTCTGCAAAACACAGAATGGAGAGCATTTTCAAGAGCCAAATTGCTGCACTTCTTGCGAGTGAGCCGAGAGTTAGCAATTTTCTTAGGTTTTCTTCCACTTTTGTAATCATAGTGTCAACAGAGTAAAGGAGCAATTGCCGCTCGATCTCCATCGTCCCATTCCCCAGAATTCTTTTTTGTACTCCGGAATCCTCAGCGTAGGATCTCTCAGGCGTACTCGATTTGTGGTACCTTACGCCAATAAAGAAAAGACTGTGTTTTCTTTTTCTTTTTTTGTGTGTCCACATAAACTATCTCTAATACTTGAAGATATTAGATATAAAATCTCTTCTAGTAACACGGATGATATTTCTTCTTTAAAATGGAGATCACATGACACTCTTGAGGAGCTTGAGAAAGCAAATCAAGAAAATATAGAACTCAAAGATCTTTATGAATTAGAGAAGAAGAAATATAACATTGTTACTCAGAGAATAATAAACTCACTGCCAAGTATGATGAAGCTTGTGATGTCTCTAAAAGGTTAGAGATAAAATTGGGTTAACAGGTTATCAAATATATGACTCAAGTGAACACAAATCACACAGCTAAACACAAACACAGCACGTCTAACACCACTAGAACTTCCAGAGATCATGCATTCATGTATAAGTTTCCTTATAAGAAGTCTCACTCTATTTCAAAAACTTATATACATGATTTTCGAACTTCATCTAAGCACAAACTCATCTGCTACATGTCACTACTATGGTTTAAAAGGACATGTATTATTGGCCTACTGGTCCTGATCATACATGATATTGATAATCAACGTCAACTTTGGTTGATACGCAAAATATACGTAGCTACAGGTATCAAATAAGAATGTCTGCACGTACTGCTACAAATGTCTCGTCGTTATTAAGAACCAAAATGATAGAATCAAGATCAAAACTTTTACATACTTCTTCTATATTTTTATTTTATTTGAGTCTAAGAAAATATGTAAGATTAATCGGATCGGTACTAGCTTAGCTATTTTCAGTCCACAAAATACAACCTTCCTATCCATAAAATTCCTATCCAAAGTCCATAAACAAAATAAGCCCAAAACCTATCAAAATGGCCCAAAATAGTTCTGTTAGAACTCTGGCAGAACTCGGCCAGAACTCGGTCCTAGTTCGGTCAAGGTTGTTTCAACTTATTTTGGAACTCCCTGAATATCTTTATCAAAGTTCAAATGCGAGATTTATGCATCCGAACACTGCCCAAACTATACCCGAATTCGGTTCATAAAAACACTATAAATAGATAAGAACTTTCACATTTCTTAATCATCCAATCTCATTCATTTCTCTTCTATATATTCCTTAAGTATTTTCTACGAGCTATACACTTTCGAATTTAGCCTATACTACTCTTAGTTAAGCCAGTATCAGTTCAATTCAATTTAGAGTTTGGTTCTAAAGAGTTGTATCGGAGGTTATCTCAAAAAATGTTTCAGTTTTTAAACGCCTTCAGGAGTCGATCGTGCACTCGTCACCAAGTACGATGTTGTTGAAGTTGGTCGTGCACTTATCCCCAAGAACGGTGTTGTAAGAGTTGCAAGCACTAAGTTAAAGCTTATGCCATAGTGGATTAACATCAAACAGGAATACTCGAGACTAGACTAGTCCTCCACGAAGGATACCTGTATATATCGCTGTGTCACTGAGATTGATTCTTCTTAACTCTTACTTTTACTATAATTCGTATACTATTATTGATCTGCTCTTACTGGCCATATTATATATTTTACGTACACACTCTATTCACCCCATCTAGAGGTGCTCAACGGTCCTATAATTGGTATTAGAGCAGGTTATACATATGCATGACCACCTAGATAGTATATATGGTAGCCGTTAAATCTATGTTCAACAGTGAAGGACAATCCACAAATAGACCTCCACTATTTGATGGAACAAACTATACATACTAGAAAACATGAATGGATTTCTTTTTTAAGTCACTGGACTTCGATCTTTGGTCGATAGTTATAGAAGGTTACAAGAAACCGCCTAAAATAGTGATTAATGGTATTTTAGTAGACAAACCCTATTATAAGTACACTGAGCATGAAAAGACACAGGCTAGTCTAGATACACGAGCCATTAATGCACTATTCTGTGCAATTGACAAAACCTAGTTCAATCGCGTTTTTACTTGTGCTAAATCTAATAAAATTTGGAAACTTTTTGAGGTAACTCATGAAGGAACTTTCCAAGTGAAGGAATTCAAAATCAGTAGATTGACATAAGAATATGAGACATTCAAGATAAAATTCGGTGAATCAATTACACAGATGTTCACTCATCTTCTAGATATTACTAATCCTCTACAATCTCTTAGAAAGGATTATACAACCACGAGAAGATTAGGAAGGTACTGCAGGATCTAACCAAGAACTGGAACCAAAAGCCACCTCGATCATAGAAGGAAATAACCTCACCACGATGATATATGGAGACACTTATGGGCAGGCTCATAACCTATGAGCTAGATTTACAAGACTTTGAAGAGGCAACCCCAAAAAAAAAATCCATTGCCTTCAAAGCTCAAGCCAGAAGAGTCTCATGTAATGTTACTGATAATGAAGATTCTGATGGTAACGAACAGGCCCTACAGGTCAAGAACTTCAAGAAATTCTTAAAATTTGAGTGATCAAATCGAAAGAAGAAGGTTGTCCACGAAAGCAACAAAGAAGATACTATCTGCTTTGGATGCAAGAAGTCATGGCACATGAAGAAGGACTGTCCACTAGCGAAGAAAAGCAGTCCATATGACAGATCAAGATCGAGCAGAAAAGCAACAACTTGTTGAAAGTATGCAAACACCAGCATCTGGCACGAAAGTAAGGCCAATGAATCAGAAGAGTAGGACAGACCCAACAGCAGTGCAAATGTCTGCCTGATGACATACGAAAAAGTATCGAAAAACTCACTTTACTATGATTTTACATTTGACTAGTTAGAAAATGCCTTCAGCGAGCAACTTGAAAAGCACAAAAATATATTAGACAAGTATAAGCAGTCTCGTAAGAATAATAAGGCATACAGAACCGAAGTAGCAAGACTGTCTAATCTTTTTGATGATATCAGATAGACGTCTACTACCAGTAATATTTAGGAGATAGCCAAGATTAGACTAGACTATCATGAGGCTATCCTTACTAAAAAAAAGAAAGAAAGAGAATATGTCAAAGTTCAAGAACTGTATGACATAGAGAAAAAGAGATACCTAGTCACTGCACAGAGACTCATGGATATGATTGCCAAATTTGAAGAGTCTTGTGCAATTTCTAAAAAGTTGGAGATCAGTTACACAGCCTAAGGTTAGTCCTAATAATATGTATGTACCACAAAGGACTAAACAAAAAAACATATATACAATACGTTTCTCATAACTATGCTTTCACATACAGGTTTTCAAGAATGACACAAAAAAGCATGTCAACACAAAAATAAAGAACACTACTTTAAAAATTACATGCACATACTATGGTGAACATGGGCACATATCACAGTATTGTAGAGCTAGAAAATTAGTTGACACAAATGTGTATACTTGGATTCCTAAAACTAATCAAGTTGTACCCTTGAAGAAATGGGTACCAAAGGTTACATCTACTTATTGTGTAGGAGGACCTTCAACCTTCTTATGCTAAAAGCAAATGGATCCTCGATAGCAGATGTTCCCAGTACATGACACATGATGCATCTTTATTTGCTACGCTATCGATAAAAAGAGAAGGGTATGTTTCCTTTGGTAATAATCTTAGAGGTAACATTATAGGAATATTAGTACTATTGGTATATCTTCCTACCTAGAAATAAAAGACGTTTGTCTAGTCACAGAATTGAACCATAACCTGTTGAGCATTAGTCATTTAGCAGATAATGGTTATGGTATCAATTTTGTGTAAGATAAATGCTCAATATATGAAATATCTACTGGTAAACCCGTATATGAAGGGATTAGGGAAGATAATATATATATACTCTTTTTAGAAAGTACTTATAGTGTAGGTAAATGCCTAGTAGCTAATCAAGATAAAAGTTGGCTATGACACATAAGGCTAGGACATGCTAATATGGATACTATCTCAAGACTATCAACTAAAATGCTGGTAAAAGAACTCCCAAAAATTTCCTTCAAGAGAGATACATTATGTTTAGATTGTGAAAGGAACATAGTAACTAGGTCATCATTTAAATTCATTAATGCTGTAAACACTTCTAGACCCTTGTAATTAATTTATATGGATTTGCTTGGTCCTAGTAGAGTCGCTAGTCTTGGCGGTAAGCTCTACGCTTTTGTTATAGTTGATAATTTCTCTCGATTTACATGGTTTACTTACTATCAAATAAAAGTGATGCCAATTTTTAATTTTAAGTATTTTGTAAAAAGGCTTCATGATTACTCGAATTCAAAGTGATCAGGGCGACGAATTCAAAAATATTGATTTCAAAAAGTTTTGTGATGATAATGGATATTACCATGAATTTTTTATCCTGGAACTCCTCAACAAAAAGGTGTTGTGGAGTTGAAGAATAGAACTCTAAGCAATATGGCTGGAGTCATACTTAATCGGCACAATCTTTCAAAATATTTTTGGACAAAAGCGGTAAGTATAGCCTGTCATATTTTGAATAGGGTGTTAATTTGACCTATGTCGATGAAAATCCCCTATGAATTGTGGTTTGGAAAGATTCCTAATATTTTTTATTTTAAAGTTTTTGGATGTCATTGCTTTATCCTGAACACCAAGGATAACTTGGGTAAGTTCGATTCGAAGGCAGACGAAGGGATATTCCTCGAGTATGTTGCTAAGAATAAGAGATCTATGTTTGTTGAAGAATCTATTAATGTTTCCTTTGATGAGCTCAATAGTGAGAAATCTAGCGACAGTGATGACGAAGATGTACGAAACCAATCCAAGGCACCTGAAGATACTACTATCAACACTACCAAAATACAGTAAATTGGCGACGACGTTTTATCGACAGAATAAATCCGTCGTCTGTAGCAATGGACTACCGACAACCTGGCGACGACTTTCCGGCTAATCGTGCACCAATTTTTTTAAGGGTGAACATCCGTCGCCTATACATCGGTACGTCGTCGGTAAAATAGCGACGAAATAAAAACCCGTCGGCAAGTAGTCACTCGGTAGTCACTAATTGGCGGGAAAATGTTAAAAAAATTATGGGAAAATATCACTAGTTGGCGGAGGAATTGGCGACTACTTAGCGACAGATAATCCGTCGACCAGATGATGGGATATTAGCGACGGACATATTGTACTTCGCTAAGTGGTCACTAATTGGTTGAAAAATTTTAAAAAAAATCGTATGAGATTAACGACTAAGTAGCGGCGGATTTTATCCGTCGCTAAGTTAAAAGCCTAGCTTAAGTTGAACCGACGGAAGGAAAATTTCATTCCCCCCAATTTTTTCTCTCTCTTCTCTCTCTCTTGGACGCGTACGATCGAGGTAACTCTCTCATTCTTGGGCGGAGGTGGGGGGCGGAGGAGAGCCGGCGGTGGTAGGAGGGTGCGGGTAGCGGGAGGTGCTGGCCGCGGGGGGGGGCTGGCCGCGGAGGGTGCAGGCGGTCGTCATAGGTGAAGCTGGCGGTGGTGGGGGTCGCCGCGGGGGGGGGGTGGGGGTGCAAGGGTCGTCACGGGTGAAGCTGGCGGTGGTGGGGGTAGGGGGGTTTAGTGGGGTTGGGGGGGCTGGCCGAGGGGGTAGCTGGCCGCGGGATTGTACTTATGTTATATTTATGCAGTGATCTTAGTTTGATATACCAAATTTACCAAGGATAGTGTACCGCCCACATTTTTTTGCTGCTATCAGAAAATATCAGTTTACTGAGAACACTTTGATATTGTGTTTAGCTGCAACCTGTTCTTCTACTTTATAAACTTCTATGATTGATAAAAAATTTGATCTTGTGGTCCAGCAAATAATCAGCTGTATTAAGCATGTATGTGTTAGGTGCTAAATATTCTATTATTCTCTATTGCAAGTATTTTCTTAATATTGGAGATATCCTCTTAACTTTTGCATGTGTCACATGACATGCTATATTATACATTTCTTATATAGCAATTTTATTATGAACTACTAGTATCTTCTTTATTTCCATCAAGTTAATAGTTTATATTAGTTTGACCACTTAGACGAAGATGACATACTATGTTGTAGAATAATGAGCACAGATACTGATACATATACGATACAAATATAGGATACAAACATTTTCAAATGGATACAAATGTAGTTATCTATGTTGCATGAGTAATATATGTACTGTTATATCCTTATACGCCATAAACCTGAGAATAACTGAACCTATAACTTGAGGCTCTTGCCTGTACACACACCCACCCTTAACACACACACATATTTGACTATGACACACACACATACACCCCTCACCATATCACTCTTTGTCTATACACACAATGTTATCCTGATTAGGCTAGGAACTTGATCCTGACAGCGCAATGTTATCCTGTTCTCAGAAGGAGAACTATAAGGACTATATTTTTTAATTAAAATCTGTTTATTTTGTCTTACGAATCGGTATCGGTATCGGTATCCGACTATTTCTATGAGTATCGATATTAATCGCTTAGGCATCTAGGCGGTATCTAGGCGGTAGGTAAGTGTTGAAAATTAAATTTAATATATCGATATAGAGTGAGTATCCTAGAAGGATATATATAAGATATCTTAGTAGTAGATAGGTAAGTGATGAAAATTAAATTTATTTATGCCAAGTCTTTTGGGCCTATCCGAGCTATAGATTTTTTTGGAAATCTAGTATAATGTTGACTACCTAAAAAGGCTTGCATAAGTAAGAGTGTATACAGTGTATATCATAGGCGGATGAGTGTATAGAGTGAGCCTCCCTACTCCCTTTATTCTCATTCGGGTCATGAGGCATCATATTCCGCATCATATGATATACATCTCAACCAAAGCATGGAGAAGTATGAAAATATTAATATTAACCAAGGATCAGTATCGAAATCAGTATCACCGTGAATCTCATAGCTTGTTCTAACAGAGCATAATATAAAACCAAACGTGAAGCAGAGCTTCACATTCACAATATTACAATGTGAAGCTCTGATTCAAACGTTTGGTTTTATATAATGCTCTGGTAGAACAAGCTATGAGATTCATGGTGATACCGATTCCGATACTAATCCTTGGTTAATATTAATATTTTTATACTTCTCTACTCTATGGTTGAGATGGATATCATATCATACGGAATAGGAGGCTGAGAGAGTCGAATGAGAAGCAGGGAAGTAGAAGGGGTCAGAGAGGGGGCCTTCTCTACTCCTCTATATTCTGGTTATGAGACTCATTCCGTACTGTCAGGCTATATCGTTAATGTCTTCAAGTTTAAGACAAGACTGCTGAGGTTCATTCACCGTTGGAGGTTGAAGTATCCGAAGAGGTTGAAGTATCCGAAGAGGAAAACAAAATAGATGAAAGAGAAGATGAGGAGGAAGAGGAAGATGAGGACGCAGAGGGCGACTAATACTGTCATTTCTATACAACAATGAATCTTCTACATTATACGTCTAATATTGTTATTTAGTTTAATCCCTAATTAATCTCCATGTTTCCATCAATCTTACCAGATGGCACCCAAGACCCGAGGACGTCGCTTGAGAGAGGCACCTTCTGCTGCTGAGGAGGTAGTGCCATCTCCTACTGCTGAGTCGGTAGTGGTACCTACTGCTAAGTCGGTAGTGCCACCTCATGCTGCTGAGTCGGTAGTGCCACCTCATGCTGCTGAGGAGGTAGTGCCACCTCCTGCTGCTGAGGAGGTGGCACCAGAGGGCAGTTGCACCGGGAGTCCCAATCATCCATCTTCTCTGGATATTGATCTTGCTGGCGTGGATCCTACTTATGCACAGTGGCTGAGGAGGGAGATCTCTCTGCGCGTACGTAGAGGACAATATATATATATATATATATATATATATATATATATATATATATATATATATAAATATATATATATATATATATATATATATATATAAAAATAAAAATATATATATATATTATATATATATACATATATATATATATATATATATATATATATATATATATATATATATATATATATATTCGGAACACTAGATTGTATTGAATTTTCATAAGAGTACCAACTCAGGTTACAAAAACGAATAGAAGCATATTACAAAAATCACCAAAAAAACTAAGCCAACGCTGCAGGAAGTTGAGCATGGAAGCATCGAGTCATCACCTTCTTGAGCTGCCTCTTCACTTCAAACACAAGCATTTGCCCTCCATATGAGTATTCTTCATATTTCCACTTATTTCTATTTTTCCAGAGAACCCAGACAATTGCTTCCACTGTTAATTGTTTCAAATGTTTTTGCCCTCTCGATCTCATAGCTTGAAACCTCTCTTCGATGGATCCCGGATAGTCTTGAACCTTTAACAAACCAGCGAAGAAAGACCATACTTCTCTAGCCAAATCTCCATCAGATAAAATATGAGACGTTGTCTCACATTTTGGAAGCATACAGCAATGACAGGAAGAAGCCATATGGAAACCCAGCCTTTGAATAACATCGTCCGTCGGTAAGCGACCCCAAAGGACATGCCATAGCGGAACCGACCATTTGGTAGGAATACATGATCCCCATATATGGAAAAATCTATCATCGACAACCGATCGAGACCTAATACAGTTCCAAGCTGAGGTGATCGAGAACATACCTGATCTGCCAGGAGACCAAACATAATTTTCCATATCATCTTGAGGTTGAGACACTATGTAATCATCACCCATATCCCTTCCTTTGAGGATCCTCTTCCAGATATGCGATGAACCCACCGACTCATTAGCGAAAGAAGCCAGGGAGTATGGATAATATTTAGCCTTCATGAACGTAACCCAAAGAGATTTAGACGTTCTGATTTTCCACCAAAGCTTCAAGGTCAGAGCATTTAAAACATCTTGTAGCTTACGAGCACCAAGACCTCCTTCCTCTATAGGGAGAGTAACCTTCTGCCAAGCCACCCAGGAACGTTTGTCTGATCCCTGCTTAGAACCCCACAGGAAACTTTGAAACATGTCTTCGACTCTTTTAATCACACTAGCAGGTGGATTACAAGCCACCAATGTGTACACAGGTATCGATGTGAGTACTGACTTCAATAATGTAAGTCTCCCAACCATCGACATAGCTTTGTTGTACCAAGCCCCAATTTTATGTCTAATTTTTGTGACCAAATCATCGAACATGGCTGCATTTCGAATTCCCACAGTCATAGGTGAACCCAAGTAGGTTATAGGCAAGTTTTGCACTATAAAGCCAAAGGAGTTCCTGATGTCCTCTACTCTATCATCAGAAATATTCTTGGACAAATAAATACCTGACTTCTCAACATTTACCTTCTGACCCTATACTTTTTCATATTGATCGACCACAGTCATCATCTTGCGGATGGATTTCTTTTCTCCGCCTGAGAACAGCAGTATATCATCCGCATATGCCAAATGAGTTATAATTGGGCACCCACTTGGGGAGTAATAAGGAGTAAAGCCTCTACTGTCACGCAAAGAATTAAGATTACAGCTCAAACCTTCCGCAGCTAAAACAAATAGGAGTGGAGAAATGGGATCACCCTGTCGCAGGCCACATAGGCTTTTAAAAAAACCTGACGCACTGCCATTAACCAACGAGAAGAACCAGACATTATCTAGCAAATGTAAAACCATGTTTAGCTATTCATTACAGAACCCCATCCGATGCATAACCTTGATTAGATATGCCCAATGAACCCTATCATAGGCTTTACTCATATCAAGTTTCAGAGCAGCATTACCACCCCTGTATTTGTGATGAATCATGCTAATCATTTCCTGAGCTAACACAATATTGTCAATGATTTCCCGACCCTTTATGAAGCCATTTTGCTCGGGTGAGATCAAACGCGGAAGGAGTGGAGCCAATCTTCTAGCCATCAGCTTGGAAAATAATTTGTTCACAAAGTTGCAAAGACTAATCGGACGATAGTCTTTAATCGACTTCGGATCCTTCACCTTGGGAATTGGCAACAAATGAGTACTAGTAATTGAACGGGGGAACGCAAACCCATCGAAGAACAGATGAATGGCTTCAAGAATATCCTCCCCGACTATATCCCATGTCGCCCAAAAAAAAATGACCTGAAAAACCATTAGGACCAGGGGCACTGTCTTGATCTAGACTTTTTAGGGTATCAGTAAGTTCTTCCATGGTAGGTTTAGATATCAGTTGATTATTATCCTCCTGATTAATAGAGACTGGGATTTTGTTCAAAAATTCATTTGATAGAGATATAGTAGAAGGTAAGAAAAGTTTACTATAAAACCCATTAACCTCAGCTTGAATGTCATGCAGGTGAGTGAGAGACTCACCTTCCGCAGAGACGAGGCTATGAATGAGTAATTTGTTTCTGGTAGCCGACACACAAGAATGAAAGAATTTCGTATTCTTGTCGCCTTCACAATCCCATTTGATTCTCGCTTTTTGTCTCCAGAACGAATCTTCATAATTCACCCTCTGTTTCAACTCGGCTTTGGCCTTCATCCAATCCTCTCTCAGAGACTCATCAGATTCGACAGCAATCTCCGCTGCTAAAGCTCTATCTTCTGCCTTCCTTACTTCTTGGAAGATATCTCCAAAAGTGCTATGACTCCAAGCTGATAAAGCTCTCCGAATAGCTCCCAAACGAAGACCAATTCTCACCATACTATTGCAGTTGTCAATTGAATTCCAAGCTTGATGCACCACATTAGAAAATTCCTCATGAGAAGTCCAGAAATTAAGAAAATGAAACAGTTTCCTATCTGAGTCACACCTGCTCTTGATGGTGATGATAATCGGGCAATGATCAGATTCCGTGCGGCTAAGATGGGTACACGAGGATAAAGGAGCCCATTCAGCCTAATCACTATCCAGTAGCCATCTGTCAAGACGTGAACCCTGACGGTGAGGTCCTTCAGCTGATTTTACCCACGTGAAACAACTGCCATTATATGGTAAATCAACAAGCCCGGCCCCCAATTGAAAATTAAAGAACTCATTAATACCTACTAAACAAGGAGGAAAACCTCCAAATTTTTCTTCAGTAGACGCAATGACATTGAAATCCCCTCCTACCATCCATGGCAATTTGTGTCGCCTCTGGAGCTGACTCAATCTGGACCAAAGATCACGTCAAACTTCTTTTTATTATGCCCATGCACAACCGAAACAAGAGACCGAAACAAAAAAATGGAACCAGAGAGGATAACACTCAGGACCTGATCATGGGAATCAATCTCCTCCATCATAATTCCTTGTTT
>JANAVB010036619.1:1962196-2313869 GCA_029216955.1 Iris pallida
CGTCCTCATCTGAAATAGGCTCAGCTCTAAACAGCTTCGAGAAGAATAAAGCCGCCTCCGTCGCTACCTCCGTAGAAGACCCAGTTTCTGATCCATCAGCCCGAATAATTTTCTGAATACCCGCCTTTCTTTGCCTGCTCCTAGTGCACTCATGGAAAAAACGAGTATTCTTATCTCCTTCCAGATCCCATCTCAAACGAGCTTTTTGTTTCCAGAAAGATTCCTCCATCTGGACCTTTTGCTTCAATCTGGCAACGGCCTCCATCCAGGAAGCCCTCCCCCTCTCCGACGGATGGAGCTCATAATCCTGCTCCGTCGCCAAGGCAGCATCCTCAGCCTGACGGACCTCCTAGAAAACGTCTCCGAAAGTAGCTCTACTCCAACCAGCCAAAACATGCCCCGTAGTCTTCAAGCGCATGCCCAGCCGCTCCAGCGCATCATAATGCCAGCATGAATTCCACGCCCAAGCCACGATCGTAAGAAAATCCAGATGAAAAGTCCAAAAATCAAGAAAACGGAAGCATCTACTCACAGGAGAAGAAGGTGGCTTACAGGATATCAAAAGAGGAGAATGATCAGATTCTGCCCGATTAAGATGCTCACAAGAAACCTGGACTCCATCCAGCCAGCTACCCGTCATGAGAAGCCTATCAAGACGGGATCCCTGCCGGTCATGCCCCGTCTGCCCGTTCACCCAAGTATATATGCTACCTCTGAAACCAGCATCGGAGAGCCCGACAGCCAACTGAAAATTGAGAAAATCTGCAATGGCCCTCGTGTCAGGAGGTCGACCTCCAAATTTCTCATCCGGAGAAGCAATGATATTGAAGTCCCCGCCCACCGCCCAGGGCAAGGCAATATCCCTGGCTTGGACGTCCAGAAGGTGCCTCCACAGACTCCTCCTCTCCTGCCGTGTCCCTGCACCATGAACTATCGACAACTGCATCGAAACCGAAAAATAACTCAGAAAAAGCTGCACCGTGATAGCCTGGTCACAGGAATCAACACAAGTAATCCCAAGACCCGACTTATAGAAAATCCAAATATCGCCCTTATCATTGCAAAAGCTATCATCAAAACCCAACCTCAGACGATAAGAAAGAAGCTTAGAGGGTATCACCTTGGTTCAATAATGGCAAGAACCTGAATCGAGTTGGTCCGACACAAAGACCTGAGACAGGATAAAGTCGCTCTATTTGCCGTCCCTCGAACATTCCAAATAAGGAATTTAACCATGGACCCTCTGGGGGTCCCGCCTACCCCGGGAATCATGTGATCGAAGAAGCCGATCCGACTGAGGTGCCATCGACTTCCTCCGCCTACCAGCCGCCTTCTTAAATAGAACCATCTGCCAGTCTTCTTCACGTCCCTCGGAGAGTACGGTAGAAGGTCTAGCCTCGGCCAATGAGACCATATCATCACCCGGAGATGATTCATATCCCCAGACGGATAAAGGACCGTGATCGTCCTTCCCCCACACCTCCAAGCTACGATCTTCAGTGTCAGAATCAGCCGCTACAACTCCCTGACCCAGCTGGCTATGAATAATAATAGGAAGGTCCGATAAAACAATAGAGCCAATACCCCGTTCAGGGCCCATCTGCCCATCCAAGCAAGAGCCTGGAGCGCTGCGTCCCTCCATCATGGGCCGCCCGTCATCCGACCATAAAGCCAGCTGGCCCGAAGATGACTCTCCCACGTGCCAGGATGGCGGAACGGAATTCGCATGATTATCATCACTCCCGTGCGATCTGGGCTGCGTGGTCCACGTGCTATCATTACGCCCCTCGACACGCCTCCACACCTGCCGTGTCCCCTTCCCTTTCTCACGCCTTGAACGTCTCCTCCGACGACCCCTGCTAATCCTACGGCACCCCACCGGGCCGTCCTCCTCACGCAATAAGCCTGGAGAGAGGCCGTCGGGGATAGACGGTCCATCAGCTACTCCCAAGGAAGAAGGCTCCACCCGGGGTCGACCACAAGTACTCTCAATGTGACCATGATGACCACACGAAGCACAGTAGAGGGGACTCCGCTCATAAAAAACTGGCTGTAAGCGAACACCATCAGGCAGTTGGAAGAACACCTCATGTTGAAGTGGTTTGCTGACGTCCACTTCAACCAAAACTCTGGCTACCCCCAGCCTAGAGAAGGATGCCGTAGCCCGATCAGTACTGAGCGGAGTGCCGAGACCAGAAGCGATGGAAAGAACCGTATTAGTATCAAACATACAATGGGGAAGCCTGAGGAAAGCCACCCAGATAGGGACCCGAGGGTCCTCTCTCAACGGCAAAAAATCCACCGACGACCTGAATATTATCATCGGAACCCGACCAACGAACCAGCAGTCCTTAGACCGCAGTCGTAGAAAATCACTCTCGACATGAGGCCGAATAAGAACGTGACGATCATCGATAGCCTTCACGTCAATCAACCCCCTGAAACGCCGTGAATCGAAGGCCTTCCTAATAGCCTAAACCGGGAGTCTCCGCCGCGCAAACTTGCCAATAAGGTCAAGCCCACACGGCGCCGTAAGGGCCTCCATATCTGACTGAGAAAAGACAACCACCTTCCGTCCATCGGAAACAATGGCAGGTCGGAAATCTACCCTCGACAGTCCACCCTTCGACGCCGACACGGATCCACCCACGACCGCAGTGAAGGTCCGCGCCATGCCATCCGTCCCTCCACTTGTCACCTGCGGTGTGGCCGCCGCCGCAGCCGGAAGTTCAGCCACCTTGCCACGGAGCGGAGACTCCCTCTGGATAGGGACAAACCCCCCTTCAACCCGAACGTCGCCATTACACGGAGGGCTGGAGCCCCCCGTCGAAACCGCCAACCGATCCGCGCCGCTTGGACCACCTCCAGCAGGCGGAGCACTCCCCTGGGCGCCGGCCAGCAGCGTGCGCCGGCCCAGATGGCCGGGAGCCCCCGCCGTGGAACCTGGACTCAAAGCGAAGCCCCCCGCCGACTTTCCAACAACGCCGGCAGGATTCGTCGGCAGGTTTTACCCCTGTGCGCTCTCACTCTTTCACTCTCACTATCATACCCTTAACACACACACACATTTGACTGAAACACACACATATACACCCCTCACCATATCACTCTTTGTCTATACACACAATGTTATCCTGATTGGGCTAGGAACTTGATCTTGATAGCGCAATGTTATCCTGTTCTCAGAAGGAGAACTATAAGGATATATCTTTTCACAATATGTCACCTTGTCAAAGACCCTTAATGTGAATATCATGTTACCGTGGTGTCAGAAGACTAAGATGTCATAATTTTCTAAGCCGTGTGCATTGACATAATCCTTCCAACTCTTTCCTCATATGTAGTAATCTTGCATTTCTTTATGAAGTTCAAGAAGGCATATAGTGACTCGTAATGGAAAAATATGTCGTCTTGAACTTCATAAAGAAATGTAAGATTACTACATAGGAGGAAAGGATTGGGAGGATTATGTCAAAGCACACGGCTTAGAAAATTATGACATGTTAGTCCTCCGACACCGCGGTAACATGGTTGTCACATTAAGGGTCTTTGACAAGGTGACTTATTGTGAAAAGATATATCCTTATAGTTCTCCTACGAATGTTGAAGAAAACATCATCTTTCTAGGCAATGACGATGATGGAACATCTAGTAAGTCCTTCGAATCACTCTATGTCAAGATTTTCTCCTAATTATGTTTAGTTTGTCTTACGATACAGATTGAACTAATTATGTTTAGTTTGTCTTACGGAGTCGGCTCCCTGGCTAATAGATTTCTCGTCTGCCCAAGCCTATAAATAGGCGGCTTGTGAGAGAAGAGAGTCTTCTTCTTTTCTGAAAAAGCTTTCTTCTTCCTCAGAACTCTTTTCTCCTTTCTTTTCTTTGTTAGAGAGATGGCTCCTAAGACTCCCCAAGGTGGTGCTACTAGCCGAGGAAGGGGCCGAGGCAAGGAACCCTTGGAGGTCGACACGGAGGAAGACCCCGTTGTTAGGGCGACCCACGCCGACGTTCGCCCGGAAGTGCTCGGTGGATATTCTCTTGCCTTGGTCTTTGTTGCAGTGATGTTGGAGTAACCCAACTGTAGATGAGCCACCTCATGTAGATGTGCTTAGGCTGACGTAATGGGTTTCATCGTAGTTGATGCGCTAGAGATTTTGATGTGGCTCAGATGCTCATGTTGGGCTTCTAAGTCCTTTTTGCTAACTATTCTTTGACTCTGTTGCAGTACCCATGCCAAAGGAGGAGGCTCTCGTGAAGGAAGAGATATTGTCTCCGTTCGTCAAACAAGAACCGGTGACTGTTAAGGAGAAGGTGTTACCAACGGTCGAGGTTATGGAAGAACCGATGACCATCAGGAAAGAGATTATTCCTAAGGTTGAAGTTAAGGTAGAGCCACCGCCAGAGTGTAGTAGCATCGAGACTGACTCTCATGTCCCTACAGAAGACCTCAACCAAATTGAGCCTTCGTATGCAAAGTGGCTGAGAGAATGGTATATGCCTCAATGCAACTATGATCCCTGGCTGTGAGAATTCATCGTCTGACTTGCAATCTTTGCTGAGGCCAAAGTCGATTTTCCTTTTTATTGAATATTGAATATTTGTGTTTAAATATTGAATATTTGTGTGTTTTGTGTGAACAATTTGAATGCTTCAAATTATTTGTGTGTTTTGTGTGTTTATTTGTGTGTTGGAATTTTTTGTGTGTTTTGTATATTAGAATTGTGTATATTGGAATTGCTTGGGATTATTTGTGTGTTTTGTATATTGGAATTATGTATATTGGGAATGCCCAGTTTTATGCTTTTTTTTTCAAAAATTTCCCAGCTACCGACGGACTGGCGACCAATTACCGACGGACTATCCGTCGCTAACTGGGGGATTCCCAGTTAGCGACGGATGCGCGACTAAAAGCTGATGGATTATCCGTATTTGCCATGAAATATAAAAGAATAGAGCAATTATCGGAGGACCGAACTTTTACTTCACGTTACAAACTCGCTTGTACAAAGAAAGCCTAGGGACGAAAACTTAGGTACAGCAGTCAAAGTATAATTATTTATTTTAGATTCTGGGAGGTGACGATAGAGGCTCGGAAAGGCGACGGCAGCCCTGCCTTACTCCTTGGACGATCGGTATGCAGCCTTGGCTCCTTGAAAAGATGATTGGCGTTGACGAAGAAATGCTCTTCTTACTCCTCTGTTGCTCTTCTGGCTTCTCCCTCTCTCTGTGTATTCTTTTTTTTTGACTATTGGGGAGTATCTCTGTGTACACGTATTTTTTTCTCAAAGAATGTGTGTCTCTTACAAGGGAATAGCACCTTGCTATTTATAATAGGGGAATCTGATCATTAGGGTTGTCAATGATTAGCTTTTGGAGATGGCGGCGGTTTTGGGATTGGTCCATCCTGGCTATTTGTTTTGATGATAATAAATCTGGGCCATTAGGTGCAGATTACACCAAATTCCATGAGCAATCAATGCTGATTGGAATAAATCTTCTTTATAATGATTTTCTGATATCTGCGAATAAATCAGACCTATTCTTCTGCCACGTGTCCTAGATTTATTGGGATTTGTCCCAATCTTAAATGGCAGCAAATCTGAGGAAATAATCAATTTAGGACACATGTCCTGGGAGCTGCTGGGGGGTTGGACCGCATGACTAATGAGCCGCATATGAATGTGAGCCGCATATGGTTAAGCCCACGTATCAGGGCTGCGTGGGCAGTGGTTCTCACGTGAGTCCTTGAACCACGGGGGGGTAATTCTTGTGGGCGGCATAGGTACATATCCGCCTGGGCCGCATGAGAAGTCCTCGCTCGAGCCGCATGAGCCTTACATGGCCTGAGCCGCATAGGATGGGTTCACTCTGAGCCGCACAAGAAGTCCTTTGCTCGGACCGCATGAGGCTCCTATGGACTGAGCCGCATAGGTTTTATTCTGAGCCGCATGAGAAGCGAGCCGCATACGAATGCCCACGTGGCAAGGCCACGTGGCATTTTTATGGCTCTCGGGGGAATTTATGTCAGAGATTTCCTTCCTCTTCCCTAGAGATTCATCATTATGGCAGAGTCATAATTACCTGCCTTTGGTGTCAGGGCTGTCAACTTTTCAGAGGGGTCAGCCGTCATAGCAATTAATACAGCGTAGGTGGAGGGGAGCACTATCAGGCCACGTGTCTTCTGAGCCGCATGGAATGCCTTGAGCAGCATAGCTTCCTATGCCGCATGACTCCCTGAACCGCATGTGTTTTCTGAGCCGCATGGATCTTTCTTGGCCGTATGAGTCATTCTCTTTAATATTTTCCATGCTTCTACAGGACCCCCTTCAAAGTTTTCAATTTGTAAAATTGAAATACTTTGAATAAGAAGCATGGCCGTGTTACTCTAACCGCATATGGAATTCTGTCCGCATAGAAATCTCGGCCGCATGAATTATTCAGCCGCATAAGTGACTTAGTCGCATGAGACTGTTCAGCCGCATAGCTGCTTGCCACGTGTGCAGGTCTTTAATTACCTCAAATTTGTTTCAGTGCCATCTTTGTAGGAGGGAATCCCAAGAGTCAGCTCATTAAATCTTTCGGATTTGACGCCCTTGGTGAATCTTGGAGGCGAAACTCAAGGAGTCGGTTGCGCTCTTCATGAATCGGTCATTGACCCACGTCTCCTTCTTTTCTCGTTTTCCTATAAATAGGAAGGGTTTGAAGGGAGAGAAGACTTCTTTATCTTCCTTCTTCTTCCTCAGACCTTCCCTATCTCGATCGCTCTTCTCCTCTTTTTTATAATTAATGGCTCCCAAGAAGACGGTGGCAGTAAAGGGCAAGAAGGCGGCCTCCACTTCTACCACGGCTGCTGCTGCTACTCCGTCCATCGCCGTACCCAAAGTTCATCCTGACGTTCACCTCCCCATTATTGGTAAGGACAATACATGAGTTTAAAGAACCCCCGACTGCCATGGTTACGTTGCATACTTTATACACGAGCCTTTAATCGCACGTTTGCCCTATGGTTGAACTGCGAGCCGCATAAGAGAACTACTGCGTCTGTATGCATACCTTGCTGGCGAAGCCGCATAAGTGACGCTAAACCGCATAGACCGTTTCTTGTACTGAGCCGCATGAGATTCTTGAGAACTTTATGGGGCCGCATGGATATTTTCTTGAACCGCATGGAGTTCGAGAACCCATAATCGGCTCTCTCTTGTTTTATCCCACTGTTTAACTTACTTTTCTCTGTTTGTTCTTCAGTGAACCTGCCGGTTAACGCCGCTGGAGAACTCTTGGTGGGTAGCGCCCAAGCCGCTCTCGGCTATAGGTATGACCATATTGTCCAACATATGGTTGACCAGTTTCCGAGCGATGAGCCTACGGTTAGATTGAACGCCATCAAGAATCAGTCTTTTTACTTCCTTAATGCTATGATGAACTCTGGGAAGTTTGAAGGGGAGTATTTGAAGCCTGCGTTCTTTTTTAGAGATGCCTTGACCGTGGAGAACGATCATGTCCTAGAGGTGTCGGAGGACTGGAACTTTGTTTCTAACGGGATGGTGATTCGCATCCCTCAAATGGAGCGACACTTCCCGCTATCCTGGTTTAATATGCTCCCGTTGGATTGGAAGATGGGGGAGACTTTAACCCCTACCAGAGGTGGGATGTTTGTGGGGAACATCCATTATAATAACCATATGATGTCCGTTATCGCTGGCAAAATGTACACTAGTTGTTCTGTGACGGGGTTAGTCCCAGGCTCTTTCTTGAATGTGGCGGGCCCTAATTTCTCCTTTTCTACCGCCGACACTTTTATAAATTAGCTTGCTCGGAAAGGCTCCTATCCCGTTGGTCGGTTGACGTTCCCTGGTTGGGTACACTCTGTTCCTTCGTGGATAAATTTGTCTACTTGGATTTTACAGAAGTATGAGGCCTTTTTGTGCGAGATTGGCCTATACCACGCTATCCGAGGTACCAGTCATAGCTTGTCCATAAACAAGAAGTTGTTCATGTCCCGGCTGGAAATGTACAATTGTCGTACGGGAACTTTTTACACACCTGTGGGGGAGATGGGACTCGCGCTCCATGAGATGCACGCGATCTCCAAGCTTCCTTGGGGGGACGAAGCGTTTGAAGTGTATACTCCCACTAACGAGGAACTCGAAGATCTGGAACGACGGTATCCTGGCTTTGCGGCCCTTTACCAGGAGATATTGTGCCATTATAACACCTGTTATCAGACGACTCAAAAGGATAGTAGCATGGAAGGGAATGCTCCCTTTACCAAAGATTGGGTGCACTACCTTTTCTCGACAGATGCCTTAGGTAGAGTCACCTCTCGTCGTCCTCGACCTCGGGAAGCGGTTGAGGACTCGGTGTTGTCGGCTAAGGGAATGGCCATTACCAGCGATAGGTTCGGGAACCAGACTGATACTTTTGATTACTTTTATCAGGATACTCAGGAGCTGTCCGAGAAAGCACTTCTGGCAGAATTTTTGATGATCTGGCTACGAAACTGTGTTGTCTCGGGAGGAGCTGGTTCCATTGAGAGAATTAGTTGTAATTTCATCCTTCCGGCTGTGAAGTTAGTTTTTCGAATCAGGCTAGCCCTCCTCCCGGCCATGGTGTACGGCATACACCGTGGCCTACGTAATTTTATGTCCAAAATCATTGCTCGCGACGTGACCAAGGATTTTGAACGAACTGAGTTGCCTTATCACTATTTGATGGGGTGGGTGCTGATACATTACCCGTCCTTGATGAGGCCAGGTTCTGAAGACGGTGTGCCTGACGATGACGTACTTATCTTCCACTATCGTGACGAGTCTTGGGAATGTGAAACTATGCGGGCTTGCCGGATGGCATTAGCGAGGGCAGATAAGTATCATATATTCGTATCCATTCCTCGCTTTACTGCTAGGGACATAGACACTGTACATATTTACGGTATCGCGCCCCCTCAGCTTCTGGGTGGCCAGATGCTCTTATGGTTGCGTAACATTCGCCCCGCACATCTAGTGTACCGTAACCGCAATGCTGTTTTTCTGGAGCCCTATCTGCCTAGCAGGTTTGCCCGGCAGTTTGGATACAGCCAACTTTGTCTGGACAGCCCCAGTTCTGGTCTGGGTTATGAGGGTAGTCTTCTTGATGGTATCAGGGCCTGGCAATATTATGATTCGTTCCATACTCGCACTATTTTCTCGGTTCCTGCCATCAAAGATTCGGTGGAGATCTTGTATATGGCAGCGCTGTATCATGTCATGGCGAGCACGCCCTCAGTCGGTTTTAACCCGGGTACCAGTTTTATTGTTGGTACCGGCCTGGAGGAAGGCTCCCAAGGGGCCAAGAAAAGGAAGACTAGAGGCGAAGTGCCAGATTTGGATTTCGCTGCTGAGGGTGGCGACGACAATGATTGTGGTGAAGATGACTCTATCCTTCCAGCGGTAGGCGCAGAGGTGGGTCAGTCGCACGTTTTGTCAGACGAGGTGCTGAGGGACCAGTCTCTGGTTGTGCCTGGTCCTATTCCGAAGCGTAGCAGGCAAGTTTCTCCTACAGGCAGTGTTTCTCGATCCCGGAAGCTGGTTGCGACTAGGCACCGTTCGCTAGCTATAAAAGAGGTTGGCGGAGAAGTCAACCCTGCGTCAGAGGTACCAAAACTGCTCTTGATCCCTTCCCCCTCCTTTTCTTCGAGTTTCAATCCTGACTATCTTCGTCCCCTCTTTTAGGTGTCGGGAGAAGGAGAAGAGCTTCAGGATATCGAGGTGGCGACCCAGAATGACGGAGGCTTCCATGAGCCTGCTCCTTTTCAAGAGAATGCAGATCCATCTGTATCCCCCTTCAAGGTGACGGAGGCAGGGGATGTGACTGAGCTTAACTCGGGGATCGTGGGTGAGGGGACTATGCCAGTTATGGATGAGCCGCGGCCTTTATGCCCCTTCCCTGGTAAGATTAGCCGAATCTTAACCCGCGAGGAAGCCTATCTACTCTATCATCATGTCCTTCGGGTTACGTCGATTGATTGTTATTCTGGACATTCAGGTCCTATCCCTCCCGTGCCGAGGATGGACGTCGCTGAGATAACCCCAACCGAAGGAGCTTCGGTGGGAAGGGGTGTGCCTCCTCACTGCCCGACTCGTTTTACGGGGTCTTTGGGGGGCCCGAGTCTCACGGGCCAATTCTCGGGGCAGTCGGGGCAGGGGACGATGGTCCTTGCGTCATCCTCTGTTCCGATGGCTTCGAGAGTCGACCTTTCTTCCCTACCGAGCATCCAAGCTCTCCTGGTGGCGGAAGACGAGTTGGCCGCTATTCATGCATCGTTCTTCTCGGACTCCGTCCCCCCAATGGCAAACTCTAGCGTTACTCCTCCGACGTTGCCGCTCCGACTTCCCCTGACGCCCTCCTTTGCTGAAATTTTGAGTGATGCATTACAGGACGTGGTTGCCAGTTTTCATCATTATTTGAAGAGGGGAATCGAGGCTGCTATAGACAGAGGGACCTCTTTTACCTTGGCCCGACAATGCACCCATGGTCAAATAAACATCCTTAGGGATCTTCCTGATGATGCAGGGATGGCTTCGCTTCTGGAGGCAAAATTGCTGGAAGTTGATCAGCTGGTGTCCGAGCTTCGAGTATTGCGGCAGGCTGATCTGCCTGCTGTCATAAACGAGGAGCGGAATTCCCTTATTGTTGTTATAGAGAGGACCAGAGCAGCTCGAGATAAGACCAGACCGGGCGCGCTGAAGGATCTCAGTGACTTGGCTGATCGGTATGATCAATTGAGTTATGCGACCGTAAACGTTGTGGCTCGGGAGGAATCTGTCTCTCGTGAGATTACTGAGACACGGGAGCAGATCCTTGTGCTTCAGAAGAAGTTGGCTTCTTTGGAGTCTGAACTCGAGACTACCCGCAATGACCGGGAACTGATTGTCCAGGAGGCTGACAGGGTTACTCAAGCTTCGACTGACCTGGAGACTGCCTTGAAGAAATTGGAGGATGACTGTCAAGCGTTCTTGGGCTTGGAAAATGAGGAGCGTTTATTCCAGGAGGCCGAGCGCCGCGCTCGGCAACGGATTGAGCGGAGGACCACCTCGGTAAGAAATCGCCTCCTAGAATTGAGTGATGCTGAAATGTAGTCGGCTTTTCTTCTTGACTTGTTTCTGTTTTCTTTTCTTTCTGAAGAGGACATGATTCCAAAAATATGTAATGCTTTTTCTTCCTTCAAATAAAGAGTACTTTCAATTTTACCCCTCATTTGTATTGCTTGCTGTGCCTGTGATATTATGGTGATGTTCTCCCCCGTATAGGGGATATATTTGTGGACCTGTTACCTATGGTATACCTTGGTTTTAGGTACAGATAACAAGTTTTGGTCAGGATACCTGAAGCGGCCATGGCAAAGTGGTCATGGATGCTCTTGGTATTGGGAAAAGGAATACCGTAGGGCAGCTGCTCTTCTGGGGCATGATGAGATGGTAGGTTTGTGCTAAGAAACTTAGCTGAGGATGTTTGTGGGCCCATTATCCTTGGCGCTCCCTGGTTTTAGGGCACGGATAATAGGATGAAGTGGGACCGACATACTTGCTCAGAGGTGACGAGGACATAGCAAGTGGAAAGGTTTTTTTAAACGTAGAGTATTCCTACTCAGAGGTAATAAGAACATGGTAGGAGCGAACTCGACAGAGGATATTGGTGGTCAGCAGAGGACATTTGTGGACCTATTACCCTTGGCGTACCCCGGTTGTGGGTACAGATAATAGGTCGAAAGGGGATCATCATACTTACTCAGAGGTAATAAGGACATGGCAAGTTCTTCGACGGAGCCTTCCCATTCAGAGGTAATAAGGACATGACAGGAGTGGGCTCAATAAAGGAGGGTACATAGAATAACTCAGAGGTAATGAGGACATGGAAGTTCTACGTGGAGGGTGATTTGTTTTTGGAGGAAGTGGAACGACTCAGAGGTAATGAGGACATGGCCGTCTTAGAAGTTTGTGGACCCGTTACCTTTATTGTGCACTGGGAATGCAGGTATTAGATTATGAGGGAGGATCTCTTGTAGAAAGAAAGTTCAGCGGTACGGTTATACATGACTTTCTTTCAAAAGAGTGACCAGGACGTAAGTTCAGGGGTACCGATGGGTACATAACTCGACAATGTTGGAATCAAAGTATAAGTTCAGAGGTACCAGCAGGTACATGACTTGGAAATTTGGGATGTCTTTGTGGAAGAAGGGCATGAGTTCAACGGTACACGCGGGTACGTGACTCAGAAATTTAGAATATGGTGAGTGTGAGTTCAGTGGTACCAGCGGGTACGTGACTCGATACACTGAAAAAACTTATGAGGGTGAGTTTAGTGGTACCAGCGGGTACATAACTCGAGAATCTGGAAAACTATGAGGGTGAGTTCAGCGGTACCAGCAGGTACGTGACTCGATAATCTAGAAATTTGTGGAGCGAGTTCAGTGGTACCAATGGACACGTGACTCGATAATCTGGGAATTTGTGGAGCGAGTTCAGTGGTACCAGCGGGCACGTGACTCGATAATCTGGAGAATGTTGTCTAAACATAGTATTTCTTCAGGAACTTGCCATTGACGGGCAACATGAGTAAATCTCCGTTCTGCTTAGCGAGGCGGTAAGCGCCGTTAGAGAATACTGTCTCTATAATAAATAGGCCTTCCCATTTTGGCTGGAACTTGCCGGCGGTCTTGTGAGTCATGACCATTGGCCTCCGGACTGCCAGAACAAGATCGTCCCCTTGGAATATTCTGATTTTGACCTTCTTATTGAAGGCTCCTGATATGCGTGCTTGGTACAGCTCGATTCTTTGTTGAGCTAGAAGGCACTTTTCATCTAAGGCCTCTAACTCTTGTAGGCAACGCTGGTGGTTGTCGTCGATTGTCAATTGATGTGTGAGGGCGACCCGTAGTGAGGGGATCTGGGTCTCCAAGGGGAGGACTGCCTCACTCCCGTATACCAGGAAAAATGGTGTATTCCCGGTGGCTGTTCGGACCGTGGTGCGATAAGCCCATAAGCATTCGCCGAGCTTCTCGTTCCAGTCCCGTTTATTGGAGGAGACGAACTTCTTGAGGAGTTTGATGATTGTTTTGTTGAACGCCTCTGCTAAACCGTTTGCTGCCGGGTTATACGGTGTTGAGGCAATATTCTGAATACGGTGTTTGTCGCAAAATCGATAGAATACGTGGCTTGTAAACTGCGGACCATTATCATGGATGATCCTTCGGGGCAGTCCAAAGCGGTAGATGACGTGATGCTGGAGGAAGCTGATCACGTTCGACGTCTTGACTTCGGCGAGTGGAACAGCTTCCGCCCATTTGGAGAAGTAATCAGTGATTGCAAGTATGAAGCGATGTCCTCGGGAAGAAGATGGGGTGATTGGACCAATGATATCCATTCCCCATGCTTCAAACGGCCAGGACACCACTGTCGGATGTAAAAATTCGGATGGTTGGTGGATGAAGTCCGCATGGACTTGGCAAGCTTTGTACTTTCTAGCGTAATCGATTGCATCTGCCACCATTATGGGCCAATAGTAGCCCATTCGGCAAAGACGATCTTGTAGTTTTGGGTCGGGTTGATGGGCCCCGTAGACACCATCATGAGCTTCTCGTACTGCTTCTTTGGCTTCTGTGTTTGACAGGCACCGAAGTAATAATCCATCGTAAGAGCGGCGATACAGCATCTTCGTCTCTGTATCGTAGAAGAATCTGAGAGAACGCCTTCTGATGGAAGTGGCTTCCTTTGGGTTCTCGGGCAAGATATCGTAGACGACGAAGTCGATGAATGATTGTCTCCAATCTGGGACATCATTGATCGTCTGTGTGGAGTAACTTGCCACGAATTGCACATTATTTTTAGGATAGACCAGTTCATGGCCTATCACTTCCACTGATTGGCAATCATAATTCGGAACTGATAAGGACGCGGCAAGACCGGCTAAGGTATCTGCTTCGATATTTCGAAGTCCGGGGACATGCTCGATGAAGAACCCCTCAAATGACGAGATGATATCGATTGCTATTTGGTGATATGGGATCATGTCTTCGTGGCGGACTTCGTATGAGCCTCGGATTTGATTGACAATTAGCTGGGAATCGCCATATGCTTCAAGGTATTCTACCTCCATCTCTCTTGTAAGTTGGAGGCCAATGACCAGAGCGTTGTACTCGGCCACATTGTTATAGCAAGGTTCTGTGAGGGAGTAGGCGCGGTTGATCACCAATCCAGAAGGGGAGACTAGCACTACCCCGACTCCGATGACTATATTGCCTTTAGGTCCGGTCCTTGAAGCACCGTCGAAGAACATTCGCTATATATTTTCGTGAGAGGTTGCATGCGAGTCGGCGACCTCATCCGGGATCTCTTCGTATATTCTGGAGGACTCCGAGCCTGGATGGGCTGCTAAAAAGTCTGCCAGGGCTTGACCTTTGACTGCCTTCTGTGGGACAAAGATCATATGGTAAGGAGACAGCAATATTGCCCACGTAGCGAGTCGAGAGCTAAGTGCCCCTGGTTTGGTCATGAGGACTCTGAGAGGGTTGACTCGTGAGATCACATGTATTGTTTGCCCGGTAACATAGTGCCGCGTCTTCTGAATGGCGAACACCAAGGCGAGGCATTCTTTCTCAACTGCGGTGTATCGGTGCTCGGGTCCCACCATCATTCGGCTGAGATAGTATATGGCTTGTTCGTGTCCTGCATCGTTGTTTTGTGCCAACAGGGCACCGAGGGAGTGTTCCATTGCTCGTACATAGAGCAGGAATGGTTTTCCAGGGACTGGGGCTACCAAGACCGGAGGATTTGACAAATATTCTTTGATGCTGTCGAAAGCACGCTGGCATTCTTCGTCCCATACGAATGAGACTCCTTTCTTCATGAGGTGCGTGAATGGTCGGCATCGTCCGAAGAGGTTGGAAATGAACCATCTGATGTAAGCTAGCCTTCCTTGAAGGCCTCTGAGTTCGCGGAGATTTCTTGGGGGACCCATCTCCATGATTGCTTTTGTCTTTTCAGGGTCTACATGGATACCCTTTGCAATGATGATGAAGCCTAAAAACTTCTCGCTAGATACGCCTTGGAAGGACTTCGTAGGGTTCATCTTCAAATTGTGCGTCCGCATTAGGTCGAATACCGTCCTTAGATCCTGCAGATAGTCTCCCTTGCTACGGCTCTTGACGGCTATATCGTCAACATAGCACTCTACCGTCTTGCGTAAGTGGTCTCTGAAGATGATGCTCATGGCTCTCTGATATATGGGACCAGCATTCTTTAAACCGAAAGGCATGACTGTGTAGCAGTACGTGCCAATCGGTGTTCGGAATGATGTATGCTTTTCGTCGACAGGAGACATTTTGATTTGGTTGTATCCCGAGAAGCCATCCATGAATGACATGCGTTCGAAGCCGCAGGTATTGTCGATCATGATGTCTGTGATAGGAAGGGGGAATTCATCTTTGGGACATGCCTCATTCAGGTTGCAGAAGTCGATGCAGATTCGAATCTTCACGTTCTTCTTGAGAACGGGTACTATATTGGTGACCCAATCGGGATGCTGCTCCTCACGGATGAAGCCACTGGCTATCAGTTTGTTGACTTCAGCTTCGATTGCGTCCATGATGCCTGGGCGGAAGTGTCGCTGTTGTTGCTTAACTGGCTTCGCATCTGGTCGAATATTGAGTTTATGAAGAGCGATGTCAGGATTTAACCCTGGCATGTCTTCATAGCTCCAGGCGAACACATCAATGTACCCTCTGACAAGTTCTAACAGCGACTCCCGTTCTTCGTCGGTTAGACTTTTACTGATGAAGATCGGTTTGGGAGAAAATTTGCTGCCGAGATCCACTTGTATGACCTCATCTTCAGTAGGAGGTTCTCTCAGTTCGAACCGCTTTTCCCATTGCACGTCTAATTGCTGGGCCCATGGCTCTAGCTCGAGGATTTCGAAGATGTCTTCGTCTTCCTCGTAAGCGTCGGCGAACGCCATGTTGACTGACATGACTTGTCTGAACATATCTTCGATGCTGGTATCTGAGTCGGAAGTTGGTGATCCGGTTGAATGTGACTGCCAGTCGCATTCTTCATCTGAACTTTCAGGGGTTGTAGTAGGCGTTACATACCCTAACCCGCATCGAGTTTTGTTATAGTAGTTCCGTGGTTTGCCTGTCGGGACCGGCGGCTTCAAAGGTAATCGTCGCCCAGTGCCGTAGTTCAACCCTGGCGTTGCCTCTAGATCATACCCCTGTTTCTGCATGAGATATTTGGATTGAGGACTATAGAGATACAGAGGCAGTCTTCCGGCATCTGATCCGAGGTCGACTTCTTCTATGGTGCGGGATGCGAGTTGTTTGTTCGGCCGAAGATGATCGGATGATCTCCTCCCTCGAATATCCGGTAAGCATCTTCTACTGGAGTGAGCTGGATTACGGTGTACACCTTTGTCACCTGTGTGTGTAGGTGAGTGCCTATACCGTGTTCCATAGCATACATTGTACATAGCTTATTGAGCTCGGTGTAGTTCAAAGATAACCCTTTATTGATGAAGTAAGGTATCTTTTCTAGGGGGATTACATCATCAGCGGAGGGGATATTGGTGTGGGTAGCCATATACTTGGCTAGCTCCGGTTCCTCTTCGGCTACCCCCTGTGTGAACGAAGACTGAGAGGACGTCCTAGGAAGCTTGATTGTCAGTGGTTCAGTTGATGGCGCAGAGCGGGGAGTTGTTGGTAGACTAGCGACCCCCAGTTTGGCATTTGATGTGGAGCGAGGAGTGGCTGGTTCGCTGGAAGTGTTCGACCTTGTATCGGGGTGACGACCATTCCTGGGAAGGCATATCGTCATGGGCCTGTCTGAGGGGTTGAGCTTTCCTGCTTGTGGTTGGCTGACTCTTGGTAGCCTAATTGTTAGTGGCTCCGTTGCGGGTCTCGGTACTTGGTCGGACCTTGGCAGCCGGATTATCATTTGCTTCTCTTGCGCTGAGTGGCTGATCGCTTCCTTCCGCAGAGTGGCGGTGAGGGGTGCGGACTTGCCCGGTTTACGAGCTTGCAGGTGGATCGTCAGGGGTCCTTCCGATCCCATGGCTGTCTCAGTATGAGCTTGTGCGTCTCCTTCATCAAGGTGCCTCTTCGACTTTTCGTATAGGCAGGAGTCCGAGTAGTAGGATTTGACCCCTTTGAAGGGATCGATATCAGCAAATTCTGTCTTCACGAAGCCGTGTTTGTCGACGTATTTGAAGCACTGGTGTAGCGTGGAAGGCACGATCATATAATCGTGTATCCATGGGCGCCCCAAGTGGATGTTGTAAGAAGTGTCTGCATCTATGACGTAGCAGGTGACTTCGGATTGGAGGTCGCCAATTTGACACTTCAGACGAATCTTTCCAATAGGGTAGCTCCTGTCCGAATTGAAACCGCTGATGGCGGTGCTTGTAGGTGTCAGGCGGTGCATTGGTATGCGGAGATGATGTAGCAGACCCTTTGGGATGATGCTTATGGAAGAGCCAGGATCAATGTGCATTCGATCTACTTTCACATCGCCGATGTATCCCGTGTAGTATAGCGGGCGATCATGTAAGTTGGTTTTGATGTGCATGTCCTGCGGAGTGAAGACGATGTTGGGCATTGCTCCCGTGCAGGCACTGTCTTGGAGATCCACGGGTGAGTCCTCCCCGGTGAGGTTGGATTGAGCGAGATAGGCATCGGCATTTTGGAGTGCTTCGCTCAATGCAATACGAACGTCCTTGGAGTGTCTTAGGAGTTCGTATAGTGACAATTTGGCCAGAGTGTTAGCCAATTGTGCTAAGATGTCAAAGTTGTAGGGCCTCTCTAGTCCTTGGGCTGCGTTCTTTCGGAGGGATTTGTCGAAGCGAGTCTCCTTCGGCCTAGGCTTGTCGGTCGTCGAAGGCTGAGCTGGTCCCAGAGCATCAGTTGTAGCGGGTTGATGATTTTCAGCTGGACTGTCAACCACAGGTCGGAATTGTGCTCCGGACCGCGTGACGACGGCTGTAGCTTCCTCGTTGTCTGCTGAGATTGTGTGGCAGGTCCTGATTTTTCTACTCTTTTTGTTAGTGGGAGATGGTGTGGGCCGTGTTACTTCTGATACCAAGTCTGGATGGACCCACATGACCTCCCCTCGTGAGGTGGTGAGAGGTACTAGACCGGCAGCCTGATCTCGGGGAGGGGGAAGATTGGTAATTTCCATCGTTGCCAGAGGGACAGGGATTACCCCGTCTTGAGTCTCCGTTGGAGGGAAGCTGCCGAATTGTACGGACACCATATTGGCTGCTACGGTTACCTCCTCGAAGTCGATTGCCAGGGCATTCGAATCGATGAGGCTTTGGATGTACCATTTTAATTGGTAGCAGTCGTGTGTAGGGTGGTGTACATAACTGTGGTAATGGCAGAACTTCGGGTTCTCTAAATCAGCCGGTCGAGGCTCCCGTCTTGGTGGAGGAAGCTGAATTCTACCCCCTTGTATGAGCATGTCTAAGATAGGCTTGACGTGACCGTCTTCGAAAGAGTAAGTGATCTGAGGCCATTGCTTGTCTGCTGGCTGTGACTCGGGCTTTTATGCCGTGTCAGCCACCATAGCCTGCTTTCCCTTGCTGTCCCGATTGTTGGAGGGGTTACCCCCATTATCGTTGTTGGGACGCTTGCCCTTGTTTTCTCCTTCCGAGATATGCAACCCCAGTTGGCGAGCCTTCTTTAGTCGTTCTTCGGTGCTTGTGGCGCTGATGATGAATGCCTTCCAATCTTTGAATTGACTTTCGCCCATCCAGAGACTGATCGTAGGAAGCAGTCTCTTTTGGCAGATCTCAATCAAAAAGGAATCTGGATTTCCGGAGGGCAGCTTCATGGCGGTCTGGCGGAACCGCTCGATGTAGTTCCCTGTCAACTCCTTCTCCCCTTGGACGACGTCCATGAGAGTGGACATAGTGACGTCCTGTCCTACTTCGTAGAATCGCTCCAAGAACATGCGCTTGAAGTCGGCGAAGGAGTGGATACAGTTGTCTAGTAGATTGCGGTACCAATCGAAGGCGACTCCTTCCAATGCCCCAATAAATAATCGTGTGAGGATCGCATCATCATGGGACAGATGGTCGATGGTGACCTCAAAGTAAGTGATGTACCGACTTGCTGAGGTTTTGCCATCATACGGGTTGATATTGAACGGCTTATATCTTGGTGGGAATGGAACATCCCTCCATTCAGCAGGGTATGGTTGCCGTATTCTGAGATCTTGAGCGTTTTCTCGGGCATGGAACATGGCTCGGAGCTCCTGGACCTCTCTCCTTACTTCTCGGGTCTCATCTGTCGCGGTAGGGGCTGTTATTTCGGGAAGATTATTGCCCGGGTTTGGTGCCGCTGAGTTTGAATCTATATTGACCGCGGGGCCTGTGCTTGTTTGACCAGGCGCTCCTCCTTGTAGAGTGGGCAGGGCCGCTTTAATCTTATCCACAGACTTGACCAAAGCGAGTAATATAGCTTCGAGACTGTCAATGCGCTGGCGATCACTGGAACCACCTTGATTGCTGTCCGTCATGAATACCGTCCTTACGTGAGGAGTGATGGAAGGAACAGTGGAGGATGTGCCCTCCGAGTCGTACCCATGCACCGAGAAGTCATCGGGATAAGTGGGAATATTCTCTTCGGGTTCGGACTCGGAGGGAGCAGTACCCCCAGCTTCAGAGTTTACTTCGTCTTGAGAATCACGGGTGTCGTCGGGGATATCGGTGCCTGTCGTACCTGATGGAAGAATCGTTTCCCCGGGCTTGGCTCCTTGAAACATCGGATTGTTGCGGATGTTCGGAGGGGAACTATCCCCAGTTCCCTCAACCCCCAGCGATGTGGAGGATGAATTTCCCGTTGCGGTAAACTTCATCTTCGAACGGGTGTGTTGGTAGACACCAGTAGAGGACAACCGTTTAGATGATAGTTTCTTAGCTGTAGTGGTTGATATCTTGGGACTGGGGATACTCGTCTTTTTCCTTCTCCCTTCGACGAGGACTTTATGAGCGGAATTGCAGGAGACAACAGGAGGTGCCTCATCTTCTGAGTTTGGGTGTTGTAGCCTTTAGAAGACGGATGGCCGATCTTCCGTCACTGTCGCGTTATTGCAGCAGCAATTGACGATGATTTGGGTGCAGCGATGTCCAAGCGACGACTCTTTGCACACCGACACTCTTTCTCTTTCCTTGCGTTTCTGGAGGATTGCCTCCCGCAGGTCAGAGGAACCACTCTGTCTGTTTGTCGTCGAGGACTGGACTCGAGTAGTCGTATACAACTTCCCATCTGAGGCCCGTATGATAGTCAACGGGGCGCCCCGATAGTCAGAGGTTGGAACAGCTGACTGGGCTTGATGAGCCCGCGCTGTCCTAGACTTCCTCCTTTTAGCACCTGCGGGTGCGTAATAGGAGCAGTCCAAGTTGGGTACCACAGAGTCTGGCTTATTATCCAGAGAATCATCAGAGTTGGGACCGCATGAGAGACGGTCGAAAACTGATCGAGAGAAGCGTGAAACGGACGTTATGCGGCTAGAGTTGGATACCGTGCAGGCTGGCTGCATGCGGTTGTCTTCTGCCATTGGACGAATTGTCCTTGTGCGGCTAGGAGTCGTGACCGTACAGGCTGGCCGCATGCGGTTGGCAATAGTGGCCGCATGGGTTTTCTGCAAGTGATTGACTCCCACAGCCGCATGAGTTTCATTCGTGTTGTTGGCAACTGTAGCCGCATAAGTTATGCGGCTGACAGATATGGCCGCATGAGTTTTCTTCATGCGGCTGGGGGACGTAGCCGCATGAGTTTTCTTCCTACGATTGAAGGGTGTAGCCGCATGAGCTTTCTCCCTGCGGCTGATGACCTTATGCGGCTTGGATCTCATAGAGTTCCTCTTTGCCCCTGCAAGTCCAGCATCATAGTGTTTTCTTCTGCCGGACTTGGGGACAGCAGAGTTGTCTACGATCTGAAGGGGGGTCGCAGGGGAATCTTGCTCGCCGTTTTGAACAACAGAAGGTGTCCTTGCAAGAGCTTCAGTAGGAACGAAGAATCGGGTCTCCACTCCTTACGGGCCTTCTTTGTGCGGGCTCGCTTCTGGACCTGACCAGTGCTCTTGTCGGAGAGCATCTCTTCGAATGCCTGTTGGTCGAACCGGGCGACCATCTTTTGTTGAGTGGAGCCAAGCTTGGCTGCATCCGATTGCGTCACCAACTCCTCAGCCGTAGAGAAGTTATTCCCCAGCAGAGTCGCCATCGTATTTGCCATGAAATATAAAAGAACAGAACAATTATCGGAGGACCGAACTTTTACTTCACGTTACAAATTCGCTTGTACAAAGAAAGCCTAGGGACGAAAACCTAGGTACAGCAGTCTAAGTACAATTGTTTATTTTAGATTCTGGGGGGTGACGGTAGAGGCTCGGGAAGGCGACGGCAGCCCTGCCTTACTCCTTGGACGATCGGTATGCAGCCTTGGCTCCTTGAAAAGATGATTGGCGTTGACGAAGAAATGCTCTTCTTACTCCTCTGTTGCTCTTCTGGCTTCTCCCTCTCTCTGTGTATTCTTTTTTTTTGACTATTGGGGAGTATCTCTGTGTACACGTATTTTTTCTCAAAGAATGTGTGTCTCTTACAAGGGAATAGCACCTTGCTATTTATAATAGAGGAATCTGATCATTAGGGTTGTCAATGATTAGCTTTTGGAGATGGCGGCGGTTTGGGGATTGGTCCCTCCTGGCCATTTGTTTTGATGATAATGATTCTGGGCTATTAGGTGCAGATTACACCAAATCCCATGAGCAATCAATGATGATTGAAATAAATCTTCTTTATAATGATTTTCTGATATCTGCGAATAAATCAGACCTATTCTTCTGCCACGTGTCCCAGATTTATTGGGATTTGTCCCAATCTTAAATGGCAGCAAATCTGAGGAATTAATCGATTTAGGACACGTGTCCTGGGAGCTGCTGGGGGGTTTGGACCGCATGACTAATGAGCCGCATATGAATGTGAGCCGCATATGGTTAAGCCCACGTATCAAGGCTGCGTGGACAGTGGTTCTCACGTGAGTCCTTGAACCACGGGGGGTAATTCTTGTGGGCCGCATAGGTACATATCCGCCTGGGCCGTATGAGAAGTCCTCGCTCGAGCCGCATGAGCCTTACATGGCCTGAGCCGCATAGGATGGGTTTACTCTGAGCCGCATAAGAAGTCCTTTGCCCGGACCGCATGAGGCTCCTATGGACTGAGCCGCATAGGTTTTATTCTGAGCCGCATGAGAAGCGAGCCGCATACGAATGCCCACGTGGCAAGGCCACGTGGCATTTTTATGGCTCTCGGGGGAATTTATGTCAGAGATTTCCTTCCTCTTCCCTAGAGATTCATCATTATGGCAGAGCCATAATTACCTGCCTTTGGTGTCAGGGCTGTCAACTTTTCAGAGGGGTCAGCCGTCATAGCAATTAATGCAGTGTGGGTGGAGGGGAGCACTATCAGGCCACGTGTCTTCTGAGCCGCATGGAATACCTTGAGCCGCATAGCTTCCTATGCCGCATGACTCCCTGAGCCGCATGTGTTTTCTGAGCCGCATGGATCTTTTTTGGCCGTATGAGTCATTCTCTTTAATATTTTCCATGCTTCTACAATCCGTCGCCAAGGTTCTAGAATTATGAAATATTTACAGGATAGGGTCGACGGATATTACGTCGGTATGCCATCTCTAGTAGTCGGTAATACACACAATGTTCCGTCGAATATTAGCGACGGATAATCCGTCGCTATAAGGCCGACCGATTGGCGATGGTCTAGCGACGACTCACGACGGAATAACGATGGATTATCCGCCGCCAATATTCTGAAAATATGAATAATTCATAAAACTGGAACGACGGATATTCCGTCGGTATTCCGTCACGAATCCGTCAAAATGTAGCGACCATTCGCGACTGATTGGCGACGGAATTTGCGTACCAGAAACTCTCTGATACACATTTACCGACCAAATAGTGACGGATATGTCCGTCGGTAAGTGATACGACATTACTTCTTTTGATACGTGATTTGATGGTAATCCGTCGGCGAGTCGTCGCAAACTGCACGAGTATGGTTGACGGCAGTCCGTCGCTAATTCGTCGCCGAACGAAAACTTGTCGACGTATTGTAGTAGGCTTTTTTCGATGACCTTTTTTAACCAATATCCGTCGAGCATCCGTCGGTAATTACATTTATCGACGGATTTTTGACGGATATAGTCGTCGCTAAATCGATGAATTTTTGTAGTACAATGAGAACTATCTGGAGAGTCTGCCTAAGAAGATAAAATTTATGCCAGACCATCCAGAGACCCTTGTTATTGGTAATGTATCCAAGGGAGTATGTACGCGCTCTTTTACTAGAGACATAGCAGCTAATGTAGCTCTCATTTTTTAAGTAGAACCTAAATCAGTAGCATATACTTTTTTTGATGAATTTTGGATTGATGCCATGCAAGATGAACTTAATCAATTTGAGAGAAACCATGTTTGGAAACTTGTTCCTAAACCTATTGGTTAATCGATAATTGGTACCAAATGGTTGTTCTAAAATAAACTAAGTAAGAATGGACAAGTTCTATACAACATAGCACGTCTAGTAGCACAAGATTATAGTCAAGAAGAAGGAATTGATTATGACGAGACTTATGCACCTGTTGCTAGACTAGAATCTATTCGTATATTTTGTACATTCACATGTTTTTATAATTTCAAACTTTTTCAAATGGACGTTAAGAGTGCATTTTTATATGAATTTATAAAAGAAGAGATTTTTGTGAAGCAACCCCCTGGTTTTGAGAATTTTCAAAAATCTGATCACATTTTTAAGTTATAAAAGGTACTTTATGGACTCAAACAAGCACCTCATGCTTGGTATGAACGCCTAAGTACTTTCCTACTTGAAAATGGTTTTTGAAAATGAAGGATTGATACAGCTTTGTTTATCAAAACTTCATATGATACTATTTTACTTGAGCAAATATACGTTGATGACATAAAATTTGGTTCTACTAACGAAAAACTCGGTTAAGGTTTCGCTAAGTGTATGCAGAGTGAATTTGAGATGACTATGATGGGAGAGCTCAACTACTTCCTAGGACTTCAGATCAAACAACTATCACAGGAAACCGTCATCAATCAAGCCAAGTACATGAAGAACTTACTAAAGAAGTTTGACTTCGACAACTGAAAGCCTATCGGCACTCCAATGGCTACATCAACTCGACTCTACCTTAATGAAAGTGGAAAACCAGTCGACTAACGTAAGTTTTGAGGTATGATTGGTAGCTTACTGTACTTAACTGCTAGTCATCCTGATATTATGTTTAGTGTTTGTATTTATGCACGATATCAAGCTAACCCTAAGAAATCACACTTGCGCCGTTAAGCATTTATTTTGATACCTTAAAGGAAGTTCTATTGTCGGCTTATGGTATCCCAAAATTATATCATTTGACCTAATTGGTTACTCGGATGCTGATTTTGCTTGATGCAAAGTAGACCATAAAAGTACCAATGGTACGTGTAATCTCCTAGGTAAGGCTTTAATCTCTCGGTTCAACAAAAAAATTATGTTGCATTATCAACATCTGAGGCTGAGTACATCATAGGTCGTTGTTGTGGTCAAATTTTGCAGATAAAAAAACTTTAGAAGACTATAATCTACACTACACTAAGATTCCTATATTCTGTGTTAACACTAGACTATTAATATGACTAAGAACCCTGTATATCACTCACGAACTAAGCACATAGAAATACGTCACCACTTTTTACGTAATCACCAACAACACGAAAAATTTTGTCTAGAATTTATTGACACAGATCATCAACTAGCAGATATATTTACAAAATTACTAACCGGAGATCGTTTCAATATTTGCATCGTGAGCTAGACATTCTTGAATTTTCGGAGTCATAATGTGTTAAGATTAATAAAAATACTTAAAACTTAAAATTTAATGATTTATTAATCAAAGTTATTTTGGGTATAAGCCAAAATGGGCCTTCTGTCAATAAGGCGCAAAAGCCTCAAGCGATATAATGCCAAGTGTCTTCGGACTACCGCTAGCTCGGATCCAACCCCTGCAGCTAACCCGAGGTAAATTAATCAATGAATTACAAGTTTCTAGGTAATTTTTATCATTCATTACTTAATAGATGAACAAAAATTCCAGCGACCGAACTCGGAACAAGTTCAGACCGAACTATGTGGGGACTTTTATATATTCAGCAATTCGAAACAACAACCTTTATCACCTTCTTCTTTACCAAAAATAGCCATACACAGCCCCTTAGAACCCTAATTTTTAAAACCGTAGATCCTAGAAAAGCTCCATCTAAGGCTTCCCAACCCAAAATTTCTCGGATCTAAGGCATTTTGAAGGCTTCCACTTCCATTCTTGTTCATCTTTAGGTATAATTCTCTCTCTTTCTCTCTCAATTTCGTTGTGACACCTAGAGTGTTTAAGATAAAGAAATAGAGATGTTGCCCTCATTTTCTACTTATGAGTACGAACCCGTTAATTTCTTTAGTCCCTCTCGTCTTGATGATGATAAGGAATTTGATCCTACTATATTTGTCTCCCTAGAGAGCTATAAGTTGGTTTGATCATTTTCGTTTTCGTAAAGCAGGTCTGGGTAAAATAATTAAATTACTGTTTTATCGGAATATAACACTTTTGAAAATCTAGGTCTTTATGAATTCTCGTAAGTTTCAAATCCGATTCATGAAAATGTTGTTCGTATATTTTATTGCAACTTGCAAGAATCTGACGATTGCATTCATTCATCGGTTAGCAAGATGGAATTTGAATTTAATTCTGCAGACTTGAACGAGTACTTTCAAATGCCAAACAACGGTGACGCTCTTGTAGACATAATAAAAGTTCAATTTCCTGATGGTATGACCCTCGAATCCTTCAAAGTCGCGTTGTGTCATCCAGATCCGGTTCTCCAGAGACGACTATACGCACGCAACTTGAATTAGCATTTCTATGAGTTGCGTCGCATTATTATTTCATCTCTCTTACCAAAGACGAGATTTACTGTATATAGTCCTAGTGAATTTCATGCCCCAGTATTGAAATATAGGAACAGACATGGCCAGCTACCCCGTATGAGGTACGAAGAAGTCATATGGCGATTATGACTGTCAAGAGAAAATGGAGTACATGCTATAATCAAGTCTCATATGGTCTCATAGAGCATCCATGTCTCAATCAATCAAAGCAAAAAAAGCAGTAATTAATGATCATGTAAGACAAAGCAGTAAGGCGTCCCCGACGCTTCATCAAAATAATTCATGAGTCAATCTTTACAAGTGTCAGCTAGTACGGAGAGTCAATAGTATATAAACACAGTTAGCTACAGTCTGATTTAGTTATAACTAGGTAAGGGAACTAAATATCCAGAAGAACCGGCTAAATAGGTGTCGATGGCTAAACGCCAAGTACAAAATAGAAGATAATAGAGTAGTGGAAAAGAAATCCACACATGGCCCCCGACGTGTTGGCACAGTTTATTTTGATAACATTAACAGCATCTTCGTAGTCTAGCTTTCTCTGTATTTCAGATTGATATTCTTTCAGAAGCTCTACTACATAAAGTCTGTCCATTCAAGCCAAGTCATTAAAGCTTTGAAGACTGAGGAAAAGACCAGCGATCCTTAAAGACGGCTCTCAACACTTTAAGATATCGAGTCTGTACAAGGTCTAGGTCTTTCTGTAAACACTTAAGGTTCGATGACAAAACAAAAAGCACTTCTATTCTTTCAGTCAAAAATTAATATCTAAAAGAACGGCATACCGACGGTATACTACGGCAAACCAACGGTATATCGTTTTGTTGGCCACAAAATGTTCTGTGACAAATATCGGCATATCGATGGTATACTACGGCATACCGACGGTATACTATTTCGTTAGCCACAAAAACGTTCTGTGATAAATATCGAAATACCGACGGTATACTACGGCATACCGACGGTATACCATTTTGTGAGCTATAAAACGTTCTGTGACAAAACATCGGCATACCGACGGTATACCGTTTTGTTAGCCACAAAATGTTCTGTGACGAACATCGGTATACCGACGGCATACCGCGGCATACCGACGGTATACCGGTTCATCTAATTTGATTTTTGAATGGACGATACTAGCATTAATTGCTAACATTAAATGCTCCCTAACGGATATAATTATTACCGTTACTGTTCAGAACGGCATCCGACGGCATGTCGGTCTATACCAACGGTATGCCGTCTGGGCTGTATCCAGGAGCATTAAATGCTACCTACTCTTGGTTTCTTTATAAATAGATGCCTTCTCTTCCTTGAAGGCTCATCCACTCAAGCCATAAATTTTCCAACAACCAAGAGCTCTACCATTACTACTCTACCCAGGCTTTTAATTATCATCCATTCCAAAAGTGCTAAAGTATTCAAGAGTTGTACTTTTCGATCTTCAAGTGTTAGAAGATCAATAGTTCTCTTCCTTTCCTTTTGAAGTTGGCTAGCCTTCGTAAGAAAACTCGTGTGTAAGAAGTTGTCGAGTTCTTCGGATCCAAACTCGTGTTGAAGTTGTTAAAGTTGGCGAGTTATTCGGATCCAAACTCGTGTGTACTATTTTACTAAATAGTGGTTTAAGCAGGAGAGAGTTCCGAGACTGGATTGCCTCTAGGGAGGATACCAGGATACATCGCGTGTTTGATTTTCTTACACTCTCTCTTTCTAATTGAATAATATAGCTTTTGTGTTTAAATTATTTTGTTTTCCTATTTACCCCCCTCTAGGGTTCTACAATTGGTATCAGAGCTTTGTTCTCTTGATTTGGATTTATACCCTTAGAGTGATCCATGGCCACTAACCCTAGTATCAACACATTCCACAATGAGGGACACTCCACAAATAGACCTCCTTTATTTGATGGAACCAACTATAACTATTAGAATATTAGGATGAACATTTATCTGAAGTCCATAAATTTTGATTTATGGGATTGTGTGATAAATTGTATCCCTACTCCTTCCAGAGTTATTGAGGATGTTGTATCTGACACCCTTAGGGACAAACTCACTGAGAATGTCAAGAACCTTGCTAATCGAGATGGTAAGGCTATGAACGCTCTTTATTGTGCTCTCGATAGTAGTGATTTCAATAGAATCTCTACTTGCAAGACTTCTAATAAGATTTGGAAGTTGCTTGAAGTCACACACGAGGGAACATCACAAGTAAAAGAATCAAGTATTAGTAGACTCACACAAGAATATGAGTCTTTTAAGGTGCAACAAGATGAGTCTATTACTTGTATGTTTACTCATTTCGGTGATATTATTAATCCTTTTTTTTCTCTTGGTAAGGAATATCCTACTCATGAAAAGATCAGAAAAAATCTCAGAGGATTGACTAAAGGATGGAGTCCTAAAGCTACCGCCATCATTGAAGGGAACGACCTGACAGTCATGAACCTTGAGACCCTCATAGGGAAGCTTATGACTCATGAACTTGATATGAAAGATCAAGAGGAATCTTTCATGCAAGAGAAGGAGAAGGAGATGGCCAAAGAGAAGGAGAAGTCTCTGGCTCTCAAAGTTACAAAATCTTACTCAAAGGATAGCTCCGACGACAACGAGTCGGATGATGATGAAGAAATAGCTCTCATAGCTAAGCACTTCCGAAAGTTCCTCAAATTCAACAAACCCAACCGCTTTAGATGGGACAACGATGAAGATCCGACATGCTACTAATGTAGAAGAATCGGTCACATCAAGAGAGATTGTCCTGTGACAAGAAAAGACTCAAGTAAGTACGAGAAGCCTAGCAAAGGTAGCTCCTCCTCCAGAAAATTTGCCAACACCAGCATTTGGTATAAGAGCGATGCTAGCGATTCAAACAACGACAAAGATTGCAAACATAATGCAAACATTTGTCTCATGGCAACCGATGAGGTACTCGATGATCTCCCTTTAAATACTCTTACTTATGATGACTTGGAAAATGCTATTCTTGAACTACACGAGGAACACAAAGGTGTTAGAAATATGTACAAGAAATCTCTAAAAGAGGTTGATGCACTTCAACTTGAAGTAGAAAGACTCTCTAACATCATTATTGATGTAAAAGGAAAATCTCCTGCTTCCGACATAGATGAGATAGAGTCTTTGCGACTCAAGTTACAAGAATCTCAAGTTATCATTAAGAAAAAGGATAATAAGATTCAATCCATCAGAAGGGCTTATGATTTTGCCATGCATAAAGTTTAAGCTGCTAATAGAAGAGAATATGATACTTCTACTAAGTATAATGATCTTCTTGTGCAGAGTAAGAAACTAGGTAATAAGAATACTACTCACACACACGCTCCAAGACACCCCCACACTCATCTCAATACTAGTCATAATTCTTACATAAACAAGAACACTACACACAAGTCCTATCCTAACACAAGGAAAGGATCATTTGTTAAGAAAAACACCTCGCATCATGCCTTCTATTATCATCATCATAACACTCATGATAGAACCCTTTGCACTAAAGCTTCACATGTGCATAACACTCACACATTTTTTTCTAAATCTTCTATGATGTGCAACTATTGTGGCTTACTTGGACATACTTCTAATTATTGTCTGACAAGAAAACAAGTTGATATGAAAGTTTATAAATGGGTTACTAAGACTAACAATCAAGGACCCAAACAATCATGGGTACCAAAATGTTCATCTTTAACCTATGTTGTAGGTAAAGAATCCTTCTCATGCTAGAAGCAAGTGGATCCTCGATAGCAGTTGTTCACGACACATGACCGGTGATGCTTTACTTTTTATAACGCTATCGATGAAGAAGGAAGGACATGTTTCTTTTGGTAACAATCTAAAAGGTCATATTATAGGAAATGGTAATATCGGTTCCCCTCCTTATCCTTGTATTAAGAATGTTTGTCTTGTTACAAATCTCAAACACAATCTTCTCAGTATTAGTCATCTTACTGATAATGGTTATGATATTAAGTTTGTTAAACTCAAATGCTTCATTACCGATAGCTCTAGTGGATCTACAGTATATGAAGGCATTAGAGAAAACAATATCTATGTTCTATATCTTGTCGAAGGTACTAACAATGATCGGTGCCTAGTTGCAAAGAATGATGAAAGTTGGCTTTGGCACATGAGGCTCGGACATGCCAACATGGATACCATTTCTTGTCTTGCAACCAAGAAGCTTGTACGAGGACTTCCAAGTATCCCTTTCAAAAAGGATATAGTGTGTGAAGAATGCGAGGAAAGTAAGTTGACCAAGTCATCCTTCAAATCCATCAACTCTGTGAGTACCACTAGACCACTTCAATTTATTCATATGGATCTATTTGGTTCTAGTAGAGTAGCTAGTCTTGGAGGCAAGCTTTATGCTTTTATTTTGGTTGATGATTTTTTTAGATTTACTTGGGTTATTTTTCTTGCTTGTAAAAGTGATACTTTTTATGAATTTGTTGTATTTTGTAAACGTGTTCAAAATGAGAAAGGCTTTTTTATTAACAAGATTAGAAGTGATCATGGAGGAGAATTGACAATGCTGATTTTGAAAGATTTTGTGAAAAGAATGGTTTTGGTCATGATTTTGCTTGTCCTCGAACTCCTCAACAAAATGGTGTTGTGGAGAGAGAATAGAACCATTGGCTATATGGCCCGGGTTATGTTAAACCAATATAAGCTTCCCCAATACTTTTGGGCGGAAGTCGTTAACCCGGCATGTCATGTTATAAATAGGGTCTTAATTAGACCTATTTCTAAAAAGACTCCTTATGAGCTTTGGTTTCACAAAATCCCTCTATTGAGTATTTTAAAGTTTTTGGATGCAAATGTTTTATTTTGAATACCAAGGACAACCTAGGCAAGTTTGAAGAAAAAGCTTATGAAGGTATTTCCCTTGGTTACTCAATGCATAGTAAAGGTTTTCGTGTCTTTAATAAAAGAAGTTTTGTTGTCGAAGAGTCAATTAATGTCTCTTTCGATGAACTTAACTCTTCTACATCCTTCTCATCCGATGATCTTGATGACATCTCGTTTCGTTTGGAGAACTCTTCTATTGGAGATCCTCGTCCTTCTTCATCTAACAATAAAATTGCGACCCCTCCAACAAAAGATTCTCCACCACTCGAGCCTCCTCAAGAGGATCTCCCAAAGGAATGGAGATTTGTCCCTAATCATCCTAAGGAGCTTATCATTGGGGATCCTTCTTTCCGTGTAAGTACTAGATCCTCCACTCGTGATCTTTGTACAAATGTGGCTTTTATTTCTCAAATAGAGCCTAAAAATATTAATGATGCTTTTCATGATGAATTTTGGATGATAGCGATGCAAGAAGAGCTAAATCAATTTGAGCAAAACAAGGTTTGGAAAATTGTCCCTAAACCTAACAACCACCCCATTATTGGAACTAAATGGGTGTTTCGCAATAAACTTGATGAAGATGGGTTAGTGACTCGTAACAAAGCCCGATTGGTTGCTCAAGGCTATAACCAAGAGGAAGGCATTGACTACGATGAAACCAATGCTCCGGTTGCTCGTCTTGAATCCATTCGTATGCTATGTACTTTTGCTTGCTTTAATAATTTCAAACTCTTTCAAATGGATGTTAAAAGTGCTTTTCTAAATGGTATTATTAAAGAGGAAGTTTATGTTAAACAACCTCCTGGCTTTGAAGATTTTCAATTTCCTCATCACGATTTTAAACTACACAAAGCCCTTTATGGCCTCAAACAAGCTCCTCGTGCTTGGTATGAGCACCATAGTTCCTTTCCTATTTCATACAATTTTTCTAAGGGCAAAGTCGACACCACACTTTTCATCAAATCCCTTAATGGCAATCTTTTATTAGTTCAAATTTATGTCGATGACATTATTTTTGGTTCTACTAACAATGCACTTTGTGTAGAATTTGCTAAAGTAATGCAGAATGAATTTGAAATGAGCATGATGGGCGAACTATCATTTTTTTCGGGCTTGTAAATCAAACAAGGACCCAAAGGAACCTTCATCAATCAAGCAAAATATACAAAGGATCTCCTCAAGCGTTTCGAACTTGACTCATCCAAATCATTGAGGACTCCTATGGCAACAACGACAAAGCTTGACAACGATGAAGATGGCACTTCGGTCGACATTCGTAAGTATTGGAATATGATCGGTAGCTTACTTTATCTAACTGCTAGCCGACCTGATATCATGTTTAGTGTATGTCTTTGTGCACGATACCAAGAAAATCCAAAGAAATAGCACTTATGTGCTGTAAAGCGTATTTTTCGATATCTCAAAGGCACCATTAATATGGGCTTTTGGTATCCAAAATCTTCATCCTTTAAGCTTCACGGCTTCTCGGATGCAGATTTTGTCGGATGCAAAATTGACCGAAAAAGCACTAGCGACACATGTCAATTCCTTGGAAAATCCTTGGTATCGTGGTTTACTAAGAAACAAAACTATGTTGCTCTTTCAACCACTGAGGCCGACTATATAGCGGCCGGATGCGGTTGTGCACAAATTCTTTAGATGTCACAAACACTTGTAGACTATGGCATTTTTTCTACTTGCACCTCTATTAAATGTGATAACACTAGCTCGATAAATCTCACGAAAAACTCGATTTTTCACTCCCGTACGAAGCATATTGAGATTAGACACCATTTTCTTCGTGACCATCAACAAAAGGGGGATGTCCGCCTTTATTTTATTGACACTACTTATCAATTAGCCGACATTTTCACCAAACCACTCCCAGAGGATCGTTTCGTTTTTCTTTGCCAAGAATTAGGCATCATTCATTTGGACTCTTAGCTCATCTCCAACGGCACACCGATGGTATACGCCGGCACAGGTTAGTGTCCCCACTACCAACCTAACATCACAGAGGCGCAAATAATGAGATGTGCAGACCAACCAAGGATGAAGACATTCTCAGGTTAAAGTTCAAAAAAAAGCACTCTTCTTATTGATCGTAGCTGCAAGGGTCTATTACACGGGCTTATCGCAAGTACATAAAAAAGAAGTTTCTTGAATCTCATTTACAAGAATCAATTACAAGGTCTTTGTTACACAAGTGAAAATAGAAATTTCTATGAACAAAAGGGAAGGATTATCTTCGATGGACAGCCTTCACTGTGTGATCATCATGGACAGAAGAGAGATATACAGTCTACATCAAAGTCTCTTCTCCACCGACTCACAGCATCATCAGAGCCAACCCTCTTGTCACTAAGAGAAGCTAGAGCTTCAATATATACTGAAGTAGTGGAAAACCCAGAACCACAGCACGGCAAAGCCCCATTGCTCCCAAAGATCAAGGCAGAGCACGGCCGGCTATTCGTCGGGTGAGAAAGCGATCTCGAACCCGTAGCTTGGATCTCCCACATCCCTCAGACGTCGCTCAGAGTCGAACTCCCTAAGAAGGACATTTGCATACTTCTCAAGGGCAGCGATGGCTCCTTCTACACAGAGTTCCTTCATAAGAATGTGGCTCTTACAAACGAGAGAAGCCTCAACCAGCAGCCAACTTACACAAGGTCGATCGCCGCTCGAAGTTAAGTTTGGATCTCGCATGGTAGTGAAGGATGCCAAGAAGAAGACAACGACTTTTCAGAGAAGAACTTCCCCTTTTATAGGATCAAGAGTAGCCTAGAGCGCACGCCACATGGCCGACGATCAGAATTCCAATATTAATAGGATAAACCTAAGACTCAGCACTTTGAATGTTGGTCTTAGGCCCTTGGAATTCTCCATATTACAGTGGCACTTAAGAGAAAAGCTCCTTAAAAGAGCGGATATTTATTATTTTTTGCTTCAGAAGCCTTCAAGTCAGAGGCGCAGCTACCTGCCTATGCCAACTTCAAAAACAAGATGGTGGTAGGCCCTTCTCCCCTTCTTTTACTTTAAAAGCCAGTATCTTCACTCCAAAGGCGCATCTACCTGCCAGCGCCAATCTCAGACGCACAAGGGTGTTATACCCTTCCCTTCATAGCCAATGCCTTCTCTGTTCAGAGGCGCAGCTACTTACCTGTGTCCATATGAGGCTTAGGATGGTGATATGCTCATGCCATCTCCATTCCCACGGCACAGTTGTCTGCTCCGGATCAGAATCTTAAGTCACTTTTCTACAAAAAACTTGGGAACTCCCATCGCAACCAATTCAAGTCAACCTGTCGCTCCAAAAGCACAGTAACCTCGCCAACCTGAAGCACAAGCCTACTTGTCGCCTATAGCACAGTGACTCCAATAGCCTAAAACACAGCTTCATAAGTTGTCCTATATGCACAGAAGTCTCATCGTCATTCGAAGCCATGTCCACTCGTCGCCTGAAAGTACAGAGGCTTCGTCGTCTCTAGAAGCACATTCTACTCATCGCCTCAGAAGAACAGTAGTACTTAGTCCTCACCAGAGGCATAGGAAGCATGGGTCCATCCCAATTGGTTTGTTTAAACTGCCTCTTGCAGAAAAGATTGGGATAAAATCATGGTTGATATCATATCAGATTGATTTAAATCTTAGACGAGGATCAGTTATACTCCAAATCTAGGATAAAATTCCAAGATTTACTTGGCTGGATTCGAGCAAGCAAATCGGCATGCGCCATGTGTCACCTCCTTCAGTTATGTTTATAACCACTAGAGATCTCGTTTGAGGGAAATCTCGATGTCCGCCACGTGTCAGCGCCACAGAAGTCTGCACCATACAATGACGGCAGATTCTTTCATATCTCAGGAACCCTCATGCACATCGCATATGTGCTCAATTCTCTATAGATAGAAGTAGTTCTTCTTCCACCAAAAAATAGATGAAAAGAGAGGGAACATTGACAATCGACAATCTCCAAAGGATCAGTAATCTCTATCCACGAAGAGTCGACCACCCTCATCCACCTATCAACTAAAGAACCAACCAACCAACCATCTTCAAGGAATCTTCTCATCCAGACAGCCTCTTGATCGGTGACCTCAGAGTCCCATCAAAGGCACCAGAGAGCCATAGCAAGGTTGATTCATCGTCAGATCGTTAACGGAGTAAAGGAGCTACTGCAGCGCTCGATTTCCACCGTCATACTTTTTCAGAAACCTCTTCTCCCTATACTTAGAATATCATGTTTAGGACTTCCTTGTTTGAACACAGATACCTTATATGTTCAATAAAGCAAAAAGTTTGTTCAATCTTTTGTTACGTCGAACAAAATGGCGACTCTGTTGGGGACTACCTTCTCCTCCAACGAGAAGGCAGTGATGCAATCTGATGACAACTTGCTGGGAGCTTCTCAAGATTTGCTGGTTGTATGCTTCGACCAACAGGCTTTTAAAGATCTCCTCTATGATGAAAAGTCAAAGACTTCGAAGCGGTTCGTAGAACCGAAGAAGACTCAACATATCTGGTAGCGTAAGGTGGCTGCCGCCAGCAACACGATGGCGGGAACTGCGTCTCAGGACCCCCTCAATGTCAAGGCCACATAGAAGATCCCGACTGCTACAGCCTTATCCCTTCGTTCGATTCCTATCCGAGAAAGCATGGCGAGGAAGATGGTGATTCCATGGTTGATCTGACGAAGGAGCGATGCCAAAGGAAGCACACACCGGTCCAACCCCTCACGACGGGAGTATTGTCGATAAGGAGATCTGTCTTCGACAGAATATATTTCCCTTCAGGTAAACCTTCGACGAACTCTAAATACTACTCGCCCGCTGGGGGTAGAAGGAAGAGATCCTAGCAGCAGACCAGAGGCCCGGGTTGACAGTAACACCCGCAGCCGACGGAAAGCTATATAAGACTTGCTCTCACGCTCCGATGCCTCAACCAGTCGAACCTCCCTTGGGGTACTCATGTACGTAATCTAAGGGGGTATATCCCACGAAGAGGGAGCCACATAAGCAGCTTTCTCACAGGAGCGACAGAAGGCTTCCTCGCCAGACCAGCTCTGACCGTGCTTACATTTAACTTCTCTGCATGTACAATAGGAGTGCTACGACAGAAGATCAAACCCTCTCCCAAGCGAAAGAAGAATCTGTGGCGCACGACGTGCCTAAATCAAGGCACTATTGTACCCAGATAACCATCAACTGTCGTTGTCAACAAACGGCTGCGCCATTGTGGAGCAGGCATTCCGTCTTCCAGAGACTCTACTCCACGCCGACCCCATGCCAGAGGCTTAACACGGGGTCGGTGAGCCATAGAGAAGACGAGCCCTGCATCGCCACATGCTACGCGGTGCAGGGTTCCAGAGCTTTCAAGAAGCCTTTCCAGAATCCTTCTATATCGGTTGCTAAACCAAAGAGGAGGTCAGAGAACAGTAAAGCTAAGGTACCCAATGCAGGTGTGTTCCAAGGCACTCGTTCCAAATCTGTATTGGGTGCCTTGTCAAAAACTAGGGGTAGCCAGCCGCCTACCATGTACGATAACCCTGTGTTCCAATCTGACGAGGCACAATACGACATGGATGTCTCTATTGGCATAGCCAGTCACCAGACTAGGGGTAGCAACCAAACTGAGTCCGAAGAATATCACAATCTTACTGTATTTCCTCAGGGCAGCGAGACTCAGGCGTTTGAGCCAGAAAGTGAAGGATCCACGGCTCTCTCGAGTCACCCTCATACTCGGTCTGTGTTCATGACCGATGGCAATGAGAAAGACAACAACAAAGCTCTTAGACGTGTCGAAGTCCTCGAGACGAAGTTAGATACGCTGACGGACACCATGAAGACCTTGTCTTCGATCATGATCATCCTCAAGAGTAGCATGACCCCCGCTGCCTCTATACCTGCGCGTGATCTACCAACCAATGACGAATCCAGCAGGTTGTCTACTGTCAATCAGGCAGGACCATCCTCGTCTACTCCATCGGCTACAGGCTCCGTAATATTGGTCGAGATACAACAGGCCATCAAGGAGATGTATGCTCTCCATGATGCCAAGGAGAAGGGCTTTTCCCGATAAAACTTGAGGTACTTTGCCTCAGTAATGAGGGACCTGCCAAAGGATGATGCCCTCCTGTCCAACATATTCATATGAACCCTGCAGGGGGTAGCCTATAAGTGATTCTGCAGTCTTCCGAACGACTGCATCTCGTCATTTAAAGACCTGAAGACTCGGTTCATGGACCAATTCTACTAAGGAGGCACATATATGACCATGTCGACCCTCATGGAAATTGTCCAGAGGAAGAAAGAGTCTGTCCATGCATACATCGAGCACTTCCACCAAGCGGCCCTCAGATTACCACCCGACATGCCCGAGCCTATGCTTATGGACTCCTACCGCAAGAACATGTTGCCCGCTAAAAAATTGTGACACAGTGCTCCCTGCATGGAGTGGACGCCTTTCATTACAGAGGCGGATGCCGCGCAAAGGAAAGCCCAGGATGCGCAGCTCCTGGGGCTACACTTTCCTGTGCCCGAAGACAAGGGAAGACGCTCGTCCAGCAACAACCCTAAAGATGGAAAAGGCAAGCAAGCCATGACCGTCAACATCTTCAAAGGTTCAGCAGCTGTGAACCCCAAATCCGCCGAAGCGTGGAGGCCGAGGGAGACTTACTCTTTCAATGACGAGGATAAGCTGGAGCTCTTCGAGATGCTTACGAAGAGTGGCAAACTGTCTATCCCGGCACCCAGACGTCTAGATGAAGTGGGAATGGTGGACCATCCCAAGTATTGCCATTAGCACCAGTATGTTCATCACTCAACATAGGACTGTTATATTGAAGGAGCAAATTCAGTACCTCATTAATGCCAATGTCATATCGTTAGATTACGAGGAGAAGACCATCATGGACAACAGGGTTACTCTCCAGTTCAGAAGTTTCCAGCCACAGAGGTATAAGATGGCGTCATCCCTATTCCAAAGGCTACGATAGAGGTAGTCAACCTTCTGCCAGCACGGGCCAATGCTCAAGGGCTTATTCCGTTTTCTATGCCTCAAGACGGAGTCATAAGTGTCCATCCGGACCAGGCTTCCGACACGATGAACCAGTAATCATCGTGAATCTCTCGAGAAATATTTCATGACCTCACTTTTGAAATGTTATCCGAAGATGTGTCTACCATGTACTCTCTACCTCTGACTAGTCACCCCCTCCATAATAGCTGTAAGCTGTCATAATCTTTAGAAAAAATTTTACGTCTATATTACCCCTGAAGTGTTATTCTACATCGTGTCTACCATGTCCATATTGCCTCTGAGTAGTCACCCCGTTATGATAACCCCAAAGTTGTCATAACTCCCTAAGGAAAAAAAGTCACGTCTATATTACCTCTGAACTATTATTCTAGGAAGAAGGATGCTTGCCATGTCCATATAACCTCTGAGCAACGCCCCCTTTCCCTGACGATTCCCCACAATCCTTATCTATAGAACCCTTTACGTCCATATTACCTCTGAGTCATTCTATACCCAGAAGAGTCTATCTTTACCATGTCCATATTACCTCTGAGTAAGGAAAGTGTCTCTAGAAAAAATTCTCGTGTTTGCCATGTCCACATAACCTCTGAGCAAATACCTTTTCCCTAGGAGAATTATCCCCCTGAGGGAATTCTTACCCCTATATAGGATCCACACCGTGAAGAGGGACAAAATAGAAAAGGAAAACATAAACTCCATATACAAAGAGGGCAATATTTTTTATTACAAAATACGCATATGATACCTCACAAGTTGAAGGACAAAAAGAAGCAGGAAATTAAAACAGGGAAGACTGGTCCTGAAGGTCTTCCAGCAGGCCTCCGCTGTGCGATCCACGCGTGGGACCTCCTGTTGGCCTCCTGGCGTCTGGCAGTCTCGTCTCTGACATGCGTAAGAGCCAATTCAGCCTGACGGGTGCCGATATCCGCCCTCTCTTGAGTCACAGCCTCCGAACATTGATGAAGGACTTCTCCATGGTCATCTGATTCCATTAGGTCACCCTCAGCAAGGACCAGGGCATCCGTCAGCTTCCGGATCTGTTCACAAAGGTCTCTGCATTGCTCCTCTGTGGTTGTGCGACGGCAGACTCGAGCACCTTCGGCATCGACCAGCTCGGCAATCTTTAATTCGACTTCCACATGTCGATCAGAAAAAGCCTTACGCATCTGCTCTTGGCAGGATTTTTCAGAGACTATCTTTCTAGTTCTGCTATGGCTAAGGTCGGCAGATTATCATCAAGACCCTGAAGTTCCAAAGTAATGACATGCAAATCAGCCAGCAGACCTTTCACAATTATGACATAAGCCTCATACTCCAGATAATCGCACAAGATCTTCAATTAACCTTCTACTAAGTCCCGGATCCACTCGGCCAGTGGCTGTCCGTACGAGGCGCTCTCCGTACCGCGAGTCAAAGCATTGCGGATGGCCTCCAACAGAAGCTGGGCGTAGTACTCCTTGTCGACAAGACTCACTGAAGTCACTGGAGAAGCTACAACCCAAAGACCAGGAGCGGAAGTAAGGACCAAATGCTGCTCCTGTACCAGGGCAGACGTAGAAGGAGTTGCCTATGAGATGCTCGATGGTTCAGGAGGCTCGACCTTCTTCACAGCCCCTTTTACCGTCGAGATCGACACTGCAGCAATTCCTTTGTTCGGGGCCTCGAAGGTCTTATTTTCAGTCACCTACCCGATGGTCAAAGCATCAACTCCCGTACGGATTCGTACAAAGATGAATCCTCCGACTGGCACTACCCCGGCCATAGTTTCTTTCGTAGCTGGTCCCTCTCCGACCAATGGAAGAGACAAATTCGACAGGTCCAAAGCTCTCTTGAACCATAATCAAAGGGGGTAGGAAGAGGAATCTCTCCCGGAGTAGAGCAAGCAACGATAGCATACCCTTCATCCGTCCCCAAGTGTCGGGGTACAGCAGACGCGGGTTCTTCAGGAAATTCCTACGCTAACCAAGAAGGACCCACCTATTCAGACCGCTCAATTATAAGATACAAAAAGGATAGACGAGTTCGAAGAATAAGAGGACTTACTCCAGAGGGAGACCCAACGTAGCAAGCCGTTGCACCCTTTGCAGGCGCAGCAGTCATTCTGGCTCTTTTCGTAAGAGGAGAAACTCCCCCAGGCAAAGTCGAACACCCTCGTAAGCTACTAAGAGCTCGTCCCTCCTCTTTCTCCTCTGCAGACGAGCTAGAACCATCATTGGCTTCACTCTCGGAGGGGACCGTTCCTGATTGAAATAGAAAAGGCTAAGGACAGGTTTCAAACTTCATCCCTTCGAGCAGACTCCGTTGACGATCATACTCCGGCAGGAAGATGTTATATACACAGTAGAGCTCGGCAGCTGAGTATAGAAGACTCCCACCTCCCTGTAAAGGAGGGATGGTAAATATTGCCTCAGTACGACTGGCATTATAATAATACCAAGCCAGAGAACCATCCAAGAGACTACCTTTATGCCCAAGATAGAGACGAATTACCCACCATCGCTTGGCTATAGCCAAATTGGTGAGCAAAACGACTAGGCAAATAGGGCTCTAAGAATACCCGATTCTGATTCCTATAGACTAGGTGAGAAGGACGGATGAACTGCAATCAGAAGAATGCCCCAGCAGTCAGGTTGTCGTCCACCAACTTCTCGTCTGAACGGAAGCCACGGAAGGAGGGTGGGACCCGGTAGATGGCATATTTATCTAACCGGCCCAGCATCCACCGACAGGTAGGAAGATCCCGAGGGACCCATTTCGTGCACTCGTAATTGCGCAGAGTTGCATCCCCCGCCTCATATCCAAAAACTGTGTCGGGCTTCATCAGACCAGGACGATGAAGAGCCAACCAACCCATCAGATTGTGGTATGGAAGCTCAACTGGAGGGAAGTCCTCTCCGAAAATTCCCTTAAGCCGCGTAGTAGACTTCACACCATCGCCGGCAACAACGACAATGATTGCTTAAAGGCAAGCCTCACAGCGGGCAGGATCAGATCCTGGCTAATCTGACCAGCTGGACCAGAGCCCCCGGGCACTACGACCATCCACAGCCATATCATCAAGAAGGCCGCCAAGGTCGCTTTCGGGCTCACTGAGACCAGATTCTGGCAGAAGAAGATGTGAATATTAGAAGTGGGGCCACCCTCGGCATCAATAGATGGAGCTGACACCCCAGCGATGCTCATCATTTCATCTTCCTCGTCGGCAGTATACGCTGGGCGCGAGGTAGAGTAAGGCATCCTCGACGTCGAGGGAGTCCGAATAAAAATATAATTAACCAAAGCTTGGATATGGGCCAGGTTATGCGCCTGGTCTTGATATTTACACACATGATAATGACAGAATAGCTCCTTGTATACATTAATCATAACAGGATGCTCAGTCTCCAAAGAGAGGAACTCTTCTTTACAGAGAGTGTACTCCGCATAAGGCTGATCTCCTAATGGTAGCTTAGATAGTGTGCGCATATCGTGAAGAGCTAAACCCAACACCCCGCAGAGAGTAAAGAACATCCCCATATGATGATTGAACATCTCCAGCAGGGCAAGAAAAATAGCACGGTTGACAGCAATTTCGTACACAAAGGCTCTAACACAGCGGTAAATACCCTCTTCCTTCAATTCTCCCCTGAACTTGCTTATGGCCCAGAGGGACAAGGCCTTCCACTCCAATTCAGGATGAATCCAGCCATCCGTATGAAAGTTACCTTTCGGTACAGCAGGCAAATAATATTATGTTACCAAAAAGAGAAGCACGATAGGGGTACGTCTCAGCAGCAAATTCCTTAGATACCTTGCTGGGGAGCAGGACGCGTAACGTAGTAGGCAAACCCACAGGCACAACACATAAATAATCCTTTCGGTAAGAACAAATTTTCTCCTCAATACGGCCAACTAGAAGGTTCTGGCACTCGGGTGTCAGATCCCAGCACATGCTGCACGTTTTAGATAGGCAGAAGAAAGCAGAAAGTAGAAGATGACGAGAAACTGAAGGCAGAAACAAAAGAGTGCCACCGGCATTGTCGAAATACCAGTCTTCGGTGATGTCTAAAAATGATACGTTCTCCAATACTGATTCGTCGCCAAATAAGAAATGAGGTTTCAGTATTTCGGTAGTATTACGAGTATCCGACAACCGGCCTCGATCCATCATGCGACAAAGATAGGTAAGGCCTTGCTCCCTAATCATGGCCAGATGCCTTTTTGATTGACCTAAAGCGAGTCGTTGAGCAGAAGAATGGACAAGTATCTTTCTGGCACCATTGCCTTCGGTGCCTACGGTTAAAGCCAAAAGGAAGTCCCTGAGGAAAGCTAAAGGTACATAGACTGCGTAAAAGATGCCAGAAGGACGAGAAGTTAGGCATTGAAAGTCTGTATGTCTTCAAAAGCGACATCAGCAAGACAAAAATGCCAAATGCCGCTTCAAGACTATATCGCAGAAAGCACGCCATTTATGGTAAAAATCAAGAAATGAAGTCAGATGCTTACCGACAACAGGAGGTCGTACTTTTTCCTCAATAAAGAGTTGCTCGATGGCGACATCCTCAGAAGCCAACTGTTTGCCTCGAGCCGGATGACTGCTTGTCCCCTCTTTGCTAGTTTGCTTTAGGATAGAGACCTCAGATGGCCTTGCCGGCTCCGTGGCTGTTCGAAGGTTACCCCTTGCTGTAGATCGAGGAGAACCGATTATGCTACTATAGGCTCTCGGAGAGCCAGCTACAGGTGTTATAGGGTTTCGGATCTCTTGGGGGCCGTGGCAAAGAGCTAAGGTTTTAAAGAAAGAGAGAACTCTGGCGTAGACTGCTGAAGAAAATTATGAAGGCAGGAAGGTTCTCTCTCTCCCCAAATACCTACTTATAAGAAAGGACACGTTCGCGAGAGAAGACAAAATACCTTAGACGACGTGGGTTCAGAAAAAAAAAGGGTCATGATGAACGTTCGTATAATACGAGGAGTCATGATCACGCTTAAGGAGGAGACGGCTTTAACGTATTTAATGCTGGAGCCTAAGCACATCGTCAGCCTGTCTACAGGAGGTGATGGGTATGTCCTCTACAAAAAAAAGAGATGAGACGCGTGTCATGCTTCTTTTCAAAGTGCCTCGAGCTTGACCCAAGTTCGAGACACTTTGAAGGGGGTCTTCTAGAGATATAAAAAATTACAGCTGATGCAAGGCGCAAGAGGATGCTCTCGTCGCCCACCGTCTTTCTACTATGGTCCAGATGACATATGGCACAGGTTAGTATCCCCACTACCGACCTAACATCACAGAGGCATAAACAGTGAGATGCGCAGACCAACAAGGACGAAGACATTCTCAGGATAAAGTTCAGAAAAAAGCACTCTTCTTATTGATCGTAGCTATAAGGGTCTATTACATAGGCTTATCGCAAGTACATAAGAAAAAAGTTTCTTGAATCTTATTTACAAGAATCAATTACAAGGTCTTTGTTACACAAGTGAGAATAGAAATTTCTATGAACAAAAGGGAAGGATCGTCTTCGATAGGCAGCCTTCACTGTGTGATCGTCATGGACAGAAGAGAGATATACAGTCTACATAGAGGTCTCTTCCCTACCGACTCACAGCGTCATCAGAGCCAACCCTCTTGTCACCAAGAGAAGCTAGAGCTTCAATATATACTGAAGCAGTGGAAGACCTAGAACCACAGTACGACGAAGCCCCATTGCTCCCAAAGATCAAGGCAGAGTACGACCGGCTATTCATCGGCTGAGAAATCGATCTCAAACCCGATGCTTGGATATCCCACATCCCTCAAACGTCGTTCAGAGTCGAACTACCTAAGAAGGACATTTGCAGACTTCTCAAGGGCAGTGATGGCTCCTTCTACACAAAGTTCCGTCATAAAAATGTGGCTCCTACAAACGAGAGAAGCCTCAACCAGCAGCCAACTTACACAAGGTCGATCGTCGCTCAAAGTTAAGTTTGGATCTTACATGGTAGTGAAGGATGCCAAGAAGAAGACAGCGACTCTTCAGAGAAGAACTTCCTCTTTTAAAGGATCGAGAGTGGCCTAGAGCGCACTCCACATGGCCGACGGTCAGAATTCTCACATTAATAGGACAAACCTAAGACTCAGCACTTTGAGTGTTGGTCTTAGACGCTTGGAATTCTCCATGTTACGGTGGAAATTAAGAGGGAAGCTCCTTAAAAGAGCAGCATATTTATTGTTCTTTGCTTCAAAGGCCTTAAAGCAAGAGACACAGCTACCTGCCTGCGCCAACCTCAGAAACAAAATGGTGGTAGGCCCTCCTTACCTTATTTTACTTCAGAAGCCAGTGTCTTCACTCCAGAGGCGCTGCTACCTGCCTGCGCCAATCTCAGATGCGCAAGGGTGTCATAGCCTTCCCTTCGCAGCCAATGCCTTTACTGTTCAGAGGCGTAGCTACTTACCTGCGTCCGTATGAGGCGCAGGATGGGGATATGCTCACACCATCTCCATTTCCATGGCACAGTCATCTCCTCCGGATCAGAAGCTTAAGTCGCTTCTCTATAAGAGACTTGGGAACTCCCATCGCAAACAATGCAAGTCAACATGTCGCTCTAAAAGCACAGTAACGTCACCAACCTGAAGCACAAGCCTACTTATCGCCTATAGAATAGTGACTCTGGTAGCCCAAAATACAGCTTCATAAGTTGCTCTATATGCACCGAAGTCTCGTCGTCATTTGATGCCAAGTCCACTCGTCGCCTGAAAGCACAGAGGTTCCGTCGTCTCCAGAAGCACGGTCTACTCGTCGCCCCAGAAGCATAGCAGCACTTAGCCCTCACCAGAGGCACAGGAAGCATGGGTCCACCCCAATTTGTTTATTTAAACTACCTTTTGCAGAGAAGATTGGGATAAAATCATGATTGATATCATATCAGATTGGTTTAAATCTTAGACGAGGATCAGTTAGACTCCAAATCTAGGATGAAATCCCAAGATTTACTCGACTGTATTCAAGCAAAAAAATTGGCATGCGCCACGTGTCACCTCCTTCGGTTATATTTATAACCACCAGAGATTTTGTTTAAGGGGAATCTCGATGTCTTCCACATGTCAGCACTGCAGAAGCCTGCACCGTACAATGACGGCGGATTCTTTCATATTTTAGGAACCCTAATGCACATCGTATATGTGCTCGGTTCTCTATAAATAGAAAGAGTTCTTCTTCCACCAAGAAATAGATGAAAAAAGAGAGGTAACATTGAAAATCGATAATTTTAAAAGTATCAACAATCTCTATCCACGAAGAGTCGACCACCCTCATCCACCTATCAACCAAAGAACCAACCAACCAACCATCTTCAAGGGATCTTCTCATCCAGACAGCCTCTTGATCGGTGACCCCAGAGTCCCATCAAAGGTGCCAGAGAGCCATAGCAAGGTAGATTCATCGTCAGATCGTTAACGGAATAAAGGAGCCACTTCAGTGCTTGATCTCCACCGTCACACTTTTCCAGAAACCTCTTCTCCCTGTACTTAGAATATCCTATTTAGAACTTCCTTCTTTGTACATAGATACCTTATACGTTCAATAAAGCAAAAAGGTACATATTTATAACAACTATTTAAATCTCACTGCAGCGCTCTAAAATAAGGTACATATTTATAACAACTATCTAAATCTCAATCCATTGAAGATAAACTCTTATATAAACCAAGTAAACTAATACTGGTCAGACATTAGCAAACCGGTTCCTACAAGTAACAAAAAAAGATAATATGTAATAAAGTGGACCAGACTCTAACGCAATTATCTTGAACATGTTTCTGAAGAAGAAATAAGCTTGCGAAACTATGCTATACAGCGGCATGGTCAAAGTAAAATAAAATATATTATTGGACGAATATGAAAAAGGTATTAACTAAATATATACCTAAACTTTTGGAGAAATAGTCATCAATCCTCCAATGCATTCTATTTTGATAACTTCAGCTAATACCTGGAGAGATCACCAGGTCCTCAGAGAACTAGCAAGATACATAATATACAAGCCAAAATGTAGCAGTACAAAATATACAGAGAAGTAAGAGATAATCAAGAAAATCAACTGAGGAACAATGAACTAAGATACCAAGATCTAAGACAGAAGGAACCTAAGACACTGGCATGCCATACTAGTCGTGGCAAACTGGTTAAAGCTATAGAGTGTAGTCAAGGCAAGCACTCCCAATCTATAGTATCTCAATCGTAGTCAAGACAAGCACTCCCAATTAAGATGGTAGCCATTCCTAGTATCAAACTCAAATAATCCTATAGACCGTAGTCAAGGTAAGCACTCACAATCTATAGAATGTCAAGGTCAAGTCCTACTCGAGTCAAGTCATGTTAAGTCAGGTCAAGCCATAGTCAAGTCAAGGGATTCGTGGTGTATGATTAGACGACTATATCAAGGAACACATGAAACTAAAGCAGTGTAACAAACAGGAAACTCATAACAAAAAGAAATAAGAACGTTTAGGTAAAAAGAAATATGTCAAGGTAAAACTATAAACAGGATGAGTGAAACTAGACATAGAGTAAAGCAATCCTGAATATGAGGAAAAGAAGAACATAGAGGTAATAAACAAGAATATAAAATATATTGTATAAGCTGGCACGGTATACTGCCTTGTGGAAGCACGTAGAACCAACACTATTTAGTCAATCAACGAGCCACAAGAGTCAAACTCTCACAACAGTCTCCGGGGGCTGAAACAGATATTACTTCATATTAATAATAGTATTAGTATTAATATTAATATTAATAATAATATTATTAATAATAATAATTCCTAAAAATATAAATGAGGAATAAGAATGATAAAAATAAAATAAAATCTTATAGCCAAATATTTGGGGAATGGCTGAACGAATTTGCTTTGGATCCAGTCCTGTAAATCCCTTGTCCAATATATTTGTTTATTTATTTTAGACGTTCTTTAATATGATAGTTAATATATACATATATATATTTTATTTCAAATAGTTTATATATATATATATATATATATATATATATATATATATATATATATATATATATATATATATATATATACAGTGGATTTATATATATACAGAAAAAAAAATATATATACAGTGGATTTAATTAATTAAAGGTTTAAATAAATAAGATAATAGTTAGAGTGAACTCAAATCTATTATATATACAGATACCTCTTTCCCTAAATCTGTTCCAATGAATATCTTATTTTATAATACTTAAGGATGGAATTATTGTCACCACGTATACAACATAGATGTATACTCTATTATCTCTCTCTTTAAAATCCAAGGGTCATCTTTATCCATTTAAACTTGGCCTCATCTGTCCACATATGAATCAAGAACACAATATTATACTAGAAACAAACACCTCTCTATCACCGAACACGTCACCACCTAAAATCTTTTGGTCATCTACAATCTTTATCTTTTCCCCTTATTCACCTCTTTTATATATATATATATATATATAAAAAAGAGAGGAGCTTCATCTCTCTCAACTCTCAATTTTTTCTCATATGGCGGCCCTCTCCGCGCGCCAACATCTCCCGTACGCAAGCTTCCGCCATCGACTCGGCAAGCCGACAAGCAGTCCCTCTAGTCGATCGTCCCACCAGCCAACGCTGGAGATGATGTCGAACCAAGGTCATCCATGCCGACAATGATGACCTTGCCAAGTCTTCACTAAGGTTTTCGCAGCATCTTGTTCTTCGCCGACCGTGCGTCCGGAGTACACTGGCCCAAGTACTTGGCTTCGCGTCCACTGCCCGAAGGCAGCGCCATTGTTATGACCGATCTCGTCGTGCCGGAGGCGATCTTTCCACCATGCGTGGTATATTTCATCTTATGCACCTCCGATTCCCATGGTTGACTCTGTGGATCGCCGACCCTCCTTCATCGTCATTGACCCCTCAACGACTCGACTGGAAGTTACGAAAGTCTATTCATTGACCTCGCCATGGGCAACCAACCGACTAGGAGACGTCGTGAAAACCGTCACATGTCTACATGTCCCTGCAAGAGTTGTCCTTACTTGTACGCCGCATGCTAGAAATGTTGTCCGACTCTCGATGCTGATCGGACGAACCCAAGCCGAGCTCAAGTTTGCTGCTGTTGTTCTTTTCTTAAAAAGAGGAGGAAGAATAAGAATACGTGGAGCTAGGGGTGTCAACGGATGCTTATCGGTACGGACAGGACAATATCCGTATCCGTATCCGAATTTATTTTGTAATATCCGAATCCGATCCGATATCCGAACGGATATCTCTTTTGACACTCCGAATTCGTATCCGTCTAGTTTAACTGATATCGGATAATATCCGATCCAATTAGCTAAAATATATGAATGCTATTATTCAAATATCCGAAATCCGAAATATTAAGAATTTAGTTACTATCCGAAATCCGAAATATTAAAAATTTAGTTATTATCCGAATATCCGAAAACCAAATTCAATTTCTCTACATATTTGAGTCATTTCTTCTTCTATTGTAAATTATAATTAATATATATTACTATTATATATAAATTATAATATAATTAATTTATGTAAAAGTCATTTGAGAATAAAATACTTTAATATTCTCTATTAATTAATATATATTACATATATTATATATATATATATATATATATATATATATATATATATTCGGATATCCGAATCAGATATCCGAAATTTGCAATTTAATGTCGGATCAGATATTAACGGATTCGAATACCCTAATATCGGAATTCATATCCGAAAATGGATAATATCCGAAAAAGTATTCGGATATCCGAATCCGATATCCAAAATTTCGAAAAATATCCGAAAGTTCGGATACGAAATATATATATATATAATTGCTATGTACATACAATTATTTATAAGCAAATATGTTATTTATAAATGAGTCTTCCTTACACATGTTATATAACTACGTCGATATAGGTATATTTATATAAATGAAGACTTACAAATGCCTTAAGGATTTTTGTACAAATATTTGCACCTTATTACATATATGCATTTTGCGCAAATATTCTTTATATTTATATACATGATCATTCATATATATGAACTTATGTCTATAACTTAGTGAATTATATCTGTATTGTTATTATTTTAGGTCCTATAACTTTTCAAGAAAATTATTTCCTTAATAGAACTATTCCAATAAAACCTTTTAAGGGCGACTTATATGTATAGGTGTATGTATACACTGTGTTGATTATTGATTGTTTGACTTGGACTTTGGTAGATTCCTTGAGAAATGGTAGCATGTGCCTAGGATTGGATACGACTTTGTTACCTGCAATCTCAGTATGAATTGGACAAATTTCAGGCAAGTATACCTTGCCCACTATACAGTATTTTCATACATTTTTTAATATTGCAGTTTCTTTCTTGTCATAATTGATTATTTGCTTCTTATGTTCATCCCAGTAATATTTTTCTTATGTTACGTGCACGTACATTATTTTCTTTTACTCCATGTATAGATCATGATAGAGTTGCTTAGTCCTGTTCTGCATTCATTGATATGTCTTGAACTGTACCTTACTTGTATCTTGACTTGAGTCGACCTGACTGGACACTGTATAGTTCCTTAAGACATAGAGGACATTTACTAGGCATGCGGGCTATATGATAGTTTCTGTTGGCCGGTAGTTTGGACGAGCTTCGGTTGTGTTGATGATTCTGTTGGCCGTTATTTTTGTGCTACGGTTGTGATATTATGTTGGCTGTTAGTTTCATGCTGTGGTTGTGATATTATGTTGGTCATTATTCTTGGAGGAGATGCGAATGTGATTATTCTGTTGGCCGCTAGTTTCGGATGAGCTACGGTTGTGATGGTACTTGTATCTGTTAGCCCAAGTGTTAAACATTGTCCTTGATGTTACGTCTTCATGTAGATTGGTTAGACGTAGAGTACCATATTTCTGTCATTTTCTTTATGCATGTTTATTTACTGTTACATTCGGCATGTATATTATGTATCTTGTTACGTCCCTCTGAGGACCTGGTGATCTCTCCAGGTGTGTGCTTCTTGATTATCTGCAGGTATTCTAGCAAAGTCCGTGATCTTCTCTATTTTTCAAAGATGATTGCTCTTAGGTCATCCCTGCTACATTACAAATTCTTTCTTTTGTATATTTTTCTCTCATAGTTGGTAGTGGATTTGTCTCCGCCCAACTCCATGTACAAATGACAAATTCTTATTTGATTCTATAAAAGTTTTATCTTTAAGTTTGTGGATGCGATTAGTTGCCATGGCTTTACTACACTTTACAGCTTACGTATATTTACTATACGGCTGGCTTGCATACGCACTCGCATCCGAAAAAGCGGGTGCGGGTCGTGAAAAGTCCTGGTTAATTTGGTACGATCGGCTTTCCTATAAGTTCAGAATTATTACTAAATACTAATTAAACCGTTTATAGGGTTCAAGTCACAATTTTAACTTGTTTTCCTAGTTGGGACACTGCTATAGCTGGGCCTTCCTTAACATGGATAATACACTAGTCAAAGCGCACGAGTACGCTATCCGTGCCATAATTTCTAGTCATCTTGTACTCCAAATCTTAACCATGACTAAAGCGTTATAGAATAATAACAATTTAATTAAAATATTTATAAATTCCATAAATCCCTAATTAAGTCAAATAAATATTGAAAAAATAATTCCAAAAATTCAGGGGTGTTACATTCTACCCACCTAAAAGAATTTTATCCTCGAAATTTAAAATTAATTATATCATCAAAATATGAATTTCTAGAAATTTAAATTATTTAATTGTAATCTCCTCGACATTTAAATTTATCCAATATCATATTTCTAAAAAATCAAAATTTAAAATCATATCCTCTTAACTTTAAAATTACATGAAGATAAGATCTTATCTTGGAGTCATATAATGCTTATCTCTTAAAATTTCTAATCTTGGTTTTTTTTCTTAACTTAACTTCCTCAAAAATCGAAATTCATTCAATCGATCGTATATATATATATATATATATATATATATATATATATATATATATATATATATATATATATATATATATATATATATATATATTTTAACCACTATCTAAGGCCTTCACCTTCAATAAAAATTTTCTTTCTAATTTGGTTTTGACAAAACGGCTTCCACTTACTTAGAATCCATCATTCTTCCATAAATACAAGTTCATAAATTCATAATACCATCAATCTTATAAACACAACTTCAATATAAACACAACTTCTACTTATTTAGAATCCATCAATCTTCACCTTCTCCTTATTTGGAATCCATCAATCTTCTAATTTGGTTTTATAGCTTTTAAAACCCCCTCAGAGTTTAAATTGAATCCAATCTCTTCTCATTCAAGTTCGTAAATTCATAATAACTTCAACAATCATTTCAATCATTAATTTACCACCAATGGATCACATTGTTCCTTGAGGACGTCTACCCACCTTTGGTCACCCTACGCTATCAAGCACACGCTGTCCTAAAATTCTATAACTCATGCATATTAGTTGCAAAAATATCTATACCACTAGATATCTATGACATATGGCATATCTAATCCCTTCCTATCTATCAAGCAACAAAAATTCGATAAGCAAACTAACTTAAGCTATAACTTAAGGATTTTTGATAAATTATATAAAACACGATCATTCGTCACGCAAAAATAGGAGGGATAAGAATCAATGTTAAAAGAAAGCAAAGGAAGAATAATCGAGTGCAAATACGAAGTTTAAGGACGATAGAAAATTTTCTAAAAGAATTGCCAAGGTAGTGTGGATTGAGATTCCTAAGGGTTTAATTATATTCGCAGGCCTGCTCGGTACAATAACGTAACCGAAACGGCTAACTCGACCTGCATGGGCCACCAAAAAATAAGTAACGCCCAGTCCCAAAATATGTAGGACTAGAAAATCGTATACATGTCGGCTACGTATCGAGAGGACTCGAGCCGGGCTCGAATATGTATAAGCTGTCTAAAATAAGGTGCATATTTATAACAACTATCTAAATCTCACTACAGCGCTCTAAAATAAGGTACATATTTATAATAACTATCTAAATCTCAATCCACTGAAGATAAACTCTTGTATAAACCAAGTCAACTAATGCTGGTCAGACATTAGCAAACCGATTCCTACAAGCAACAAGAAAAGATAATATGCAATAAAGTGGACCAGACTCTAATACAATTATCTTGAACAAGCTTCTGAAGAAGAAATAAGCTTGTGAAACTAGGATACATAGCAGCATGGTCAAAGTAAAATAAAATATACTATTGGACGGATATGAAAAAGGTATTAACTAAATATATACCTAAAATTTCGAAGAAATAGTCATCAATCCTCCAATGCATTCTACTTTGATAACTTCAGCTAGTACCTGGAGAGATCACCAGGTCCTCAGAGGACTAGCAAGATACATAATATACAAGCCAAAATGTAGCAGTACAAAATATGCAGAGAAGTAAGAGATAATTAAAAAAATCAACTGAGAAACAATGAACTAAGATACCAAGATCTAAGGCACAAAGAACCTGAGGCACTGGCATGCCATATTAGTCGTGGCTAACTGGTCAAAGCTATAGTGTGTAGTAAATGCAAGCACTCCCAATCTACAGTATCTCAATCGTAGTCAAGGCAAGCACTCCTAATCGAGATGGTAGCCATGCCTAGTATCAAAGTCGAATAATCCTATAGGCCGTGATCAAAGTAAGCACTCATAATCTATAGAATGTCAAAGTCAAGTCCTACTCGAGTCAAGTCATGTCAAGTCAGGTCAAGTCATACTCAAGTCAAGGAAAACGTGGTATAGGACTAAATGACTATATCAAGGAATACATATAAAACTAAACCAGTATAACAAATAGGAAACTCATAACAGAAAGAAATAAGAACGTGTAGGTAAAATAAAAATATGTCAAGGTAAAACTATAAACAGGATGAGTGAAACTAGACATGGAGTAAAGCAATCATGATTATGAGAAAAAGAATAACATAAAGGTAATAAAAAAGCATATAAAATATACTATACAAGCTGGCAAGGTATACTTGTATGGTGGTAGCACGTAGATCCAAAACTATCCAGTCAATCAACGAGCCACAAAAGTCAAACTCTCACAACAGTCTCCAGGGACTGAAATAGATATTACCAATGTGTTCAGAATAATCAAATTAGTAAGGATAGAGTACCCATAAGTCCAATTCTGGACATAGAGGCAAAACGACAATTTTGAGTCAAAACGGTGTCCACCGCTGGACCCGCTTTGCACCAAAAAATGTGCCAGAGTCTATGGTCTCTAAAGTTATCAAACTACATGTCTACGGATCAGGTTTGACGATACGAACCCATTGGTATGTCCTAAGTTGGATTTCGATGGGCCATGCACAAATTTGCCCGTTAAGTCGGGTCGTGGGCCTGCCAAAATAGCGTTCTGGTTTGATCATCTCAGAAACGAACCAAACTTGGCTCACAGGACTAGAAAAATGATACGGTCCCAATGGCGCAAGTATCTTCTCGAGGTGACAAATATGCACGAAGTAATTAGAAAATTTTAGAAAAGGTCTATATGGTGATATTTGAAGGATACACATCAAATTCGTCGCGCACACGCAACCAATTCAAGTTCCGTCAAAGCCCAAACATCCACAAAATCCGTATACACCTTTTGATGCTCTCAGGTTGTGACCAAGTCTCCTGGATTGTCAGGACAGACTCCGTATCGGGGTTTTTTGAGATTTTGAAAATAGATTTTTGGTCAATTCAACCTAATTTTAAACAGAATATAATGAACACAAAAATAAACTAATTAATGGGTTCTGATCTTGGTTAAGTTGTCTAAAACTATGTTCAAGTAGTTTTCTAAGATTCGTGATATCTTGGTCGCAAATCAACCACGAATAAGGGTCGTTGGGACAGTTTCTAACATCCGAAAATCGAGTTTTTTCTCGATTTTGGAACTCGATTCTCGTCGCACACAAGTCATAATATTTTAAACTACTTAAAGGGGTTCGAACTTGGTTAGGTTGTTTATGCACCTGCGAAGATGGTTCCGAAAACGAACGATCGTAGGAGGAGAAACATCGTCATGAAGTTGACAACATTGTTGCTGTCGCCGCTTTTGATGACTGCTGCTGTTGCCGCTTTCGCGGCTGTGCACACGTGGCCGTACGTCATCGACGGCCGACGGTAACCAAGACGGCGTACGCAGTTGATGGCAAGGCATCGGGGGTCGTCGTACTGGTTAAGGTGGCACTGGGTTAGGGTTTTGTCTCCCTCTCCAACTCTCGTTCTCTTTTATATATTGCGTTGCTGCTGCGGGTTCGTGTCGCCTTTGGGCTCGGGCTGATGAGTTATGGAATTTCTTGCAAGAATTTTGAAAGAATTTCTCGCAAGAATTTTGAATGAATTTCTTGCAAGAATTTTGAATAAATTTCTCGCGACAAATTCCCCTCTATTCTTTTTTTCTTTCTATATGTAAATCCCCTATATAACAAGTATGTATATATATACATATATTCCTAATATATATCTTTAATACAAGAGTAATAAAATAATAATATTTTAGGAATTTAGTTTTTTTATATCAACTATATAGGTACAATAATATATTTACGTATATTTATTTAAATATTTAATTAAAACTCTATCGACATGTATGTAGTTAGATGTTACAAATATAATTAAAAACAAACTCTAGGTATATATACTATATTTATACCTCGGTATGTATATACCATAATTGAATGAAAACATAATAAATAAAAATGTATAGTAATTTGGGGGGGTTACTTCATATATAATAATAATAATAATAATAATAATAATAATAATAATAATAATAATAATAATAATAATAATAATAATAATAGTAATAATAATAATAATAATGGTTCCTAAAAATATAAATGAGGAATAAGACTGGTAAAAATAAAATAAAATCTTATAGCCAAATATTTGGGGAATGGCTGAACGAGTTTGGTTTGGATCCAGTCCTAGCTAATTTGGTACGACCGTCTTTCCTATAAGCTCAGAATTATTACCAAATACTAATTAAACCGTTTATAGGGTTCAAGTCACAATTTTGATATTTTTTCCTAGTTGGGACACTGCTATGGCTGGACCTTTCCTAACATGGCTAATATACTAGTCAAAGCGCACGAGTACGCTATCTGTACCACAATTCCTAGTCATCTTGTACTCCAAATCTTAACCATGACTATAACCTTACAAAATAATAACAATTTAATTAAAATATTTATAAATTCTATAAATCCCTAGTTAAGTCAAATAAATAATAATAAATTAATTCCAAAAATTTAGGGGTGTTATATGTTGCCAGCAATCCTCCAATAATCTCCTAAAGTGCTGCAGATTCGGGTACTGCTAACACTGTCGGCATTATTGGAGGTGCAAGAAATTCTTGAAGCTGCGACACAGCTAGCTCTGTCACTGGCTCATTACGAATCTGATCCAGAGAAGGCACTACCTCCTACGGATGCCCTATAGAACCTTCCTCTACTGGATTTTCTTCCATGACGATCCCTCCAACTTCTAAGAACGAGGCACCCCTAGAGAGAAAATACTAGATATTAAAAGACAGGACAAGAAGGAACGAGAACGAAAAATCAAGTTAACAATTAAGGTGGTGAAATAGAAAGACAAATCAGGAGATCAAGGAGGACTTATGTTGATTAAGACTCCTATAATAATAATACCCCACAAGTCAGAAAAACTAACCTACATGGGCCACCATTAAAACCTTGTGTCACTACCACATTTTTTACTTGAGGGTATTTTGGTCATTTTTGACTTTTTATAAAATTGAATTTTATTAATTAAATATGTGCTAATTATTTAATTAAGCCTTAACCTAGAAGTTAACCTAATCTAGATATGACCATGAGACTAGATATTACTTGAGAACCTTCTAAGCTAAGTGCCAAGATTAGAAATATCCAGATATTGTGTAAGTAGGATATTTTGGTTAGATATTAGTAAAGGAAACCTAGTTTTGTTTTGAGGCTTTGATTGAACTTGATTTGTATAGAGGGAAGCTTAGCCACACATCTAGATTTTTGCCTAACCCTAATTCCTACCTATATGGCCGGCCACAATGAGAATTCCCCCTATAAACAGAAACACATGAGTTCATCTTACCATTTTTAATACCTACAAGAAACCCTAATCTAGTTCTTCCCCAATTTCTCCCATTTAATCCAAATTGATCCCAAATTGAGTCAAATCAACTGCATCACCATTCCCAACAATAGAGGAGGCTAGTGGAGGCTTGCTAGCAAGGTTTGAGGACCATTGAACCATAGCAAATTGGAAGAGGAGCTCATTCCCAGGTTTTTACATTGAGATTGAACTCTTAATAGCACTACACCAAAATATACAATTTGTGACAGATTATTTTTTTAATTTGCAACGTTTATTACCGTTACAAACTCGTAACGATAATTACCGTGACAATAGTAAAATAAGTGTTACTAAAATAACTTTTCTCTCTTTCTCTCATAAATTTTTATCTTTTTTTTCATCTTCCCTCCGCGAGTTTTCGTTTCCCTCTCCCATCTCTCTCTAAACGCTCCACGAATTTCCCTTTCCCTCCTCTCATCTCTCTGTGTTTCTCTAAACCCTCTCCCCATCTCTAAACCCTCTATCCCTCTCTACTTTTAAACACACACACACACACACACACACACACACACACACACACACACACACACACTCTACAGTGGATTTGGGCATGATATTCAACTATGGTGGCAGCAACTTGAAGATTTAGACCAATTCTGGAGAGGAGGGCAAGATAGATCCAAGGTGAGACCTTTCTTATTTTGTACTTCGATTTCGATTTCAACCTAGATTTTTAATTGGGGTTTTTCTAATTTTTGGGGATTTGGTATAGGAAGAGGACGAGGGAAAGATTGGGATGAAAGAGATGTAGTGTAGGTAAACCACTCTAAACACTCTAAAATCATGATTTCTCTTCATAGATGCATACATCTAGGTGTCATACCCCTGCAAACCAAGTTTGGTAGGATATCGTGTCCATTTGGTATGCGTATCGGACACGTATCAATGTTTTTTAGATAGGTATTTGATGAAATGCCCAAGTGAACTGTTTGTTTGTAATTTCTGAAACTATTTACATGATTTGATAGCCCTATATGTGAGGAACACAAAACCCTAACTCTGAAATGGATTCGGTGTTGTGTCCGTGTCCAAATTGGACACGTACGTGCTGTACAAGACCTCTTTCTGTGTCCTGCAACCCCATTGTTGTTTCTCTCGACACAGGCCAAGTGGACACGTGCCACATGGTGGACACCTTGTGTCACGACCCGCACCCTGAGGAAGGACATGAGAACGTAGGTACGTCCAGCCTACGTCGCAGAATTGGCGGTAGAACGCTGTATAGGTCGTCTATAAATACTACAACTAGACAATTATAAGGGTATCTATCATCTCCGTACGGAGGTACAATATGGCATAACTCAATCACAAAAAAATCTAAGGAAGATAGCACGAATTATGAAAGATAAGATAGAAGAAAATAACTAGAAATATATGCAAGATCCCAACACAAGTTAGAGTTCAAAACATAACACAAGATCCCAGAGTAATAAATATACTACAAGTCTCAAGTACTAGCTGGATCGCAGTCCAGTCAAGCCTAACTAACTAGTCTAATCAGGGGATATAGAAGCATGAAAAAAGAAGAGAAATATGATCCATGCGGCCAAAGGGCCATATGCGGCTCAAGAGTCCCATGCGGCTCGAACACAGAGTCGACTCCATGCGGCCAGGAGAGGGAAGCCACGTGTCCTTTTTAGAACGGCTGTGACCAGCGTCATTCAAACGCAATTAATGCCCTGACGGCTGACAATTAATGCTCTGACGGCTGACAGCTGACAGCCCTGACGAAAAGTAGTCATGATGACTGACACAAGAGCAACATCTTCCTAGGGAACTGACAAAAATCTTCACAACTTCGAGGCTAGTTTATGCGACCAGTCTAGACGAGTTCATGCGGCCTGTGCAGAGAAACCTATGCGGTTCGATCATGAAGGTCCCCCTTGCGGCTCGGTCGTGAAAGAAACCCATGCGGCTCGGCCATGAAGACTCTCATACAGCTCGGCCATGAAGACCCCCATGCGGCTCGGTCATGAACATATTCATGCGGCTCGGTCATGAAACCTTTTATGTGGCTCGGTCATGACGTCCTTCATGCGGCCCAAATATGAACGCTCCTCATGCGGCTCAACAATGATGATAGAACACGTGTCCTAATTTTGGGTCAGATCCCAATGATTTGGGACACGTGGCAAGAGAATGAATTAAATTGATTCATTCAGATTTACGGATATCAGCAAATCATCATGATAGGGATTTATTGCAATCAACATTAATGACTGACATGATTTGGCATAATCCTCATTAATGGCCCAGATCCTTTACGCTCAAGATTAATGGTCCAGATTGATCATTTACCAGGCCGCCGCCACTTTGGGAATGGGCAATCATTGTAAACCCTAATGATGCTCCCACTATTATAAATAGCAGGGTGCCATTCCCTTGCAAAGGAGACTGACAGAGAGAGATATGCACATACAGAGAGACACTCCCCCAATAATCAGAGAGAAAAATCCACAGAGATCAATCCACAGAGAGAGAAGCCAGAAGAGCAATACGAGGAGAGCAAGAAGAGCATTTCTTCATCAACGCCAATTATCTCGTCACAGGAGCCAAGGCTACATCCGATCGTCCAAAGAGTAAGGCAGAGCTGCCGTCGCTTTCTCGAGCCTCTATCGTCACCCCCCAGAATCAAAAATAAATAATTGTACTTAGCTCCCTGTACCTAGGTTTTTGTCCCTAGGCTTTCTTTGTACAAGCGAGTTTGTAACGTGAAGTAAAAGTCCAGTCCTCCCATAAAACTGTTCTGCTCTTTAATATTTCATGGCAAACACGATGGCGACTCTGCTGGGGACAAACTTCTCCACGACTGAGGAGTTGGTGATGCAATCGGATGCAGCCAAGCTTGGCTCCACGCAACAGAAGATGGTCGCCCGGTTCGACCAACAGGCGTTCGAAGAAATGCTCTCCGACAAGAGCACTGGTCCGGTCCAGAAGCGAGTCCGCACAAAGAAGGCTCGCAAGGAGTGGAGACTCCGATCCTTCGTTTCTACTGAAGCTCTTGCATAGATACCCTCTGTTGCTCAAGACGGCGGAGAAGACTCTCCCGCGGCCCCACTTCAGATCATAGACGACTCTGCTGTCCCCAAGTCCGGCAGAAAAAAAAATATTATGATGCTGGACTTGCAGGGGCAAATAGGAACTCTATGCGATCCGAGCCGCATAAAGGTTCTAGCCGCATGGAGAAAGCCTATGCGGTTACATCCGCCAGCCTCAGGAAAAAAACTCACGCGGCCACATCTGTCAGCCGCATAGCTTATGCGGCTACAGTTGCCAACCATATGTATGAAACTTATGCGGCTACTGAAGTCAATCGCTTGCAGAAAACCCATGTGGCCACAGTTTCCAACCGTATTCGGCCAGTCTGCACGGTCGTGACTCCTAGTCGCACAAAAACAACTCATCCGTCAACTAAAGACAGCCGCATGCAGACAGCCTGTACGGTTTCCAATCCTAGTCGCATAGCATCTGTTCCACGCTTCTCTCGATCAGTCTTCGACCGTCTCTCATGCGGTCCTGACCCAGACGGTTCTCTGGATGATAAAGACTCTGTGGTATCCAACTTGGACTCTTCCTATTACGCACCCGTAAGTGCTAAAACGACGAAGTCTAGGGCAGTACGGGCCCACCAAGCCCAGTCAGCTATCCCAACCTCTGACTATCGGAGCGTCCCGCTGATTGTCACGCGGGCCTCTAATGGAAAGTTATATAAGGCTGCAGGCGGAAGGCCTACACACTCGCGTGCTCGGAATTCCCGAGCCAGCAAAGCAAGTAACTTGCGTGAGACCATCCTCCACAAACCCAAGGAAAGAGAAGATGCATCGGAATGCAAAGAATCCTCCCACGGACGTCACTGTACCCAAGTCATCGTCAACTGCTGCTGCAATAGCACGACGATACAAGAAGACCGGCAGTCTGTCTTTCAAAGACTGTAACAGCCATCTTCAGAAGACGAGGTACTACTCGTCGTCTCCTGCAACTCTGCTCGGAAAGTCCCCGCTGATGGAAGGGGGAAGAAGACGAATGTTCCCAGCCCGAAGATCTCAACCACTGTGACTAAAAGACTGTCGTCTAAACAGGTGCCCACCAACGGAGTTTTCTAAGGTACTTGCTCTAAGACGAAATCTGCTACAGTGGGAGATTCGTCGTCCATAACGCAGGGGGTTGCTGGGACTGGGGGTAGCACCCCTCCGAGCCTCCACAGCGATCCGATGTTCCAAGAAGACGAGCCAGGGGAGACAACTCTTCCATCGGATATAGCAAACCTCGACGTCCCCGACGACATCCACAACTCCCAAAATGAGATGAACTCGGAGGCTGGGGGTACTGTTCCTTCCGAGTCTGAATCAAAACGGAACATACTGGTGTGCTGTCGCAGGCACCCAAAAATAAAACCTTACTCTTAAAATTATATGTTGTAGAGAGAGTAAGGATCGATCCCACGGAGAGTAATTAGTATAAATTTTATGCTATGTGAACAAGGATTGGGGGAGAGAGTTTTGAAAAGAAAATTTAAGAAGAGCTAAAGCAATTAAAGTATTAAAATTAATCAAGGAACAAATATTGGTCTCAGTGAACATTCACCATTGGAAATCATAAAATTGATCATTGATGCAAGCATAAATTAAATCATACTTTAAACATTTACCGTTGGAAGTATCTTCCTATCTCTCTTAGGCTTAGTTAATCAGATACAAGCGACCTAATTAACTTTACTTGCTAAATAATCTAAGACAAGCGCTATAGATTTAATCTAGCAAGTTCTTAAATAACAAAGAGATCGATAAAGCAAAACAATACAAGCACAAGCGGTTGCATTTAATTTTGTCAAACGTTTTTCTCCTAAGATCTAATAAAACAAAGCAGTTTTATTAAAGCTTAGTTGCTTCACAAATTAGAAACATCAAACTATTACGGATTTGATATCTAATTTAGCGGTAGATCGAAATGAATAATAAACTAGTAGGCCTCCTAGTAATTAAATAAAACAATCATAAAAGTTGGCACAGAAAAACATTCAATATTCAAAGTATAACTCAAATATATAAAGCAATTTAGATCTCACAAGTTTATTGATTCCAAGGCTTTCGTACACTTCGACCAACAAGACTTCTAGCCGCACATGTTCTTCAAAACTTGAAAAGAAAAGTTGGAGAAAGAGAAGAAGAGTTGTGTTGTGTGTTCCTTCTCATGATTTCTACCCCCTTTTATACACCATAAATTAGTTGTGTCAAGCCCACAATATCTCCCCATATATCCTCTAAAAGTTACAACTTCTCAAACCAAATAGAATAAGTCCTAGAATAAGTAGGAACATGGTTATTTTGGTTCCTATTTTTGTTCACAGCATCTTTGACCCAACTTCAAGTCTGTTTTCGTCCATGATGCAGCTTGATTTGCGAAAAACACAAAATATAAAAGTTTTAGCCCTGTGTCATAGCTTTCCAAAACTTTTTGATTCACCTCCATTGCTTTTCGGATGAGAAAGTTATGCCCATTTTGGTGAAAGGTGTCAAAACTGTCCAGAATTGCATTTTAGCTCCATTTTGCACATAGTGTCTCCAAATTCATCCTACAGCAAAATATAAATATAATGAGTACCTATAGTCATAAAATGAGCATAAAATGATGAACATTAAGAGATAAAAATATAACATTTTACGTTCTCATCAAATACCCCCACACTTAATTTTTGTTCGTCCTCGGACAAAACTCTTATTTATTTTCAAAAAATCAAGGTTGTAATGTCATAAATAAAGAATAACCATGCTCTTCAAAACTCATAACATATCATGAAAACATATTCTTTAACAACTTCTAATTACTTAGTAAGTAATTTTATTTGAAGGTAGAGTAAACTAAATTGGTAGACCCTCACGGGAATAAACACTCAACTCTCGTATATTTGAAGGATATGTGTTTCGCTCAAATTTATTCCAATAGAAATGATCTACCATAAGCTTGCATATCTTCTCATTCTCCACCACTTAGATCACATGCATAACACAAATCATAAGGACTTTTTATGGGTTGTAGCGGGGCTTAGGATTCAGGTAGGATATATTTTGGGAGTGTAGCTCAAAAGCCATCAAAACTAGTGGAGCAAAAATGATGTAACTCTAGCTCGAATATATAAAACATGTAAAACCAATCACTCCATTGAGCAGCTTCTTCAATTTGAATTCAAAGTATTCAACATACCCCCTTTATTGGAATTGGAGGAGAAATAATAAAAATGAATATCAAAAGTAAATTCCTCCATCATTTTTTTTTCATTACTTCTTTCTTTCTTTCGTTCTTTTTCTCATCATCTTTTTTTCATTTTCATTTTTTTTTCCTTTCAATTTCATCTTCTTTTTTTTTTTGCTTTTTTTTTCATGATGGAACTCAAGAATTTGAGAATAAAAATATGTAGCCAAACTAGAAATTTAAATACCCCCACACTTATTTTTATACACCCATACATATCATAATGCTCCACTAGTTTTCTGGCCTGGGTAAGGATTTTTTTTTCAGGTTAAAGCTTGTAATATGGGTTCACAAAAATAGAAGCAATAAGGCTCAAAGGGGTTCAACCAAAGGAAAAATAATTTTAGGGTAGGCTATTTGGCTTATGTAGCGTATAACAAAGATGGCCTTAATCATATTCATGTATGCATGTGTCGATGTGACCTCGAAGAGAATCTAAGCAAGTTCTAGAGAAACAAGTCCATGGAAGAATAACTCTCATCAAAGAAAATAGTAAGACTGATGTGTCAGTCTAAAGGCTCAAAATCTTACCGGCTTTTGTCTACCAAATTTAGTCACAACCATCCTCAAGAAAAATAACTATACTAATTAATTCTAAGTTGAAAAGAGTATTTATTCAATCATGTTATAAATTTTTTAAACTTAGATAAATCTTCCTCATGACATACACAACCAAAAATTATTGAAAAACAAAACCTTTATTTATTTATTTATTTTTGAAAAAAATAATAAAATAAAATAAAGGCTTAATTGCACTTTGATACCCTCAACTATTCCTCTTTTTCAAGTTGATACCTCAACTAATTTTTTTTTTCAACTTGATACCCTAAAATTTTTTTGGACAATAATGCCCTTACTCAAAAATTAAAACTACCACTCAACCTCTTCCCCCTCTCCTCCTCCAGCCCCTCACCCCTGCACAACCAATACAGCTGGCAACTTAATTCATCTTCTTCTTCTTCCTCTGAATGAAATTTTTAGTGTTTTGATTGCCAAAAAAAAAAAAAATTGCACAACCAATACAGCTAGCGGACTCTACTTAATCAACAGTTCTCCTTTGATTGTTTCCTTAATCATCTTCCCCACACGTACGAGGCTTAGCAAGTAGTAACAAGTCTAGTTTCCTCCATACCGACGTCCTAAAATACTCTTCCATGTCCAAATATTGCGGTTGCATCCCGTCGGGGAGCTCCCAGTCGAAGTGGTAGAGGAGTTGGGCCAAGGCGAGCTCCACAATGGCGAGCCTGAACGTGATCCCCGGACATACTCGTCTGCCACCTCCAAACGACAAGTACTCAAAGCCGCCCGTCGTCGTCCCTCTGCAGGCATCGAAGTTCCAGTCGTCCTCAAATCTCTCGGGCCTGAAGCTCTCGGCGTCGTGCCCCCAGCACTTGGGATCTCTCCCCATCGCCCAAGCATTGACGAGGACTCTGCACAAAACCCTTGGTCGTCGCTCCCCTCCACCCTCCCACCCTGCCTGCACCCTCCCCCTCCGCCTCGCCCGCACCCTCCGCCCCTCCCCCTCCTTTCCCGACTCCACCATCGTCGGAGAGGGAGGGGGGGTCGCCGCCGAGGGAGGGGGGAGGTGGTCGTCGGAGAGGGAAGGGGGGGAGGTGGTCGCCGGAGAGGGAAGGGAGGGAGGTGGTCGCCGGAGTGGGGGAGGGGGGAGGGGAGAGAGAAGGAATAAGGGCATTTTGGGGATTTTTAAAATTTTAGGTATCAAGTTGAAAAAAAATAATAGTTGAGGTATTAAGTTGTTGAGTAAAAAAGTTTATGGTATCAACTTGAAAAAGTAGAATAGTTGAGGGTATCAAAGTGCAATTTAGCCTAAAATAAAACTTTATTGAAAACCACAAAAACATAAAAAAAACAAACTCTTTTTTTTTAAACATAAAAAAAACTGAAACTGCTTAAAGTAATTAAATCCCCTCCCCCACATTTAAACCGACATTGTCCCAATGTAAGGCTAAATGCAAAGAAAAGACAAAAATAGACAACATAAAAAAGAAAAAAAAAATTGCAAGAATAAGAACAAACTCCCCTTGGGTTGCTTATGTTTATAGTCGTAGATGTGCCGTCCTTCAATTGGTATCAGTTGGATCCTCAAGGTTCAATTCATCCACATTCTCCACATTGAAACCTTCATAGAAAAGATTGAGCCTTTGGCCATTTACCTTGAACACTTTAGATGTTGCTAAACTTTGAATTTCAACTGCACCATGATTAAAAACATTAGTAACAACAAAAGGACCAATCCAACGAGAACGTAATTTACCCGGAAACAGACGAAGTCGTGACTGGTATAGAAGGACTTTTTCACCAACTTGAAACTCTTTCCTAGTGATCATCTTGTCATGAAAAGCTTTAGTTTTCTCTTTGTAAATTCGAGCATTCTCATAGGCGTCATTACGAATTTCCTCCAGCTCTTGTAGTTGTAACTTTCTATGTTCTCCATTTTCATATGCCTCCATATTGAGACTCTTGATAGCCCAATAAGCCTTGTGTTGTAACTCAACAGGAAGATGGCACGGTTTTCCAAACACCAACCGGTATGGTGACATACCAACAGGTGTCTTATAAGCAGTTCTATATGCCCACAAAGCATCATCCAAGCGCAAACTCCAATCTTTTCTACTCGGATTGACCGTCTTCTCAATGATGGACTTAATCTCTCTATTTGATACCTCCGCTTGCCCACTCGTTTGTGGATGGTAGGCAGTTGACACCTTGTGAGTCACATGGTACTTTTTCAGCAAAGACTCGACGGTTCGATTGCAAAAGTGAGTACCTCGATCACTTATTAAGGCTCTCGAAATCCCAAACCTGGAGAATATGTTGGACTTGATAAAATTTGAAACAACTTTAGAATCATTAGTCCTGGTAGCTTTAGCTTCTACCCACTTTGATACGTAATCAACAGCAAGCAAAATATAAACATAACCAAAAGATACAAGGAACGGTCCCATAAAATCGATGCCCCAAACATCAAAATTTTCACAAAATAATATAGGATGTTGTGGCATTTCATTCCTTTGAGATATATTACCTGTCTTTGGGCAATTATTACATGTTTACAGAAAGAATATGAATCACGAAATAAAGATGGCCAATAGAAACCACATTCTAATACTTTTCTTGCCGTCCTCTTAGCTCCAAAATGTCCTCCACATGCATAAGAATGACAAAAGGTGAGAATTGAAATAATTTCATTTTCATGTACGCACCTTCTTATTATTTGATCTGCACAATGCTTCCACAGGTATGGGTCATCCCACACATAGTATTTGGCATCACTTTTAAGCTTATCTCTTTGAGCCTTTGACAAACCATGAGGAAACATATTAGTAACCAAATAATTTACAATATTTGCATACCAGGGTAATGTCGCAGTTGCAGCAAACAATTGCTCATCGGGGAATGTTTCTTGCAGACGAAGTTCATCCTCCACATGAACTAAACGACTTAAATGATCTGCAACATGATTTTCTTTTCCTCTTTTATCTTTGATCTCCAAATCAAATTCACTCAAGAGAAGTATCCATCGGATTAACCTTGGTTTTGCCTCTTTTTTCGTCATCAAATAACGAAGAGCTGCATGATCAGAATAGACAATAATTTTAGTACCAAGCAAATAAGATCTAAATTTTTCTAAAGCAAAAACAACAGCTAAAAGTTCTTTTTTAGTAGTAGAGTAATTTCTCTGAGCATCATTCAATGTTCTTGAAGCATAATAAATTGCGTGAGATGCTCCTCCCATCCTTTGACCCAATACAGCGCCGACTGCATAATCACTTGCATCACACATTATCTCAAAAGGTACGTTCCAGTCAGGGGGCTGGATAACTGGGGTAGAAGTTAATAGTTTCTTTAGTGTATCAAATGCCTTTTTACACGCCTCATCGAATTCAAATGCCACATCTTTTTATAGCAACTTGCACAAGGGTAACGCTATTTTAGAGAATTCCTTGATGAATCTTCGATAAAAACCTGCATGTCCAAGAAAAGAACGAACTTCCCGCACACTAGTAGGATAAGGTAAAGATTGAATAATATCAATTTTGGCTTTATCTACCTCAATTCCCTTAGATGAAACAATATGACCCAAAACTATACCTTGTTCAACCATAAAATGACATTTTTCTGAGTTTAATACAAGATTAGTTTCTACACATCTTTGGAGAATAAGTGTAAGGTTATGCAAGCATTTATCAAAAGAGTCCCCATAAACTGTGAAATCATCCATAAATACTTCTATAATATGCTCAACATATTCTGAAAAAATGCTAACCATACACCTTTGGAAAGTGGCCGGGGCATTGCAAAGACCAAATGGCATGCGGCGATATGCAAAAGTTCCAAACGGACATGTAAAAGTTGTCTTTTCTTGATCTTCCGGAGCAATTGAAATTTGAAAATAACCTGAATAACCATCAAGAAAACAATAGTAAGTATGACCAGCTAACCTTTCAAGCATTTGATCAATAAAAGGTAATGGAAAGTGGTCCTTGCGAGTTTCAGCATTTAATTTTCTATAATCTATACAAACCCGCCACCCATTCTGGACACGAGTGGGAACTAGTTCATTATTTTGATTCTTTACGACAGTTATTCCGGTCTTTTTAGGAACCACTTGCATCGGACTAACCCACTGGCTATCTGAAATAGGATAGATCACTCCAACTTCAAGAAGTTTTAGGATCTCCTTTTTACTACCTCCATCATGGTGGGTTTAATCGTCTTTGTGGTTGTCGAGATGGTTTTGCTCCTTCCTCAAGTAAGATGCAATGCATGCATGTAGACGGACTAATTCCTTTTATATCAGCAATTGTCCAACCGATAGCCGTCTTGTGCTCCTTAAGGACATGTACAAGCTTTTCTTCTTGTGTTGTACTAAGTTTATTAGAGATGATCACTGGTAATGTTCCTCCATCTCCAAGAAAAACATACTTGAGGTGACTAGAAAGAGGCTTCAAGTCTGGAACAGGGGCCTGCAAAATAGAGGGTGAAGGCCTCTTGTTAGAAATTGATAGAGAAATAGAAGGAAAGTTACCTGACGGTTGTACTTTTGGACAATCATTCAATGATGCAATAGTTTCCTGCAAATTAATACTCAGAGCTAACCCCTTATGCTCTTTTTCGAGATGCTCACTAATCGCAACTTCTAATTCATCTTTGCCATCAAGTTCAAAAACATCCTGTGCTAAAGAATCAACCACATCAATAGAATAAACAGTATTATCATCATCAGGATATTTCATGGCATCATAAATATTAAATTTAATAATTTCACCATCAAATTCCAAAGTAAGTATGCCACTATGCACATCTATCTTAGTCTTGGATGTCTTTAAAAATGGTCTTCCTAACAAAATAGGAGCAGTTTGATCACCATTTTCCATATCAAGCACATAAAAATCAGCAGGAAAAACCAAATTATCAATTTGTACAAGAACATCCTCAATTAATCCCTTGGGATAGGCATTAGATCTATCAGCCAATTGAATTACAACACCAGTTTTATTCAGAGGTCCAAGATTTAGAGATTCATATATAGAATATGGCATGACGTTGATAGAAGCTCCTAAATCTAACATGGCTTTCTCATGTTTATTGTTACCTATCTTACAAGGGATAGTAAACATTCCTAGGTCTTTGCATTTCGTAGGGAGTTTTCTTTGAATTACTGCAGAAACACTCTCCCCTACTTTCACTTTTTCATATCCTTTAAGTTTTTGTTTCCTTTTTATTGTACACAATTCTTTTAAAAATTTAGCATAACGAGGTACTTGTTTGATAGCATCTAAAACTGGAATATTTACCTCACATTTACGAAAAGTCTCATATAACTTATTATTTTGTTCAATTTTTCTAGATTCTGCTAAAGCTTGAGGAAAAGGAGGTACTGGTTTATAATCAGAAAGAGGTGGAAACTTACAATTGGGTACCTCATCATCGTTGGGAAAGTTCGTGTCTACAATGGTTGTTTTCTCTTCCTCTTGTTTTGATGATGTAGGTGCTTCTTTTACTTGAATGTCAACCTCTTTACCACTTCTCAAAACGATTGCACTTGCATTTTCTTTCGGATTTATTATCGTTTGAGATGGTAGCTTCCCTGAACTTCGTGCCTCCAGCTTATTAATTGCTGTAGCCATTTGGCTCTTTTGATTGTCCAAGCTTTGAATACTGGCCCTTGTCTCCTGAATACTAGCCCTTGTCTCCTGTTGAAATTGTAAATTATTAGTGGCAAGAGACTTAACAATATCTTCTAAAGACATACCAGAGTTAGAAGTTTGGTCCGATTGTTTTTCATGGGCATATGGTTGCTTGTACTGTTGGTAACTTGGCCGATTTTGATTGACGGGATGATTTGATTGTGGATTCCCATAGTTGAAATTGGGATGATCTCTCCATCCTGGATTGTATGTGTTTGAGTAGGGATCATACTTCCTTTGTGGTTGTCCAGGAAAACTACCTACCACGTTCACTTGCTCATTGGGCTCCTCTTGAAGAGTTGGGCACATGTCAGTTGGATGCCCCGTTATTGAACATATCCCGCAAGCCTTCGCCGTTTGTATGTTACCTACAGCCATTTGACGAACAAGAGAAGTTAAACTAGCAATTTGTTGTTCTAGGGAAGAAATATTTACCTCGTTGGCGTGTTTAGATGGAAGATTTGGCCTAGTGCCAAATTGTTGAGAATTGGCCGCCATATTTGCAATTAAATTTCTTGCGGCCTCAGGAGTTTTATCTACCAAAGCTCCTCCACTAGCAGCATCTATCATGCTTCTATCATTTGATAGAAGGCCTTCATAGAAGTATTGAATAAGTAGTTGCTCACTAATTTGATGATGGGGACAACTTGCACATAATTTTTTGAAACGTTTCCAGTACTCGTGGAGAGATTCTGTATTGTGTTGCCTTACCCCACAAATTTCTTTTCGGATATTGGCCGCCCTTGAAGCTGGAAAGTACTTTTCTAGGAACAATCTTTTCATCTCATTCCATGTGACAATACTTCCGGAGGGTAGGTAGTAGAGCCAATCCTTAGCCGCATCCTTTAATGAAAATGGAAAGGCTCTTAATTTAATTTGCTCTTCAGTCACCCCCGTTGGCTTCATACTTGTGCAAACCACATGAAGCTCCTTTAGATGCTTGTGAGGGTCTTCACCTGCAAGACCATGAAAAGTTGGCAATAAATGTATAAGTCCAGATTTTAATTCAAAAGTAGTAGTAGCATCTAAAGTAGGAAAAGTTATGCATAAAGGGTGTTGATTCAAATCTGGGGCAGCGAGTTCTTTCAAAGTTCTATTCGCAGCCATGACTCCTTCTTCGGGATTAGAATTGCAAGAGAATACAAAATCCGGAGCGAGGTTGTTCTCGTTAGATTCCCTTTGAGTTTCCTTCCTTAACCTGCGCAAAGTTCTTTCTATTTCTGGATCGGTCTGAAAATCACCTTGATTAGAAGATCGAGTCACAACCATAAACAATAAAGAACAATATGAAAAGTAATTCAAAAAAAAATGAGAATGATAACTAATGATTTTTTTTTGTAAATGAATAAAAATATAATTAATTATAAAAAAATAAAGATCACAAAAAGCACAAAAATTAACTAAGATTATTTCCCGACAACGGCGCCAAAATTTGGTGGGCTGTCGCAGGCACCCAAAAATAAAACCTTACTCTTAAAATTATATGTAGTAGAGAGAGTAAGGATCGATCCCACGGAGAGTAATTAGTATAAATTTTATGCTATGTGAACAAGGATTGGGGGAGAGAGTTTTGAAAAGAAAATTTAAGAAGAGCTAAAGCAATTAAAGTATTAAAATCAATCAAGGAACAAATATTGGTCTCAGTGAACATTCACCATTGGAAATCATAAAATTGATCATTGATGCAAGCATAAATTAAATCATACTTTGAACATTTACCGTTGGAAGTATCTTCCTATCTCTCTTAGGCTTAGTTAATCAGATACAAGCGACCTAATTAACTTTACTTGCTAAATAATCTAAGACAAGCGCTATAGATTTAATCTAGCAAGTTCTTAAATAACAAAGAGATCGATAAAGCAAAACAATACTAGCACAAGCGGTTGCATTTAATTTTGTCAAACGTTTTTCTCCTAAGATCTAATAAAACAAAGCAATTTTATTAAAGCTTAGTTGCTTCACAAATTAGAAACATCAAACTATTACGGATTTGATATCTAATTTAGCGGTAGATCGAAATGAATAATAAACTAGTAGGCCTCCTAGTAATTAAACAAAACAATCATAAAAGTTGGCACAGAAAAACATTCAATATTCAAAGTATAACTCAAATATATAAAGCAATTTAGATCTCACAAGTTTATTGATTCCAAGGCTTTCGTACACTTCGACCAACAAGACTTCTAGCCGCACATGTTCTTCAAAACTTGAAAAGAAAAGTTGGAGAAAGAGAAGAAGAGTTGTGTTGTGTGTTCCTTCTCATGATTTCTACCCCCTTTTATACACCATAAATTAGTTGTGTCAAGCCCACAATATCTCCCCACATATCCTCTAAAAGTTACAACTTCTCAAACCAAATAGAATAAGTCCTAGAATAAGTAGGAACATGGTTATTTTGGTTCCTATTTTTGTTCACAGCATCTTTGACCCAACTTCAAGTCTATTTTCGTCCATGATGCAGCTTGATTTGCAAAAAACACAAAATATAAAAGTTTTAGCCCTGTGTCGTAGATTTCCAAAACTTTTTGATTCACCTCCATTGCTTTTCGGATGAGAAAGTTATGCCCATTTTGGTGAAAGGTGTCAAAACTGTCCAGAATTGCATTTTAGCTCCATTTTGCACATAGTGTCTCCAAATTCATCCTACAGCAAAATATAAATATAATGAGTACCTATAGTCATAAAATGAGCATAAAATGATGAACATTAAGGGATAAAAATATAACATTTTACGTTCTCATCACATACCCACATACCCCGATGACTTCTCACTACAAGGGTATGATTTGGAGGGCGCTTCCTCCACCGCTCCGTCTATCTCTCCTCATGAGAAGACGGTATTCATGACAGACAGCAACCAAGGTGGTTCCAGTGATCGCCAGCGCATCGACAGTCTCGAAGCCGTATTGCTTGCTTTGGTCAAGTCTATAGACGAGATCAAAGCGGCCCTTCCAACTCTGCAAGGAGGGACGCATGGCCAAACAAGCGCGGGTCCCGCGGTCAATGCAGACTCGAATTCGGCGGCGCCAAACCCGGGAAACAATCCCCCGGAAACAACGGCTCCCACCGCCGTGGACGAAGCACGTGAAGCGAGAAGAGAGGTCCAGGTGCTCCGAGCCATGTTCCACGCTCGAGAAAACTCTCAAGACCTCAGAATACGACAACCATACCCTGCTGCATGGAGGGACGTTCCATTCCCACCAAGATATAAGTCGTTCAATATCAATCCTTATGATGGCAAGACCTCGGCAAGTTGGTACATCACTTACTTTGAGGTCACCACCGACCATCTGTCCCATGATGATGCCATTCTCACACGATTATTCATCGGGGCATTGGAAGGAGTCACCTTCGACTGGTATCGCAACCTGCCGGACAACTGCATCCACTCCTTCGCTGGTTTCAAGCGCATGTTCTTGGAGAGATTCTACGAAGTAGGGCAGGACATCACCATGTCCACCCTCATGGACATCGTCCAAGGAGAGAAAGAGCTCACAAGGAACTACATCGAACGGTTCCGCTAAACCGCCATGAAGCTGCCTTCTGGAAATCCAGATTCCTCCTTGATTGAAATTTGCCAAAAGAGACTCCTCCCAACCATCAGTCTCTGGATGGGCGAAAGTCAATTCAAGGATTGGAAGACGTTCATCATCAGTGCCACAAGCGCTGAAGAACGACTGAAGAAGGCTCGCCAACTGAGATTGCACATCTCAAACAGAGAGAACAAGGGCAAGCGTCATAACACCAATAATAACAATGGGGGTAGTCCCTCCAACAATCGGGACGGCAGGGACAAGCAGGCTATGGTGGCCGATACGGCACAGAAACCTGAGCCAAAGCCAGCCGACAAACAATGGCCGCAAATCACTTACTCCTTCGAAGACGGTCACGTCAAGCCCATCTTGGATATGCTCATACAAGGGGACAGAATTCAGCTTCCTCCACCAAGACGGGAACCGCGGTCGGCAGAGATGGAGAACCCAAGGTACTGCCATTATCATCGCTATGTCCATCATGCTACACACGACCGCTACCAGCTGAAACGGTACATCCAAAACCTCATCGATTCGAACGCTCTGGCCATCGATTTTGAAGAGGTAACCGTGGCAGCCAATATGGTGTCCGTACAATTCAGCAGCTTTCCTCCGACGGAAACTCAAGACGGGGTGGTCCCCATCCCCCTGGCGACAATAGAGATTACCAATCTTCCACCTCCCCGAGACCAGACTGCTGGTCTAGTACCCCTCACCACATCACGAGGGGAGGTCATGTGGATCCATCCAGACTTGGTGTCAGAAGTGACTCGGCCCACACCATCTTCCACCTACAAAAAGAAAAGTGGAAAAGTCAAGACCTGCCACACAATCTCGGCAGACATCGAGGAAGCTACAGCCGTCGTCACACGGTCTGGAGCGCAATCCCAACCTGTGGTTGACAATCCAGCTGAAAATCATCAACCCACTATAACTGATGCTCCGAGACCGGCTCAGCCTTCGACGACCGACAAGCCTAGGCCGAGGGAGACTCGCTACGACAAATCCCTCCGAAAAGAGGCAGCCCAAGGGCTAGAAAGGCCCTACAACTTTGACATCTTAGCGCAATTGGCTAACACACCGGCCAAGTTGTCACTGTACAAACTCCTAAGGCTCTCCAAGGACGTTCGTATTGCATTGAGCGAAGTACTCTAAAATACAGATGCCTATCTGGCTCAATCCAACCTCACCGGGGAGGACTCACCTATGGATCTCCAGGACAGTGCCTGTACTAGCACGATGCCAAACATCATCTTCACTCTGCAAGATATGCTCATCAAAACTAATCTGCACGATCATCCACTATACTATACTGGATACATCGACGACGTAAAGGTGGATCGGATGCACATTGATCCTGGCTCTTCCATAAGCATCATCCCGAAGGGTCTGCTACATCATCTTCGTATCCCAATGCATCGCCTGACACCTACAAGCACCGCCATCAGCGGTTTCAATTCGGACAGGAGCTACCCTATTGGGAAGATTCGTTTGAAGTGTCAAATTGGCGACCTCCAATCCGAAGTCACCTGCTACGTCATAGATGCAGACACTTCTTACAACATCCTCTTGGGGTGCCCATGGATACACGATTATATGATCGTGCCTTCTACGCTGCACCAGTGCTTCAAATATGTCAGCAAATACGACTTCGTGAGGATGAAATTTGTTGATATCGATCCCTTCAAAGGGGTCGAATCTTACTACTCAGACTCCTGCCTGTACAAAAAGTCGAAGAAGCACCTTGGTGAAGGAGATGTACAAGCTAGTACCGAGACAGCCACAGGATCAAAAGAGCCTCTGACGATCCACCTCCAAGCTCGCAAACTGGGCAAGTCTGCACCCCTTACCGCCACTCTGCGTAAGGACGCAATCAGCCTCTCGGCACAAGAAGAGCAGATGATAATCCGGCTACCAAGGTCCGGCCAAGTGCCAAGATCCACAACGGGGCCACTAACAATCAGACTGCCGAGAGTCGGTCAGCCCAAAACGGAGAAGCTCAATCCCTCCGACAAGTCGCTGACGATACACCTTCCCAAGAAGGGTCGTCACCCCCGATTCGAGGTCTAACACTGCTAGCAAACCAGCCACTCCTCGCCCTACATCGAGTACCAAACTGGGGGTTGCTAGTCTGCCAACAACCCCACGCTCAGCTCTATCAACTGAACCGCTGACGATCAGGCTCCCCAGGTCGTCCTCTCAGTCTTCATTCACACAGGGGGTAGCCGAAGAGGAACCAGAGCTAGCCAAGTATGTAGCTGCCCATACTGATGTTTCCTCCGCAGATGATGTAATCCCCTTAGAATAGATACCATACTTCATCAATAAAGGGCTATCTTTGAACTACCTCGAGCTTAATAAGCTTTGTACAATGTATGCTATGGAACACGGTATAGGCACTTACCTACACACACAGGTGACAAATGTCCACACCACAATCCAGCTCACTCCAGCAGAAGACGCTTACCGAATAATTGAGGGAGGGGACCATCCAATCATCTTTGGCCGAAAGGACGATCCGCATCCCTTAACCATAGAAGAAGTCGACCTTGGATCGGATGCCGGGAGACTACCTCTGTATTTTTATAGCCCCCAATCTAAATATCTCATGCAGAAATAGGGGTATGACCTGGAAACGACACCGGGCTTGAATTACGGTACTGGACGACGATTACCTTTGAAGCCCTCGGTCCCGGCTGGCAAACCACGGGACTACTATAGCAAGACTCGATGTGGATTAGGGTATGTAACACCCACAACGACCCCTGAAAGTTCAGATGAAGAGTGCGACTGGCATTCACATTCGACCGGGTCACCAACTTCTGACTTGGATACCAGCATCGGAGATGTGTTCAGACAAGTCCTGTCAGTCAACATGGCATTCACCGACGCCTATGAAGAAGACGAGGATATCCCCGAACTTCTTGAGCTAGAACCATGGGCACAACAGCTAGACAAACAATGGGAGAAGCGCTTCGAGCAAAGAGAACCTCCCACCGAAGACGAGGTCATATAAGTTAATCTTGGTGATGAAGCCTCCCCGAAACCAATCTTCATTAGCCAGAGTCTGACAGATGAAGAGCGAGAATCGCTGCTCCAACTCGTCAAAGAGTATATCGATGTGTCCGCCTGGATGCAAAACCTATCAAGCAACAGCAACGACGGTTTCGCCCCGATGTCATGAATGCTATTGAAGCCGAAGTCAACAAACTGATAGCCAGCGGTTTCATTCGCAAAGAGCACCATCCAGACTGGGTAGCCAACATCGTACCAGTTCTCAAGAAGAACGGGTAGATCCGAATATGCATTGACTTCCGGAATCTGAATGAGGCATGCCCTAAAGATGAATTCCCTCTCCCTATCACGGATATTATGATCGACAACACCTGCGGTTTCGAACGTATGTCCTTCATAGATGGCTTCTCAGGATACAACCAGATCAAGATGTTCTCTGACGACGAGAAGCACACATCATTCCGAACACCAATTGGTACATATTGCTACAACCGTTATGCCTTTTGGTTTAAGGAATGCTGGCACCACTTACCAGAGAGCTATGAGCGTCATCTTTATAGACCACTTGCACAAAATAGTGGAATGCTACGTCGACGACATCGCCGTCAAAAGCCGTTCAAAGGAAGATCATCTGCAAGATCTCAGGACAGTGTTCGACCTAATACGAGCCCACAATTTAAAGATGAACCCTACGAAATCATTCTTGGGTGTCTCCAGCGGGAAATTCCTGGGCTTCGTCATCACTTCTCAGGGCATTCACATCGACCCCGAGAAAACAATGGCAATCAAGGAGAGGGGTCCCCCGAGAAATCTCCGCGAACTCCGAGGCCTCCAAGGCAGGCTAGCTTACGTCAGGAGATTCATCTCTAATCTCTCCGAACGATGTCAACCATTCACCCATCTCATGAAGAAGGGAGTTTCTTTCATATGGGATGAGGAATGCTAGCGCGCTTTCGACAGCATCAAAGAATATATATCGAATCCTTCAGTCCTGGTAGCTCCTGTTGCTGGGAAGCCATTCCTGCTCTATGTGCGAGCTATGGAACATTCTCTTGGTACCCTATTGGCACAGAACAACGATCTGGGCCACGAACAAACTATAAACTACCTCAGTCGGAAGATGATTGGGCCAGAATACCGATACACGGCCGTAGAGAAGGAATGCCTTGCTCTCGTGTTCGCAATCCAGAAGACGCGACACTACGTCACGGGACAAACCATCCACGTAATATCACGGATAAACCCCCTCAGGGTCCTCATGACCAAACCGGGGGCACTCAGCTCTCGCCTTGCTACCTGGGCGATATTACTATCACCATACCATATGATCTTCGTCCCGCAAAAGGCTGTTAAAGGCCAGGCTCTGGCAGACTTTCTAGCAGCCCATCCAGGTTCGGAGACAACTAGGGTATATGAAGAGATACCGGACGAGGTCACCAGTTCAAATGCAGTCTCCCATGATGCCATCTGGCGAATGTTCTTCGACGGCGCTTCGAGAACTGGACCCAAAGGCAACATCGTCTCTGGAGTTGGAGTGGTGCTGATTTCTCCCTCCGGCTTAGTGATCACCGGGCCTACTCACTCACAGAGCCCTGTTCAAATAACGTGGCCGAGTACAATGCCTTGGTCATTGGCCTCCGACTTGCAAAAGAGCTGGGGGTAGAGTATCTTGAAGCAGTTAATCGTCAATCAGATTCGGGGGTCGTACGAGGTCCGCCACGAAGACATGATCCCGTATCAGCGAATAACAATCAAAATCATCTCGTCTCTGGGAGGATTCTTCATAGAACATGTTCCCAGACTCCAGAATATCGAGGGTGATGCCCTAGCTGGTTTGGCCGCTTCCCTAGCTGTGCCAAATTACGCTCGTCATCAGGTCGACATAATAGGCCGTGAACTGGTATGTCCTAAGGATAACGTTCAATACATGGAAAGCTACTCCGCTCTTTTAGTCGACAAAGCACCAGACTGGAGACAGCCGTTCATCGACTTCGTAGTATACGACATCCTGCTAGAGAATCCGAAGAAAGCTACTTCTATCAGAAGACGTTCTCTCAGATTTTTCTATGATACGGAGACGAAAATACTGTATCGCCGATCCTATGATGGGTTGCTGCTTCGGTGTCTATCAAATACAGAAGCCAAAGAAGCCGTGCGCGAAGCCCATGATGGTGTCTGCGGAGCCCATCAACCTGGCCCGAAACTGCAAGACCGCCTTCGCCGAATGGGCTATTACTGGCCCACGATGGTTGCAGACGCAACAGATTATGCACGAAAGTGCAAAGCCTGCCAAATCTATGCCGACTTCATCCACCAGCCATCCGAATTCCTACATCTGACTGTGGCCTCTTGGCCATTCGAAGCATGGGGTATGGACATCGTCGGCCTAATTACCCCGCCTTCGTCCAAAGGACACCGATTCATACTCGCAATCACCGATTACTTCTCCAAATGGTCGGAAGCCATCCCATTGGCAGAGGTGAAAACTTCAAACATGATCAGCTTTCTTAAGCATCATGTCATCTACCGCTTTGGACTGCCCCGAAGGATCATTCACGACAATGGGCCACAGTTCGCAAGCCACGTATTCTATCGGTTCTGCGACAAGCACCGAATTCAGAATATTGCTTCGACACCCTACAACCCAGCAGCCAATGGGTTAGCAGAAACATTCAATAAAACCATAATCAAGCTACTCAAGAAATTCGTGTCCTCTAACAAGCGCGACTGGAACGAGAAGCTCGGCGACTGCTTATGGGCGTATCGCACCACAGTTCGAACAGCCACCGGGAATACACCATTTTCCCTGGTGTACGGAAGTGAGGCAATTCTCCCATTAGAGACTCAGATCACCTCACTCCGCATCGCCCTCACACATCAGTTGACGACAGACAAAAACCACCATCGTCGACTACAGGAATTGGAGGCCCTAGACGAGAAATGCCTGTTAGCACAACAGCGAATCGAACTATATTAGGCCAGAATCTCCGGAGCTTTCAACAAGAAGATCAAGGTCAGAACATTCCAAGTAGACGATCTCGTTCTGGCGGTTCGGAGGCCGATGGTTATGACGCATAAAACTGCCGGTAAATTCCAACCGAAATGGGAAGGCCCGTTCATCATTGAAGCCGTATTCTCCAACGGCGTCTACCGCCTCGCAAAGCAAAATAGAGACTTGCTCATGTTGCCCATCAACGGCAAGTTCCTAAAGAAGTATTATGTCTGAAACAAAATCCTCGAGACATCTCAGAGTGTCGAGTTATGTACCTTCTCGTACCTCTGAACTTACATTCTGGTTCCATAAATCAAGTCATGTACCCGCTGGTACCTCTAAACTTATCCCCATATTTTCCATACATCGAGTCACGTACCCGCTGGTACCACTGAACTCACCCTCATAATTTTTCAAATCATCGAGTCACGTACCCGCTGGTACCGCTGAACTCACACTCACCATTCTCTATATTCCAGAGTCATGTACCTACTGGTACCGCTGAACTCATACTCACATTTCCTAAATTATCGAGTCATGTGCCCGCTGGTACCACTGAACTCACACTTTCACAATATCGAGTCATGTAATCGCTGGTGCCTCTGAACTTACATTCCGGTCACTCTTTCAGATAGTAAGTCATGTATGATCATACCTCTGACCTTTCTTCCTGTAAGAGATCCCCTCTCATGATCCACTACCCGTACTTCTAGTGCACAAAAAGGGTAAGCGATCCACAAATTTCCAAAACGGCCATGTCCTCATTACCTATGAGTTGTTTCACTTCCGCCAAAAACAAATCACCCCCTACATAGAACTTCCATGTCCTCATTACCTCTGAGTCGTTTTATGTACCCCCTCTTCATTGAACCCACTCTTACCATGTCCTCATTACCTCTGAGTAGGAAGGCTCCGTAGAAGAAACCTTCATACTTGCCATGTCCCCATCACCTATGAGTAAGTATGTTGGTTTCGTTTTCAACCTATTATCTGTACCCATAACCGGAGTACGACAAGGATAATAGGCCCACAAACGTCCTCTGTTGACCACAAACGTCCTCTGTTGACCACAAATGTCCTCTGTTGACCACAAATGTCCTCTGTTGACCACAAATATCCTTCGTTGAGTCCACTCCTGCCATGTCCTCATTACCTCTGAGCAGGAAGACTCCACGATAAAACCTCCGTACTTACCATGTCCTCATTACCTCTGAGTAAGTATGTTGGTTTCCTTTTATCCTATTATCCGTATCCTAAACCAGGGTACGCCAAGGATAATAGGCCCACAAATATCCTCTGCTAAGTTTCTTAGCATAAATCCACCATTTCGTCATGCCCCAGGAGCCCAGCCGCTCTACGATATTCCCTTTTCCCAATACCGAGAGCACCCATGACCACTTTGCCATGGCTGTTTCGGATATCCTGACCAAACTTATTATCCGTACCTAAAACCAAGGTACGCCTAGGGTAACAGGTCCAGAAATAATCCCCCAGCAGGTCCAATTCCACAAACACCACAAGTACAAGAAAGAGAAGATGAGTCAAAAATGCTCATTTATTCAAAATTCAAAGTACTACATCATCTGGGATCATGTCCCTTGACAAAAAGAAAAAAAGAGAAGGAAAAAATGAGCAAAAGAAAACAGAAAACCGATCACTGCTCCGGGGCACATAGTGTCGTGAGATGGTCCGTCAGCAAGGCAATCGACCGCTCAAACCTCTGTCTAGCTCGACGCTCTGCCTCTTGGGTCAGTGCCGCCTCGTCCTCCAAATGAGCGTGAGCTTGCCAGTTGTCCTCAAATTTCTTGAAAGCCCGCTCCAGGTTAACAGAAGATCGGGAAAACTTCTCGGCCTCCTGAATAATTAACTCATGTTCCGCATGAGCAACCCTCAGCTCCGACTCTAGGAAGGCCAATTCCTTCTGAAGTGCGAGAATCTACTCCTTCGTGTCAGCTATTCCACGAGAAGCAGCCTCCTCCCGAGCCCTACAAGCGTGACTTCGACGACCCAGCTTGTCGTACGAAGCGGAAAGCTTGTCAAGGTCCCCCTTCACAATTGGCCTGACAGTGTCTCGAGCTAGCTTTATCCTATCCCGAGCGGCAATAAGGAAGCCCCGCTCCCGTTCAATCGCAGCAGGCAAGTCAGCCTGCCGTAACACCAGCAATCGGGTCACGAGCTGATCAACCTCTGCCAACTTGGGCTCCAGGAGCGCAGCCAACCCCACCCCGCCAGAAAGAGTCTTCAAAGTTTCAATCTGACCCCGAGCACACTGCAGGGACAGAGAAAAAGGGGTCCCCCGTTCTACGACAGCATCTACGCCCCTCTTTAAATGACGGTAGAAGCTGTCGACTACATCCTGCGACACCTCGTCCAGAGCCTCCGAAGAAGCCGGCGTCAACGGGAGTGTAGCTGGCAGCACTGAAGAAGACGTGACAGAATCTGTCGCTCCTGCTACGAGGGAAACAAACTCCGTATGGAAGGATGCCTGAACAGCGGTCAACTCCTCTTCAGCAGCCAGCAGAACTTGAAAGCTCGGCAGGGCCGAAAAGTCAGTCTCTGAAGCCGTATGAGCAGTAGAGGATGAGACAGAGACCATCGCTCCCAGAATAAGCTCCGCTCCTATCTGCCCGGAGCTGGCAGGAGGCCCTTCGACATGAGTCGGTGAAGGAGAGAAAACACTCCTTTTCTACGGATCGTGGCAGGCCGAGCCTTCCCCAAGAACATCCGCTGTGGGAAGTAAAGGGTCAGGACCTGTAGGGCCAAGACAACCATGAATCGATTTGACCTGGAGGATATGTTGATAGAGCAAATAAGCCCCCTCACTAGTCAATATTTGGCTTATCTTACCAGCATAAGAGTGTGGAGGCTGAGGTTCGCCTACGGCCACCACAAACTCTCCACCAGGGGCGTCCGAGTCGGATATAATAAACTCCTCCGCCCCTGCACCCTCGGGAGGGATGCAACGAGATCGGCGTCGCCTTGCTAAAGTTCAGCGATCCCGGAGATAGGCCCGAGGAAACCTTCGTCACCCCGGACCGAGTCCTCAGCAACCTGGGAGCCCCCAGCCGCCGCTGAGAGAGCCCCCGTAGAAAGGACCGCGGCACACATGTCGCTAATCAAAACAGCAAGGGCCGGATCAACTCCAGGGGCAGCAGACGGTTCAGGAGAGCCTGGTTCGTCAGACGCCTACAAAGAAAAAAATGGTTAGGTCATATCTCCAAGAAAAAAGAAAGCCACAACAAGGAGATAGCTCCAACATAGTCGTACCTCCGGAGCAGCGTCAACATTTTTACCCCTCTCGCTAATAAGCAATCCACGAGACCTAACGGCGGCTCTTTTCACAGAAAAGGTCGCTCTGCCGTCAGAAGACTCATGTCTGACTCGTTTGCGTGAGGGGCCAGGCACAGCGGAAGGCTGTCCTTCCCTCACTACTTCCTCTTATGTAGCAAGTAACGGGTCCTCCGCCAGTTCGTCTGGTATGGTAAGTGGTTGATCCGCTACTTCTTCACCCCCATCAGAAAGAGAGTCTTCGCTATCATGATAATCATCCTCCTCAGCCGACTCGAAAGATTATGATTCAGGGAGGGGAGTCAGGAGCGCTAGTTGCTTTCTAGCCTTAGCCTCCTTGGGCTTCTCCTCTAAACCGGTACCCACGATGAAACTGGTACTCGGATCAAAATTAACAGGAGGCTTATTCGCCATAACATGATACAAGGCAGCCACGTACAAAATTTCCCTCGGCCCCTTAGCATCAGGGACCGAGAAGCTGGCCCGAGTATGGTAAGCGTCATAATAATTCCATGCCCTGACACCATCAAGAACGCTACCTTCAAAGCCCAAGCAAGGGCTGGGACAATCAAGGAATAACTGGCTATAGCCAATTTGGCGGGAAAACCTACTAGGCAGGTAGGGCTCCAAGTACACATTATCACGGTTACGATAAACCAGATGCGCGGGGCGGATGTTGCGTAACCAGGTGAGCATCTTCGGAGACAGAAAGTGAGGAGGTCCGGTACCATCAAGGTGTACACCCCTCACTTCCTCATCGAAAAAATGAGGAACAGACACAAAAAAGTCACACCCATCCACCCTTGCCAGCGCCCTCCGACAATCTGGCATAGTACTGTATTCCCAAGGTTGGTGATGGCGTTGGAAAAGGAAAGCGTCCTCGTCTGTAGCATCTTCTACTATTCCAAATCCCATCAAAGACTTGTAGTGCATCGACAACCACCCCATCAAATAGTGAAAAGGTAGCTCTATGCGCTCAAAGTCCAGCGTCTTCTTGCGGGCAATAACCATGGACGAGAATATTCGAAGACCATGGTGTATGCTACACGCCATAGCCGGGAGAAGAGCCAGTCTAACTCCAAATACTAGCTTAACGGCAGGGAGAATGAAGTGGCGGCTGATCCTCTCAATAGAACCTACCCTCCCTCCCCCCCCCCGAGACTACGCAGTTCCGTAACCATATCATCAAAAATCCAGCCTGGAGCGCCTTCTCTGACATCTGCCTGGTGCCGTAGTAAAAATAGCTGAGAGAGTCAGCTTGACTCCCGAATATGTCGCTATTAGACCGCGACTTCTTGACACTCAACATCAGGTCTTTTATCTCTTCCCGGGTTTGAGGGGTTCGAGGAATAACCTCGCCAGAAGGGCCAACTTTAAAAAGATAATTGACCCAAGTTGTGGTGTGGGGAGCGTTCCCTTCTGAGCTATCCTCCTTTTTTATAGCCATCTGATGACAAGCACTATGATGGCATAGCAACTCCTGGTACACCGCAACAAAACTTGGAAGTCGTCGGTTCAGGCCCTCGAACTCCTTGTTCGACGGGGTGTACACCTCGAAAGGCTCGTTCCCCCACGAAAGTCTGGAGACAGTATACATCTCATGGAGAGCAAGCCCCAGCTCCTCTCCGAGTGCAAAGAACGTCTCCGTTCGTCGGTTATACATCTCCAGGAGCGCCACGAACAATGGTTTATTGATATGAAGCCTGTGACAGGTGCCCCGAATGGCATGATAGAGTCCCACCTCCCGCAGGAATGTTCCGTAGGTCTACAGAACCCAAGTGGTCAAGTGGGCCCACGTAGAAGTGGGGTTTATCCAGTTCAGCAATGCCAGTCTGCCAACAGGATAAGATTTTTTACGAGCGAGCCGATTCAAAAATGTATCAGCTTGAGTGAATGTGAAGTTGGGACCATATACGTTCATGAAAGAACCTGGGGCCAGGCCCATCATGTACCGGAGGACGGAATCCTTACCAGCGTACGCTGACCTAATGTTCAGGTTATAATGGATGTCGCTCATCAACATCCCTGATTGGGTAGGAGTTAAGTTACACACCATCTTCCTGTCCAACAATACCATATTGAACCACGACAGAGGATAATGACGCTCCATGAGAGGAATATGGATCGCCATCCCATCGAAAGAAAAATCCCAGTTCTCGGAGATCTCTAACACTCGAGGATTCTTTATGATTAAAGCGTCTCCAAAGAGGAATGAAGGCTTCAGGTATGATCCATCCAACTTCCTAGAATTTATCATGGCACGGAGATAATGGAGGGTCTGATTCTCGATGGCGTTCAACCTCCCCGAAGGCTCATTAGCAGGAAATTGATTCAGCACGTACTTGACTAAGTCATCAAGACGCACGCCCAAGGCGAACTGATTTGAGCCCACTAGGAGTTCCCCCGCAGGATTTACTGGCAGATTCACTGAAGAAAGAGACGAAGGAAATAAGATTAGAAGATAGTCAAAACAAGAAGCATTTGAAAGATCATTTGAGTCTATGCGGCTCGGGTTGTCACAGTCTCATGAGTCCATGCGGTTCAGTTCATTACAGCCTTATGCGGCCCAGAACCAGATGAGTCCATACGGTTCTGATCATCATGGCCTTATGCAGCTCCGAGTCAGGCAAGTCCATACAAACTAAGTTCAGATGAGCTTATGAAGCTTCTGCGGTTTGGGTTCGGAAGGGCTTATGCGGTTCAAGGTTCACATGGGCTCAACAGACAAACCTAGGCGCTGATGCGGCTCGGATTCGGGTGAGACTATGCGGTTCAAAGTCTACGCAGACTCATGCGGCCATGAACAGACAGACTCATACAGCCACAAACAGATGAGCTTATGCGGTTCAAAAGTGAACTATGCTCATGCGGCTCAAACCAAAAATATATATGCGGTTCAGATCGAGTATGACAAGCCCATGCGGCCTCCTGGGCGAAGTGCTTATGCGGTCATATCGACGAACCTTATATATACGGCTTGTGCATAAATTATGCAGCAGAGCCATGGCAGTTAGGGTTCTAAAGCAATGCCCTTACCAGTGATGGGTGGATGAACGTCGGGATGAACAGAGTGAACAGCGGCCGGCAGAGGAGTGGCAACGTTCATCGTCGCAGCCACCGCAGAAGCGACCACCTTGCCCTTCACAGCCTTCGACGCAGCAGCCTTCTTGGGAGCCATGGGTGCTTGGGAGAGAAAGGAGTTAGAACAACGAAAGATCGAAGAAAGAAAAAAGATTTCCTAGAACGAGAGTGTTCCTATTTATAGACAAAGAAGGAACGCCTCGATCCGCGTGCAAATTGATAATCGACTCTTCGATCATCGAGGCAAAATGGCTGAATAATAGCCTGACTCTTGGGATCCTAGCCCAAAAAAGCGGCTCTTAAAATCTGCAGCAAATCAAAAGCATTAAATGCAGGAGATTCACAAAAGATTTGCACATGTGGCAGGAAGACGTGGCAAGAAGCTCTTGCGGCCAAAATAGCCCATGCGGCTCAGAGAGTTATGCGGTTGAGATAATCATACGGCTGGTTAAATCCATACGGCTAGGACGGAATACATCCATGCGGCTCTGGCATAATTATGCTTCTTATTCAAAGTATTTCAATTTTGTAAAATTGAAAACTTTGAAGGGGATCTTGTAGAAGCATGAAAAAAGAAGAGAAATATGATCCATGCGGCCAAAGGGCCACATGCGGCTCAAGAGCCCCATGCGGCTCGAACACAGAGTGGACTCCATACGGCCAGCAGAGGGAAGCCACGTGTCCTTTTTAGAATGGCTGTGACCAGCGTCATTCAAATGCAATTAATGTCCTGATGGCTGACAATTAATGCTCTGACGGCTGAAGGCTGACAGCTGACAGCCCTGACGAAAAGTAGTCATGATGACTGACACAAGAGCAACATCTTCCTAGGGAACTGAAGAAAATCTTCACAACTTCGAGGCTAGTTTATGCGGCCAGTCTAGACGACTTCATGCGGCCTGTGCAGAAAAACCTATGCGGTTCGATCATGAAGGTCCCCCATGCGGCTCGGTCGTGAAAGAACCCCATGCGGCTGGGCCATGAAGACTCTCATACAGCTCGGCCATGAAGACCCCCATGCGGCTCGGTCATGAACATATTCATGTGGCTCGGTCATGATGACCTTCATGCGGTTCGAGTATAGAGACTATTCATGCGGGTCGGTCATGAAACCTTTTATGCGGCTCAGTCATGACGACCTTCATGTGGCCCAAATATGAACGCTCCTCATGCGGCTCAACAATGATGATAGAACACGTGTCCTAATTTTGGGTCAGATTCCAATAATTTGGGATACGTGGCAAGAGAATGAATTAAATTGATTCATTCAGATTTGCGAATATCAACAAATCATCATGATGGAGATTTATTGCAATCAATATTAATGACTGACATGATTTGGCATAATCTTCATTAATGGCCTAGATCCTTCACGCTCATGATTAATGGTCCAGATTGATCATTTACCAGGCCGCCGCCACTTTGAGAATGGGAAATCATTGTAAACCCTAATGATGCTCCCACTATTATAAATAGCAGGGTGCCATTCCCTTACAAAGGAGACTGACAGAGAGAGATACGCACATACAGAGAGACACTCTCCCAATAATCGGAGAGAAAAATCTACAGAGATCAATCCAGAGAGAGAGAAGCCAGAAGAGCAATACGAGGATAGCAAGAAGAGCATTTCTTCATCAACGCCAATCATCTCGTCACAGGAGCCAAGGCTACGTCCGATCGTCCAAGGAGTAAGGCAGAGCTGCCGTCGCTTTCCCGAGCCTCTATCGTCACCCCCCAGAATCAAAAATAAATAATTTTACTTAGATCGCTGTACCAAGGTTTTCGTCCCTAGGCTTTCTTTGTACAAGCGAGTTTGTAACGTGAAGTAAAAGTCCAGTCCTCCCATAAAACTGTTCTGCTCTATTATATTTCATGGTAAATAGGGGGGTAGTCCTTTACTGAGCTAGATGCTCCTCAGGCTCCTGAGTGTCATCCTCATATGCCCCATAGAAAGTAGGGCAGTCACCATCATCACCATCTGTAATATTTGTCAACACATCCAGTCAGGATTGAAAGGAGCACATCATCTAACAATTCAAAATAATTGACAAGTGCTACGAGTCATAAAATAATAATGAAATTCTTGATGATCAAGTTGTAGAGGTAATGTATAATAAAAAGACAAGTTTAAAAGATCATATGAGAAACTGGCAGATATATAAAAATGAGTAAACCTGTCATGCAAGATATGTTGTAGACAACTCAGACAAACTGTGTTAGGACCAGTGATTTGAAATACCAAGGTTGACATGTGAATGGCTAGAAGGGATATCCGGCAAACCATACACGTACGTGTGTGGCCGCTATTATTCACGAAAGACCAATGGGATAGAAAGGGGTATATTCACATGTCTCCTAGGTATTTCCCCGCCCGACTAGTACATATGGAATCCAGGTTCTTTGACACGCATTTCATTAGTCACGATGGATGCATTAGTCATAATTATATTATTCAAAATAGGCATGAAACTACGTATCTCCAATCAAGGAATCCATAAAATACCAATCCGTGAGTCCATCATGTCAGAATCAAGATACAACACTGATATAACATGCATCATAGGATATATCAATATAATGAAACTATCAGAGAATGTACTCGCCTGTCGTCCAAGCAATGAATGTGAATCGAGCCTCAACGTGGAGTCACAAAGCCTATAGATGAGATACATGTGTTAAATGGGTGTTAGATAGTGTCAAACATGGTTTTCTAGTGAGTGGTATGCAATCTAGGTTAAAACTAGATCAATTGTTGACTCACAGTTGACTTTTGGTCAACTGGTCAACCCTGGTCAAACCTTAGTCAAATCTAAGTCATTCTAGGTCTAGTTAACCTATATCAAGTCATAACTACCTAAAATACCCTAACCTAGATATTCATATGCCTAATATTACCCTATACTAGTTTATACATATGTATATAGGATATACCAATATATCCTAGGTAATGTACGATTATATTCTTTAGTTAATACTCTATTACCTAGACTAATAGGCAGCCAATATCCTTAGGCCAAAGATAACCTAACACTGATACATTCAAGTATCCTATCAAGATACTAGTCCATTGAACTAACATATCCCAACACACTAACACACACTAGCTATCACTCACTCACACACACACTCATGAATGAACATGTAGAGTGAGATGGTAGATGGATATGGCATGCAAGTGGGTTGAAAATAGATGTAATATGGGACACATGGTATGCTAAAATCTGGACAACAGTGATGGCAAACTAGGACTGAAATTGGGAGTATACATGGGCTGTTTAGGAGGAGTAAAATTTGGACTGATTTGACAAGTCCACACTGTGGACATAACAGTAATACAAGGGACAGATATAAAGATGTACATGGACTGAACATCATGTACAAAGGGGACTGCAAATGTCCAACATAACATAATACTAACTAATTTTATCATGCTAACAATAATACTCCAACATTATCACATAATATCCTATTTTAACATATCACTGTAAACCCCTATTCTCTGATACAGTTAGGATACTAACTCTAACCCATAAACTAATATCCTAACCCTCAATCCCAACTGATACACACATGAACCCCAACCTCTGATTCATCTATTACACTCCTCACCTCTCTCTCAAACCCACAACTAACTGCCACTTCTCTTTTCACATCAAACAAACAGTAGCCTAAGGCCAAACCATACACCTACCAAGTGGCAGGATCCCCTGCTGCTCATGCAAATCCAGGCCAAGCCAAGGCCTAGTGGTTATAGCTAAACCTCTGATACTTAGCCCTCAGCTTTTTCTAATTTCTGATGTCTCTCCTATGCCAGGACAGGGCCTCAAATTTCCTGTGCACTCTAGTGCACAGGTCTCACTAATACGTCCCTCCGGCTGCTGCTACCAAGGGCAGTAGCACACCCATCTGTGCTCATTCCTTTCACCATTTCCTTCTCTAATACCTGTCTACAATTAATATTGAGGAAAGAACCAAAGTAACTGTACAACTGGATAGTAACATGAAATAGGGAAAATGAACTTAGGAATGATATGGACAGTTCAAGTGTAAAGAGGGTTGACACCTAAAGTTCAAGGCTAATGCAGGGGACATACATAAATGCATTGAAGGTAAAAGGTTTACACTAACTAATGTATAGCTGATCATCAAAAGTAGACTGACCCAAAACACATAATGGGACTGTGCTCTGAACTCAAAATCTGGACAGAACAGTAAGGTGTAAATAGGCTGAACACCAAATTTTCAGTGACTAACCAACCTCACTGCACTAGGATTTAGTCCCTCACATACACTCCCTAACTCACTGATATCCTAGCTGAATCTCAAGTCAGTCCACACTGATATATGAACACTGACACCTAGTCTAGGACTCTCACTTGATACACAAGACATTGACTCACTCTCACACTAAAAATCTGAAATAGGGACATGCTCCCTATTACCTGAATAGTAGATAACCCTCCATGCCAAGGCAAATCCCATAACCAACCTAATGTTCACCACAGTGAACTCCCATCCCTCTCTAAACTCCACACACACTAATATATATACATACATATATAATACAATATTGGGCAGCTTATGAATACATAACACTCAAGAACTTACCCCATGTTGCCATACACTAGCCATACATGGCCTGCCAAGGCCTGTAGTAGGACATATGCTGCTGCCACTGCTAAACACTGCCTGTCCGAGCCCCCTTCACCTATGTCTTCCTTGAACCAAACCTGGACTGAACCAAGTTCTGTCCTTAACATTCCAGAGTGACACATTCCCTCTTATCTCAACCCCTTAACTGATACTAAACATATTCATATACCTTTTTTCTGTTTCCTATCAATATCTGATACTAAAAATCCAAACCTCTATTGATACCTCCCTCACTAAATCCTACTGCTACACCTATATGTATACATATATATAATACACCCTCTACTCCCCAGTTCACTCTTCAAGTTTAAAATCAAGGCTCAGTCCACCTTCGACTGAAACCATGTATCAGTCCCCCAAACAATTCACTATTCTGGACACTAACTCCTACTACCTATTACCCACATGTACACTGACCTCTACCCAGGGAAAAGATACTTGTCAATGACAGTATATCACTCCAAGACACACTCATTTATCCCATCCTCAATAATGGCCATATAGCCTAAGCTACACTGCCCAACCAGGACAGTCCTAGAATAGTGAGCAATCACATGCCGAGTCTCCCATTACATCAATAACTCGACCAAAACATAACTAAATCCCTAGACTATCATCCACATGATTATATACATATATATACACAACCATAGTTATAAATATAAGCATATATATATATATATATATATATATATATATATATATATATATATATATATATATATATATATATATATATATATATATTTTTTTTTATAATATATATATATATATATATATAGGTATATATATATATATATATATATATATATATATATATATATATATATATATATATATATATATATAGGTATAAATATATATATATATATATAGGTATAATATATATATATATATATATATATATATATATATATATATATATATATATATATATATTTTATATATATATATATATATATATATATATATATATATATATATATATATATATATATATATATATATATATATATATATATATATATATATATATATATATAAAATAATATATATATATATATATATATATATATATATATATATATATATATATATATATATATATATATATATATATATATATAGGTATAAAACTGAAAACAGAATATAAATGGTCTCATAGACATTTTAGCAAGCACAAAGAGGTCAAAATTCGTAGTCCTCCTAGGAGGGACACAAAACACTATGAAACCATCACAAATAGGCTCACTAGGACCTCAATACACTTCCTATGAGTCATGGGGTGGGTCTCCTATATGAATGCAAGGATTTGAACCATGGAAATGCAAGTTTTGGGTGTTATGCCTATGTAGGAAGGAGCCTCTACCAAGTTGCACGAAAATAGAGAAAATAGATGGAGAATGAGCCATCAAACCCTTGCTAGAGCCTTCTCCTAGTCTCCTTGAGCTCCCCCAAGCTTTTGCCCAAACAATGGAGGAAAGAGGAAGAAATTTGGGAAAGTTTGGAATGGAGAAAAAGATGGAAATCCTAAATTAATGATGGCTGCTATTTTAGGTAAAATGGGGGTTAAATAGGCTCTAGACTAGCCCTAATCCTCTCATTACACTTAGTATTAAGTGGGTCCTTAAGTAGGCTAAATGGTTTGGCTCTAATTAAGGCTTGTGTTCAACCTAACCATGAATAGAGTCTAATTTATCAACTAGTTAGTCAAGTCAAAATAAATGAGGTCTACCATGACTAATGATTAATTAGACTACTAATAATTACAACCATCATATTAAAAGAAAAAAAAATAGACTCCATTTATGAAATGACAGAAATATCCTTGTCCTAGAAAAGTGGTAGTGACAAATCTCCCCCCTTAGAAAATTTTGTCCTCGAAATTAAAATGGCCATACTTCTTCTAGGCTAAACTCCCAACAATCAAGGTCAAGAAAACTATATTTAAAACATGCAAATTGTAGTCCTACTAGTCGTGATATTGCAGTCTTGATCAGGGTCACTATACTATCTAGTACGTCATAAAGTATCCTGACAGGTACTAATGGAATCATAAAACAAGATGGAAAAGGACGGAAAGACAGACCTGCTATCCCATTACCTGCATCATCGATCTCCTCGACCGCCATCGCAAGACCGCCATCGCAAAAGCCCTGTCCCTCTGGTGCTGGGCATGGTACGGTGCCACAGGTGGACTATCTCCACCTCTCTGGCCCTGCGCTCCGCCAGATGGAGGTACATTAGGGCAATCCCTCATCTGGTGCGCAGCTGAACCACAAAATAGGCACACCTTCAGCCTCTTCCTGAAGATATCTCATAAATGACCAGGCTTCCAACAATAGTTGCAAAGAGAAGCTCGGTCTCCCTGTCTCTGCTGCTGAAGCTAAGCTTCAGCTCGTTGAGGGTACTCCTTCTGAACGTGGGGACGCTTAGCCGGTCCTGTACTACTGTCACGACCCGCACCCACTGTGAGGGTATGAGAGCGTAACAACGCCCAGCCTACACCGCAGTATCGGCGGTAGAACGCTGTTCTAGGTCATGGTCTATAACTAACATAATATGAATACTCTCCATAAGGAGGCCAATACAAAGGTACAACTCAATCACAATCTAGAGATAGAATATGGCACGATAAAATAGATAAGAGAATCCTCAACTGAGGTACAACAGAAAAGAAATACAAGTCCTATCATCTCTACAATATACAACTCTGAAACAAAGACAACAGCTAAACTTGAAAAGAAATAGTCTAAGCTATCTACACTATACAAGGTATCATCCTGAGCAGCTGCCTGAACCTCCCCAGGGGTCCAGGTCGCGAGTGTCATCTAGACAAGCTCCAAGTAAGTGGGGTACATGGTTCCTCATCATCCTCTGTAAAATTTTCAACAGGTCCAGTCAGGACGGAAGCGAGCACAGTACATCTCAACAGTTCATAGCAGGTTAGAAAATATAATCATGCAGTAAAGTAAGATATAGATACTGAAGGAAATGCAGTATGTAAACAGAGAGAGAACTGTAATAGAAAAATCTACTATAAGTAGAGAGCTACCAGTGACTAGTGATTTAGAGTACAAAGTCGACATATGAACGGCTTGATTTGTACATGGCTATACTAAAGAGGCGTACATGGCTATTCTACTTTGGAATTGTTCACATGGCTATTTATACTCCCCCGTACCCCCAATTAATACACAAGGATCCAACCAAGTAATGTTATGATTCTATGTACAGCCCCCGAAGGGTGGTAAGCCCCCAATGGGTGATAAGCCTCCGAAAGGTGATATGCCTCCGAAAGGTGATATGCCCCTAAAGGGTAATAAGCCTCCGAAAGGTGATAAGCCTCCGAAAGGTGATATGCCCCCAAAGGGTGATAAGCCTCCGAAAGGTGATAAGCCTCCGAAAGGTGATATTTCCCCAAAGGGTGGTACATAGTAGTCCCATAAATAGGATTTTTGGGAAACCCAATGAATGGAATAAGGATTCAGAGAAGACTCTGTGATCATATGAGTATATGTCACAAGTGATCAAAGAACCAAAGAAGCATATGATACGCTATGTAAGTAAAACGCACAGAACATAGAGTACCCCATGCTCCCTGAAGGAATAATATCTCAAGAAGGGATCCACATAGTACTAATCCGTGACCAACGTGTCAGTATCAAGTAAAGTAATTTAATACAGAAAATAATTCTAAGCAGGATATAAAATAATCAGAGAATGTACTTGCCTCGTATCTGAATGTCTGAAGTAAATGTACTGTCCGAGATGAGATACCTGACTCCTAGTTAGAGCAACACAAGTTAAGATGTATACAGGGGATGATATATGAAATGTACAATGCATCTGCATGCTGTCTAGGTCAAACTAAACCAAAGTCAACTCTCGGTCAACTCTTGTCAACTAGACTAGTCAAACTAGGTCAACTAGGTCAAGTCTTAGCCCAACAAGTCTAATAAGTCTCACTAGGCCTAACCAAGCCTAGTTTAGCAATCACACACCAATCACAAGGCTATACAAGCCAAACACAAGCCATACATCAAGGCACATCATATTCATGTATATTCAACATTATATATATATATATATATAAAAAGAGAGGAAGGAACTAACATGTAAGCTATGTGTGTGTGTGTGAACATGGATGTGTACATGAAGAGAGAATTCAACACTAGGTCCTATATCTTTGTACCCACATATATACCTATCTATATACACATATATGTATATATGTATATATATATATATATATATATATATATATATATATATATATATATATATATATATATATATATATATATATATCTATATACATACACAATAGGATATGTGCCTAAACACATAGCTATCACACATATAGAAATTCATTATACTTTACACATATATACACATAGGTTAGACATGCTATATATAGCTATAGGCACACTACATATATAGAAATGTTCATACATTGTATTTACATAGAGAGATGATAACATGTGATGTGTGTGAGAATGTCAAACATACCATGTGTGTGTACATTATAAAATGTTTGTGTGTGCTAGAGGGTGTTGTGAGTGTGTGTACTAGTGAGAGTGATGTGAGGCATGGCATGTGTCAATGGAAAAAAAATGAGTGTGTGGCATGGTGAGAACATGAATGAAATGTGGGTGTGTGTGTGTGTATGAGACATAGGCATGTGTGTGTGACAATTAGTGAGAATGTGTGTGATATGAGAAAGTGTGTGTGTGTGAAGAGTGTATGCTAATGTGAGTGAAATGCTGATTTAGAATGTGTGAAATAGGAAATAGGAATGAGGCTGAAATTATGGACTGAAACATGGGACTTCTAGGACTGTTATGTAGGGGGTTTTGGGACAGACATATAGGGGTTGTTAAGGGCTAATTTATGTGTACAGTCAAGGGGTTTTGGACAGCCATCAATGGGTTTAACATGGACTGGTTTGTAGCAGCTTAATGGCTGGAAATGGGTTGGTTCAATGACAGGTTTTGGGGGCTGAACATAGGCAAATGTATGGCTGTTTGTATCAGATTTTAGGGGGGTGTTGGAGGCTGTTACTGGTTCAATGACAGGTTTTGGAGGCTGAACATTGACAGGTTTTAGGGGGTGCCAATGGGGTATTAAGGACTGAATCCAGTATGCCTAATCTCAGGAATTGTGAACTAAACAAGTTAAAACCAGATGACAGTTAGTAGAGAGTGTCATCTGTCCCAAGGTGGTCCTCAGGAACAGTAGGGTGTCTAGGTGTGTGTGTGAACATATGAAATCTAGAACAGGTACAATGTGTCAGCAGAATAAGGTGTCAATGTAATGTAAGTTCTCAGTTATAACTCAAGTTATTAACTTAACTTAATATCAATTCCAGGTTTAATCATTACACTCATTCTCAGAAACAGTCAACCATGAGTTCACAGTAAATTTGAATCCAAAAAGCCTACACACATTGCTAGCTCACATTGTAATAAACCATACACATATATAGAAGTAAATCATGAATTCAAACACCAATTTCAGTTAAAAGATACAGGGAATAATCTCAGGATTGGAGGAAACAGTAAAAAGGAAATAAAGTCTCAGTTTATCATCCCTAACATGCCCAGGTTTGATACAACGTAGGAAATCATCATAGCTTCATAATAAAACACAATAATCAATTCTTAACAGTTCAGCCTATACTAAATTCCAGATTCCAACTTACTAAAGAATCCCAACATCCATCTAATCAGTCCAATGCAAAGAAATAGGAAGAAAAACCCAATTCAAAATCAGAAAACTGGTTCTAGTTCAGTTTACACATTCCTAGCCCCATTTTGAAATCAAAAACACACTAAATTTTACCAAATTTGACACACAGGTAAATAACATGTAGAAGAATAGATTTAGGGACTATAACCCAACATTTAACAGCATTTGGTGGGTAAAAATGATGGCAAAGTTCATTTTTTGAAAACTGGAAATGTGACAGGAAATACATGTTTCAGAAATTTGGAAAATGACAAACAATTACTGTAAATACATTTAAAATGTAATTTAAAAGGTTGGTAACATAACTACATGTTGTGTACATGTCCAATAATGTCATTGTGTCCAAGCACGAGGACACAAACGTGTCCAAACAAGAGAAAACCCAAATCGGGTACAACAGTGCACTGTCTAGTGCACTGTCTCGTGCACACGTGCTCTCGTGTCGTGCACAAGACACAGCACGAACTAGGCCACGTGCTCGTGCACACGTGTACACCTATACTAGTGCTAGGTCTAGGTCGATCTGCACTGTACACAGTGTCAGTATATTCCCCGTGCGCGGTCGATATCTCTCTAACCAGTTCACGAGACCTAGTGAAATTTGGGGAGCATGGTGACAGAACATGCCCCAATAATCCCACCAAATTTCGTGTCAAGGCAAGTCGTGTCGTGTCCGGTAGGGACCCCGAGCAGCAGGGGATCCAATCCCGAGCGCGCGCGAGCATGTCCCCATGTCCAAACTGATACGACACCACACCAATATCACCTCAGTCTATAAGAAATAGGTAAGCGACAACAAAATAGCAATTTCCATTCAAATAGATTTCGTAAATGACCCAAAAAGTTCCTTTGAGGCATTTACACAAACACATTCCTAGGGACACTGATACGTGTCCAAATAGGACACAAAATAGATGCAATCCGACACAAAACCAATACTGAAACTTAGGGGACTCCTAGGGTTCCTTAAATATGAAAAAAAATCGAAATTTCATGGAGAAATGGAGGAGTTACCTATTGTTGAACTTTCTATAAAAACCCCCTTTTTAGAGCTCTTCTCCTTGATGTCCCAATCCAATCAAATCACAACCAACTGAAATGAAACTTTAATGACAGCAAGAATAGGTGTATTAGAACCTATTGGAAGAGATTTGAATGAAGAAGGAAGAGGAATGGAAATCTAGGAATTTATTGAAGTAGTAAACAAACTTTTCTTAAACTTTGAGCTTTCCTAAGAAAGAGGCAACCCTAAATTTTAGGAGAGTATTTATAGGGTGATAATCCCAATAATGATATGGTGGCTGGCCACTTAGTCTAGGGCCTAGGGTTTTGGAATTTGTCTTGGGCTTTGGGCCAACTTACAAGGCTATGAGTTAATGATTAATTAAAGGTTCTAAATCATAAGCCATGACTTATGACTTTCTAATTCTTATTGCTAACTAGAGTCTAATGACCAAACCAAGGATTAACTTAGGTTAGACTAGAGTCATATAACCTAACCAAGTCCATACTAACTAGGGTTAGCTTCTAGATTGGTCTACAAGGGTCAAAACTAGTCAGAGTCAACCTAGTCCAAACAATTCCAAATAATTCCCATAAATTCAAATAAATTCTAATAAATTTAGATAACCCTAAAATGTCAAAACTACCCTAATCACAAGGCTAGGATCTAGGGTAGGCAGTCTCTACTGTTCACTAGCAAAACACCAAAAATCACAAGTCATGAATTTAAATAAAAAAAGTTAAAAATCACTAAAAATCATAATATGAAATAAATACCATTAAATAATAATTATAATTACAAAATTCCAAAATTACCCTCTTCTGAAAAATTGGGTGTTACAATCCTACCCACCTTATAAAAATTTCGTCCTCGAAATTAAGATGATCGCACCCCTTCTAGGTCAAACATAGTCAAGGGTCAATCACTAGTCAATTTTCTCAACACCCTAGTACTTGGTCATCAGCTGGTCAACTTTTTAGGATTTACCTATGCTAGCTACCTAGTGTTGGCAACTAGGGATTAGCAAAGAAAACTCTATAATAGACTAGCTCTTAACTTCCCAATCCTATCAAGTCACCCATAACTTATTACCCACAAGCTAAGCACACCAATCCCAAATACCACATATATATATATATATATGCTCAAGAACAACAACCCATCACATATATCCTAAGTATATCATCTATATATATAGGCCTCTTAGTCTTAGGTGAAACTACAACTATGCTCAAGGGCAGGCTCTGGTCACTGGGTGCCTTACTGGAAGGGTAAAGGAAAACTATAATAAATCATCAAGGTTGTATGGCATACTACATCCTATACGTAACTGGTTGGTATCATAATAACAGGGAATTATCTGCAATGGGTTACTATTCTAGCACCAATGCTAACTATCACCTCTAGGGTACAGACACTCTACAAGTCACCATATCTATATACTATGAAGGAACTACCTATGAATAAGCTCTACAAAACTAGAATATCCCTACTCCTAAGTCATTTATAACAATCAAAAGGGTATGATGTTTAAATTCTTCTCAAGATACAATATGTTAATCATATGCGTCTGTCCAAAATCATGTTGTCCAGAGTCTTCATTATGCTAGTGAGCAAGGCTACGATAATCACAGAGTCCTTGACTAAGGTACGTACCTCTAGGTTCATGGTATTTAAAATTTTCGTATTGCCGCATGCGACGGCGAAAACCTTAAGTTCCCATACCCGAGAAATACATCCGAAATCTGACTACATGTCCTCGCTATGCCAACTAACATGACTATCGAAGATTCGAGATCCCATGATTTAGGTGACCTAGCCCATATGATTTATTTCAGAAGAAAATCATCATAACACCAAAAATAACAGGACAAAATTGATAAATCAACAAGGAACAGGGAGAATCGAATTTCAAGACAGCTATAAGAGGCAATTGCGGAAATGAAATCAAAAGAACGGAACCTACAACTAGATCTCCAACGGCCTGTGTATCCTTGACTGTCCTGACGATAGCTCGCCTTGCTAGTTTCCCCTGGTCTGCTGCTGATGCTGTATGAATCACCGCTGCTGAGAGAAATCAGAAATGACGAAAGAAAATCTCTGTACAGATAGAGGTGCACCTCTAATGTAGCAGAAACGCCAACCTGAGTCGGCACAACATGAGCTGCGGTCTCGAGGCCCTAATGAACAGGACGAGAGGTGGCCAGCCTCTCGATAGTATTCCCCGAACCGAAGCGATGAGATCGTCTTCATAACCATCATGAAGAAAGATCAAAACAAGAAGCAATTTCTGAGAATGAAGCGAAAATCAAATGAGGACAGTTTATATTCAAGGAAAGTCAATGAGCAACAAATTTAGATAAGAGGAATCAGATTAAGAGTTTTTTTCTAATGTGATTGAGTACCTCCAAAAATAATCCTAATCCTGCTGCAGGCTGTAGTGATACTCTGGTTCGAATACCGCTACATAAACTCGACCTGCATGGACCACCACTAAAAATGTGTCACGAACCGCACCCACTGTGAGGGTACGAGAGCGTAACAACGCCCAGCCTACGTCGCAGTGTCGGTGGTAGAACGCTGTTCTAGGTCATGGTCTATAACTAACATAATATGAATACTCTCCATAAGGAGGCCAACACAGAGGTACAACTCAATCACAATCTAGAGATAGAATATGGCACGATAAAATAGATAAGAGAATCCTCAACTGAGGTACAACAGAAAAGAAATACAAGTCTTATCATCTCTATAATATACAACTCTGAAACAAAGACAACAGCTAAACATGAAAAGAAATAGTCTAAGCTATCTACACTATACAAGGTATCATCTTGGGCAGCTGCCTGAACCTCCCCAGGGGTCCTGGTCGCGAGTGTCATCTAGGCAAGCTCCAAGTAAGGGGTACATGGTTCCTCATCATGCTCTGTAAAATTTTCAACAGGTCCAGTCAGGACGGGAGCGAGCACAGTACATCTCAACAGTTCATAGCAGGTTAGAAAATATAATCATACAGTAAAGTAAGATATAGATACTGAAGGAAATGCAGTATATAAACAGAGAGAGAACTGTAATAGAAATATCTACTATAAGTAGAGAGCTACCAGTGACTAGTAATTTAGAGTACAAAGTCGACATGTGAACGGCTTGATTTGTACATGGCTATACTAAAGAGGCGTACATGGCTAGTCTACTTTAGAATTGTTCACATGGCTATTCATACTCCTCCGTACCCGTAATTAATACACAAGGATCCAACCAAGTTATGTTATGATTCTATGTACAGCCCCCGAAGGGTGGTAAGCCCCCAAAGGGTGATAAGCCTCCGAAAGGTGATATGCCTCCGAAAGGTGATATGCCCCCAAAGGGTGATAAGCCTCTGAAAGGTGATAAGCCTCCGAAAGGTGATATGCCCCCAAAGGGTGATAAGCCTCCGAAAGGTGATAAGCCTCTGAAATGTGATATGCCCCCAAAGGGTGGTACATAGTAGTCCCATAAATAGGGTTTCTGGGAAACCTAATGAATGGGATAAGGATTCAGAGAAGACTCTGTGATCATATGAGTATATGTCACAAGTGATCAAAGAACCAAAGAAGCATAAAATACGCTATGTAAGTGAAACGTACAGAACATAGAGTACCCGATGCTCCCTGAAGGGATAACATCTTAAGAAGGGATCCACATAGTACTAATCCGTGTGACCAACGTGTCAGTATCAAGTAAAGTAATTTAATACAGGAAATAATTCTAAGCAGGATATGAAATGATCAGAGAATGTACTCGCCTCGTATCTGAATGTCTGAAGTAAATGTACTGTCCGAGATGAGATACCTGACTCCTAGTTAGAGCAACACAAGTCAAGATGTATACAGGGGATGATATATGAAATGTACAATGCATCTGCATGTTGTCTAGGTCAAACTAGACCAAAGTCAACTCTCGGTCAACTCTAGTCAACTAGACTAGTCAAACTAGTTCTACTAGGTCAAGTCCTAGCCCAACAAGTCTAATAAGTCTTACTAGGCCTAACCAAGCCTAGTCTAGCAATCACACACCAATCACAAGGCTATACAAGCCAAACACAAGCCACACATCAAGGCACATCCTATTCATGCATATTCAACATTATATATATATAAAAAGAGAGGAAGGAACTAACATATAAGCTATGTGTGTGTGTGAACATGGATGTGTACATGAAGAGAGAATTCAACACTAGGCCCTATATCTTTGTACCCACATATATACCTATATATATAAATATATAAATATATATATATATATATATTTATATATATATATATATATATATATATTTTATATATATATATATATATATATATATATATATATATATATATATATATATATATATATATATATATATATATATATATATATATATATATATATATATATATATATATATATATATATATATATATATATTAAAATATATATATATATATATATTAAATATATATATATATATATATATATATATATATATATATATATATATATATATATATTAAAAAAAAAAAATATATATATATATATATATATATATATATATATATATATATATATATATATATATATATATATATATATATATACACAATAGGATATGTGCCTAAACACATAGCTATCACACATATAGAAATTTCTTATACTTTACACATATATACACATAGGTTAGACATGCTATGTATAGCTATAGGCACACTACATATATATAAATGTTCATACATTGTATTTACATAGAGAGATGATAACATGTGATGTGTATGAGAATGTCAAACATACCATGTCTGTGTACATTATAAAATATGTGTGTGTGCTAGAGGGTGTTGTGAGTGTGTGTACTAGTGAGAGTGATGTGAGGCATGGCATGTGTCAATGGGAAAAAATGAGTGTGTGGCATGGTGAGAACATGAATGAAATGTGGGTGTGTGTGTATGAGACATAGGCATGTGTGTGTGACAATTAGTGAGAATGTGTGTGATATGAGAAAGTGTGTGTGTGAAGAGTGTATGCTAATGTGAGTGAAATGCTGATTTAGAATGTGTGAAATAGGAAATAGGAATGAGGCTGAAATTATGGACTGAAACATGGGACTTCTAGGACTGTTATATAGGGGGTTTTGGGATAGACATATAGGGGTTGTTAAGGGCTAATTTATGTGTACAGTCAAGGGGTTTTGGACAGCCATCAATGGGTTTAACATGGACTGGTTTGTAGCAGCTTAATGGCTGGAAATGGGTTGGTTCAATGACAGGTTTTGGGGGCTGAACATAGGCAAATGTATGGCTGTTTGTATCAGATTTTAGGGGGGTGTTGGAGGCTGTTACTGGACTAATAATGGGCAGGCATTTGGAAGCAAGAGGGGACAGCCTTGACAGGTTTTAGGGGGTGCCAATGGGGTATTAAGGACTGAATCTAGTATGCCTAATCTCAGGAATGGTGAAATAAACAAGTTAAAACCAAATGACAGTTCGTAGAGAGTGTCATCTGTCCCAAGGTGGTCCTCAGGAACAGTAGGGTGTCTAGGTGTGTGTGTGAACATATAAAATCTAGAACAGGTACAATGTGTCGTTAGAACAAGGTGTCAATACAATATAAGTTCTCAGTTATAACTCAAGTTATTAACTTAACTTAATATCAATTCCAGGTTTAATCATTGCACTCATTCTCAGAAACAGTGAACCATGAGTTCACAGTAAATTTGAATCCAAAAAGCCTACACACATTGCTAGCTCACATTGTAATAAAACATACACATATATAGAAGTAAATCATGAATTCAAACACCAATTTTAGTTAAAAGATACAGGGAATAATCTCAGGATTGGAGGAAACAGTAAAAAGGAAATAAATTCTCAGTTTATCATCCCTAACATGCCCAGGTTTGATACAATATAGAAAATCATCATAGCTTCATAATAAAACACAATAATCAATTCTTAACAGTTCAGCCTATACTAAATTCCAGATTCCAACTTACCAAAGAATCCCAACATCTATCTAATCAGTCCAATACAAAGAAATAGGAAGAAAAACCCAATTCAAAATCAGAAAACTGGTTCTAGTTCAGTTTACACATTCCTAGCCCCATTTTAAAATCAAAAACCCACTAAATTTGACCAAATTTGACACACAGGTAAATAACATGTAGGAGAATAGATTTAGGGACTATAACCCAACATTTAACAGCATTTGGTGGGTAAAAATGATGGCAAAGTTCATTTTTTGAAAACTGGAAATGTGACAGAAAATACATGTTTCAGAAATTTGGAAAATGACAAACAATTACTGTAAATACATTTAAAATGTAATTTAAAAGGTTGGTAACATAACTATATGTTGTGTACGTGTCCAACAGTGTCATTGTGTCCAAGCACGAGGACACAAACGTGTCCAAATAAGAGAAAACCCAAATCGGGTACAACAGTGCACTGTCCAGTGCACTGTCTCGTGCACACGTGCACTCGTGTCGTGCATAAGACACGGCACGAACTAGGCCACGTACTCGTGCACACGTGTACACCTATACTAGGGCTAGGTCTAGGTCAACCTGCACTGTATCCTAGAGTGTCGTGTCCTGAGATACAGTGCCGTATCAGTGACTAATTACACTGTGCACAGTGTCAGTGTATTCCCCGTGCGCGGTCGATATCTCTCTAACCAGTGCACGAGACCTAGTGAAATTTGGGGAGCATGGTGACAGAACATGCCCCAATAATCCCACCAAATTTCGTGTCAAGGTAAGCCGTGTCGTGTCCTGTAGGGACCCCGAGCAGCAGGGGATCCAATCCCGAGCGCGCGCGAGCGTGTCCCCGTATCCAAACTGACACAACACCACACCAATATCACCTCAGTCCATAAGAAATAGGTAAGCAACAACAAAATAGCAATTTCTATTCAAATAGATTTCGTAAATGACCCAAAAAGTTCCTTTGAGGCATTTACACAAACACATTCCTATGGACACTGATACGTGTCCAAATAGGACACGAAACAGATGCAATCCGACACGAAACCAATGCTGACACTTAGGGGACTCCTAGGGTTCCCTAAATATGAAAACAAATCAAAATTTCATGGAGAAATGGAGGAGTTACCTATTGTTGAACTTTCTATAAAAACCCACTTTCTAGAGCTCTTCTCCTTGATGTCCCAATCAAATCAAATCACAACCAACTGAAATGAAATTTTAATGATAGCAAGAATAGGTGTATTAGAACCTATTGGAAGAGATTTGAATGAAGAAGGAAGAGGAATGGAAATCTAGGAATTTATTGAAATAGGAAACAAACCTTTCTTAAACTTTGAGCTTTCCTAAGAAAGAGGCAACCCTAAATTTTAGGAGAGTATTTATAGGGTGATGATCCCAATGATGATATGGTGGCTGGCCACTTGGTCTAGGGCCTAAGGTTTTGGAATTTGTCTTGGGCTTTGGGCCATCTTACAAGGCTATGAGTTAAATGATTAATTAAAGGTTCTAAATCATAAGCCATGACTTATGACTTTCTAATTCTTATTGCTAACTAGAGTCTAATGACCAAACCAAGGATTAGCTTAGGTTAGACTAGAGTCATATAACCTAACCAAGTCCATACTAACTAGGGTTAGCTTCTAGATTGGTCTACAAGGGTCAAAACTAGTCAGAGTCAACCTAGTCCAAACAATTCCAAATAATTCCCATAAATTCAAATAAATTCTAATAAATTTAGATAACCCTAAAATGTTAAAAATACCATAATCATAAGGCTAGGCTCTAGGGTAGGCAGTCTCTACTGTTCAGTAGCAAAACACCAAAAATCACAAGTCATGAATTTAAATTAAAAAAATAGTTAAAAATCACTAAAAATTATAATATGAAATAAATACCATTAAATAATAATTATAATTACAAAATTCCAAAATTACCCTCTTCTGGAAAACTGGGTGTTACAACTACTGCTAGCTCCAAGAACATTGCTGCCCCTCTTCGGCTTGAGGCCGAAGTCCTCCTCTGCTATCTGTGCCTCCATCAATATCTGCTCGAAGATCACATCGCGTCGCCCGAAAGTACGAGTGCGAAACGCATGAATAAGACTCCTCCGAAACTTGTGGGACTTATACCCCTCATTCTGGATCAGATCCGATACAAACCTACTCGGACGGAAGAACTCTGCTGCATACTCGTCTACCGACTAGTTCCCCTGCACCAATCTGACGAACTGGGCCTCCAGAGCTGTAAGAGCCACATCGTGGTAGAACTTATGCTTAAAGAGCCGCCTGAAGTTCTTCCATGTCAAACCCCTCACCGATGCACGAGGATCCGTAAAAAACCAAGTCAAGGCGATGTCGAAAAACTGACTCGAGCCACAGACGTCATCCAAAGCCCATTCGGGACCTCTGCTAACTCCAGGCTCCGTTGTACATCCTCCAACCAGTCATCTGCATATAGGATACCCTCGGTACCCTTGAATTCCCTTGGGTTCATCTGTTAGCCCAATGATTATATCATGTTTTTGAATATGGCTAATCAATTAAGTTTAACATAATGATGTCACTAATATTCATGTAATCACTATCATGTTGCTACTTAAACTTAGCATTGTCCTAATATTAGCATTGTCCTAAATGTTCTATATCGTATTGCTATGCTTGTATCATATTGTTATGTTTGTCTAACATGTTCTTAGACATGCAGTAAGCATGATCAAGCTTTGTCAAACCAGGACATATGCAATAGAGAATTGTTGATGGGCCAAAGACGGTATTATACAAGAAGATTTATCTGAACCGCCTAACGACCTATCCGGGGCCTCGCATCGGGGGTTCCGCTGCCAGATCTGTTTATCTTTGGACGACCGCCGTCAAGTGAAAAAGGCGTCTTCAAGTCTGTTCAAGTTTTGAAGAAAGGCGTCATCAAAGGGCTCTTGGTTTTCCTATTTTATCAATGTATTTTTCATATTTATTGAGTCTAGGAATACGATGTACACTGCATCGTACTGGCAAATAGGCTACCCAAGAAACGTTTTCAAAATACCCTTTCATTTTGAAAACAAGCCCACTTACAAAAGCCCAAACTACTTCCTAACTGTTTGACTTTTCAAAAATCACCAAAACCTATTTTAAAAACCCTAACCTAACCCTGACCGAATTCGGCCAGAGTTCGGCCAGAGTTCGGTTAGTGAACATTCCTTTTTGAACTTGGTCTTCCTGCAGTTACGGATCCCACCGAGATTTTCTCATAGAGTTCTGCCCGAATTCTGCCCGAATTCTGTCAGAATTCTGCCTTTGGAAAAACTATAAATAGAGAAGGATTTCGATCATTTCAATACACCAACTCACTTTCATATCTCTTCTCTATCAGCCTACTACTTCTTCTAAAGTATTCTGAGCTTTCATTTTCAAATCCCAAACCAGTTACAATCCTCTAGTCGATTTGCCAGTGCGGTACGGTCTAGAAGTTTCAGAGTGGTTGTAATTAATAGGAGGCTTGATTAAAGTTACACACTTCACAATTGAAGTTGGACGAGTACTTCGGATCAAAGCTCGCGTTGTAGAAGTTGCAAGATCTTCGGATGAAAACTTGTGGTGATTTTTTATAGTAGATTCAACTGGAAGCTAGAGTTCTTCCGACTGGACTAGTCCTCAATAGAGGGAAACCAGTATACATCCTTGTGTTTGCGTTTGCTCTCTACTCTCTACTTTTATTTACATATCTGTGATATATTATCTGTGATCTTGTTACTAACATTTTTAAATAGTAAATTTCCGCTGCCTACTCTATTCACCCCCCTCTAGAGTATTACGCTTTACAACTCGTTCCTACAATCGGTCCTACATCATCTTTCTAAAATCGAGGCATATGCCAGGCCTTCCCTGACCCTGCTGCTGAATTGGGGCACCCTGAACTGTATCCGGTACAACCCACTCAACTGCTACCATTGCCAGCTGGTGGGAGTTCTCCATGCTCTATCGTAGCAAATCTGTCTGGTGGTTGGATGCGTCAGCCTGATGCTGTTATACCTCTACTTGGGCCTTCTGGGTCTGCATCATCTGCTGCAAAAGGGCCATCATCTGCTGCGCATCCATCTGTAGCGGAGGCGGCGGTGAAAGAGTCTCAGGAATGACTATGGACGGTCCCGCTGCTGGAGGTGGAAGACCTCCTGGAACCGTTGCTGCTACTCCTGCCTGAAGGGCAGGAACTGAGGTGGTAGCTCCCTCAACTGCAGCTCCCGCAGTCAGAGGTGGAGGTCCTACCGGATCAGGTCTCTCTGGAATAGTACTAGGTCCTGCTGCCTGAGTGAGTAATCGTCATCCTGAGGATAGATTGAAACAAGGAGGTCAATACGGCACATGATAATAAAAATCAAGGAAGGACAATTGAATTCAAATGCAAGAAGAGTTGTCATGGAAATCAAAAGATCAGAAATTTTCAAAAATATGATTGAGTAACACCTATCATATCCTAGATCCTATGTCCTAGTCGCAGGCTCGCAATAGCGCTCTAAGTCAAGCACCACTACAAAATCGCACTAATTGCGACACTGACCTGCATGGGCCACCACAAAAACGTGTCACGACCAGCACCCTGAGGAAGGGCACGAGAACGTGGGTACGTCCAGCCTATGCCGCAGAATCGACGGTAGAACGCTGTATAGGTCGTCTATAAATACTACAGCTAGACAATTATAAGGGTACCAGTCATCTCCGCACGGAGGTATAATATGGCATAACTCAATCACAAGAAAATCTAAGGAAGATAGCACGAATAATGAAAGATAAGATAGAAAAAAATAACTGGAAATATACGCATGATCCTAACACAAGTTAGAGTTCAAAACATAACACAAGATCCCAGAGTAATAAATATACTATAAGTCTCAACTACTAGCTGGATCGCAGTCCAGTCAAGCCTAACTAACAAGTCTAATCAGGGGGTAGTCCTTTACTAAGCTAGATGCTCCTCAGGCTCCTGAGTGTCATCCTCATATGCCCCATAGAAAGTAGGGCAGTCACCATCATCATCATCTGTAATATTTATCAACACATCCAGTCAGGATTGGAACGAGCACATCATCTAACAGTTCAAAATAATTGACAAGCGCTACGAATCATGAAATAATAATAAAATTCTTGATGATCATGTTGTAGAGATAATGTATAATGAAAAGACAAGTGTACAAGATCATATGAGAAAAGGCAGATATGTAAAAATGAGTAAACCTGTCATTGAAGATATGTTTTTGTAGACAACTCAGACAAACTGTGTTAAGACCAGTGATTTGAAATACCAAGGTTCATATGTGAACGGCTATAAGGGATATCCGGCAAACCATATACGTACGTGTGTGGCCGCTATTATTCACGAAAGACCAATGGGATAGAAAGGGGTATGTTCATATGTCTCCTAGGTATTTTTCCGCCCGACTAGTACACATGGAATCCAGGTTCTTTGACACGTATTTTATTAGTCACGATGGATGCATTAGTCATGATTACATTATTCAAGATAGGCATGAAACTACGTATCTCCAATCAAGGAATCCATAAAATACCAATCCGTGAGTCCATCCTGTCAGAATCAAGATACAACACTAATATAACATACATCACAAGATATATCAACATAATAAAACTATCAGAGAATGTACTCACCTGTCGTCCAAGCAATGAATGTGAACCGAGGCTCAAAGTGGAGTCACAAAGCCTATAGATGAGATACATGTGTTAAATGGGTGTTAGATAGTGTCAAACATGGTTTTCTAGTGAGTGGTATTCAATCTAGGTCAATACTAGTCAATTGTTGACTCACAGTTGACTTTTGGTCAACTGGTCAACCATGGTCAAACCTTAGTCAAATCTAGGTCATTCTTGGTCTAGTTAACCTATATAAAGTCATAACTACCTAAAATACCCTAACCTAGATAATCTTATGCCTAATATTACCCTATACTAGTTTATACATATGTATATAGGATATACCAATATATCCTAGGTAATGTACTATTTTATTCTTTAGTTAATACTCTATTGCCTAGACTAATAGGCAGCCAATATCCTTAGGCCAAAGATAACCTAACACTGATACATTCAAGTATCCTATCAAGATACTAGTCCATTTAACTTACATATTCCAGCACACTAACACACACTAGCTATCACTCACTCACACACACACTCATGAATGAACATGTAGAGTGAGATGGTAGATGGATATGGTATGCAAGTGGGTTGAAAATAGATGTAATATGGGACACATGGTATGCTGAAATCTGGACAACAGTGATGGCAAAATAGGACTAAAATTGGGCGTATACATAGACTGTTTAGGAGAAGTAAAATCTGGACTGATTTGACAAGTCTACATTGTGGACAGAACAGTAATGCAAGGGACAGATATAAAGATGTACATGGACTGAACATCATGTACAAAGGGGACTGCAAATGTCCAACATAACGTAATACTAACTAATTTTATCATGCTAACAATAATACTCTAACATTATCATATAATATCCTAATTTAACATATCACTATAAACACCTAATCTCTGATACAGTTAGTATACTAACTCTAACCCATAAACTAACATCCTAACCCTCAATCCCAACTGATACACACATGAACCCCAACCTCTGATTTATCTATTACACTCCTCACCTCTCTCTCAAACCCACAGCTAACTGCCACTTCTCTTTTCACATCAAACTAACAGTAGCCTATGGCCAAACCATACACCTACTAAGTGGCAGGATCCCCTGCTGCTCATGCAAAACTAGGCCAAGCCAAGGCCTAGTGGTTATAGCTAAACCTCTGATACTTAGCCCTCATCTTTTCCCAATTTTTGATGTCTTTCCTATGCCAGGGCAGGGCCTCACATTGCCTGTCCACTCTAGTGCACAGGTCTCACTAATACCTCCCTCCTGCTGCTGCTACCAAGGGCAGCAGCACACCCATCTGTGCTCACTTCCTTCACCATTTCCCTCTCTAATACCTGTCTACAATTGATATTGAGGAAAGAACCAAAGTAACCGTACGACTGGATAGTAACATTAAATGGGGAAAATGAACTTAGGAATGATATGGACAGTTCAAGTGTAAAGAGGGTTGACACCTAAAGTTCAAGGCTAATGCAGGGGACATACACTAGCCATACATGTCCTGCCAAGGCCTGCAGTAGGGCATATGCTGCTGCCACTGCTAAACACTGCCTGCCCGAGCCCCCTTCACCTATGTCTTCCTTGAACCAAACCTGGACTGAACCAAGTTCAGTCCCTAACATTCCAGAGTGACACATTCACTCTCATCTCAATCCATTCACTGATACTAAACATATTCCTATTCCCTTTTTCATGTTTCCTATCAATATCTGATACTAAAAATCCAAACCTCTATTGATACCTCCCTCACTAAATCCTACAGCTACACCTATATGTATATATATATAATACACCCTCTACTCCCCACTTCACTCTTCAAGTTTAAAATCAAGGCTCAGTCCACCTTCGACTGAAACCATGTATCAGTCCCCAAATAATTCACTATTCTGGATACTAACTCCTACTACCTATTACCCACCTGCACACTGACCTCTACCCAAGGAAAAAATACTTGTCAATGACAGTATATCACTCCAAGACACACTCATTTATCCTATCCTCAACAATGGCCATATGGCCTAAACTATACTGCCCAACCAGGACAGTCCCAGAACAGTGAGCAATCACAGGCCGAGTCTCCCATTACATCAATAACTCGACCAAAACATAACTAAATCCCTAGACTATCATCCACATGCTTATATACATATATATACACAACCATAGTTATAAATATAAGCATATATATATATATATATATATATATATATATATATATAGGTATAAAAAAAAATATATATATATATATATAGGTATAAAACTGAAAACATAATATAATTGGTCCCTTAGACATTTTAGCAAGCACATAGAGGTCAAAATTTGTAGTCCTCCTAGGAGGGACACAAAACTCCATGAAACCTTCACAAATAGACTCACTAGGACCTCAATACACTTCCTATGAGTCATGGGGTGGGTCTTCTATATGAATGCAAGGAATTGAACCATGGAAATGCAAGTTTAGGGAGTTATACCTACGTAGGAAGGAGCCTCTACCAAGTTGCACAAAAATAGAGAAAATAGATGAAGAATGAGCCTTCAAACCCTTGCTAGAGCCTTCTCCTAGTCTCCTTGAGCTCCCCCAAGCTTTTGCCCAAACAATGGAGGAAAGAGGAAGAAATTTGGGGAAGTTTGGAATTGAGGAAAGGATGGAAACCCTAAATCAATGGTGGCTGCTATTTTAGGTAAAATGGGGGTTAAATAGGCTCTAGACTAGCCCTAATCCTCTCATTACACTTAGTATTAAGTGGGTCCTTAAGTAGGCTAAGTGGTTTGGCTCTAATTAAGGCTTGTGTTCAACCTAACCATGAATAGAGTCTAATTTATCAACTAGTTGGTCAAGTCAAAATAAATGAGGTCTACCATGACTAATGATTAATTAGACTACTAATAATTACAACCATCATAATAAAAGAGAAAAAATATACTCCATTTATGAAATGACAGAAATACTCTTGTCCTAGAAAAGTGGTAGTGACACCTTGGGGCAATGACTGACAGGTCATCCCTAAAGTCTCTTAACCTATCGTGTCATATCGGACACGAATTCATTCGTGCACTAGTTTTGTACACAGACTGTGCATACGAGTTTTGCTCTCTGATACGGCTTTCGACTCGAACATAGACACATCTTGGACTCGATACAGGGTGTCGACTCTCTAACCCTAGACCCCAACTACCTATAGACACGTGCACGAGACCTCACGTGCTATATATCGTGACCTGGATTGATCGACATGGTTGCACGAGCCTGTGCAAATACAGTTTACTGATACATTTGTTTTTCTGATTTGGACACCTCGTGTCCAGTTTTCTGGACACGTAGGCACCCCCTAGCATGTACATGTTTGTGTTTAACCTCTGTGCACTTAATCCCCTACTTAAACTTGTGTATTAACATATTAAAATGGATTTGGCATTTGGGTTTTGGTGTTTGGTTCCATACTGAACAATGAGTAGATATTTGGGTTTGAGATATTTCCAGTTTTGCATACATGTTAGTTTGTAGTTATGTTAATCTGGACATGTTGTTTTGGCTTAGGTATTTGATCATATTTATATGATTGTTATAATGTGCAATTTTATACTGAACAGTTAAACTGAAAACTAAGTATTGAATGTACATGGTGTGTCGAGTTCATGGTATCTTAATGTTTCAATTAAGACATGTATAATGAAGATTTAAACTGAGAATGATGAGTTGAACTTAATATACGTTAGCCTATTCGAATGAAACTGAGTTTAGGTTTTGGTAAAGTAAAACCTGAGATTGTTTAGAAACCTGAAAACAAATGATAACTGTGAATTGATTTTGTAAATTTGATGTATCGATTTGACTTGGTTTGATTCCATTACTTGATGTTATGAAAACTGTGTTTACATGTTTTTATGAAACTGAGAATCATGGAGAGTTTAACCTGAGATCCTAATGAAGAATGCTAAGTTAACTAAGGATAATGCAAAGTAAAACCTGAGATTATAATGCAATGTAACCCAGAATTGAGTCTTGAAAACTGAATTGTATTGAATCTTTGAACTGTTAACACATACACTTTATCTGTCTAATACCCCTCTATACATATATATGTTATGTATATATGTCAATATACTTGTTGTGGTTTAGACTTTGGGTTATATGGGTTTGTATGATAACTGAACTATCACTGAGTTTTCTCATATTTTAACTGTCCATAAACTGGAACCTCATACCTGCTGTCATAGAGCACATACCATTGTCCAATCTACACTTGAGCACACACACACACTATCTCTCATTCTTTACATATTTTACTATTTCCCTCTCTATGTATTTGATATATGTGAATGTGATATATATGTAATATATATATATATATATATATATATATATATATATATATATATATATATATATATATATATAGTGCTATGATGTAGTTTGTGTGCCTTGTTAGCTAATATGGTTAGCTATGAGTTGGTTTAACAAGTGACTATTAGGCTATGTGTTAGAGGGTTTATGGTTTACTTGGTTACTTGTAGGCTTGACTTGTTTAGGCCTAGAATGGACTAAGTTAAACTAGTTGACCAAACCCTAACTAGTTTGACTAGAGTTGACATAGTTTGACTAGGATTGACCTAGTTTGACTTTTAGAGTTGACCAGAGTTGACCAAAAGTTTACTTTGGCCCAGATTGACCTAGAAAAATGTAGATGCATTGTACTCTTTAAATTATAATCCTTTTGTATACATCATGACTTGTGTTGCTCCAAATAGGACTCAGTTACCTCGCTTCGGACTTTATATTCTCACGGACATTCAGATTTCAGGCGAGTACATTCTATGATCATTTCATACTTGCTCGGACTTATATTAATGCTCTAGATTACTTTACTTGATGCTGACAGTTGTTATCACGGATTAGTACTATATGGATCTTACATGCGATGTTATCCCCTCATCGGTTACATCGGGTATTTCGTGTTCGTGTACATTATCATGGGCATCGTGTACTCCTTGTGTTCATGTTATTCGTGTATAAATCGTATGAAATTGTGTACTCTCATGTGCTCACATGATCTTCGTGTACAAACTAAACTATGTGTACAATAACATAACTTGACTGGATCATTGTGTATTGATTTGGGACGGGGGAGTAGAAGTGGTTATGTGATCATTCTTGTAGTTTACTCATGTATAACCTCTGTAGATTACTCGTGTATAACATCGTGTCATTTACATAACCATCTTATGCTTTGAATCACTAGTCACTTACAGTTCTTACTTATTATGTATATATTTCCAGTTTACAAATATCTCTCTTGTTTTCATGTACATCTTCTTACAGATCATGTATCTTACTCGTTTGCATGCTTTATATTTTTTCCTATAATATGAACTACGTGAGATGTATTGTGCTCGTTTCTGTCCTGACTGGACCTGTTGAAAATATTACAGAGGACGATGAGGACTTCTGTACCACATACTACGGAGCCCATATGGATGATACCTATGAGCTGATCCCACAGGAGGACCCTGCAGGAGTTGACGACACCATCCCTTTAGTCCAGGCTAGTTAGCTAGACAGTTATCTTATTTCTTATAGTCTTGTCTTATTTTGACATTCTGAGATTTATTATTCTTTGGATGTTGTTGTTGTGTCGTATAGACACTTAGACTTGTTTCCCTTCTGTTTGTATTTTTTTTGGAGATTATCATATCTATCATATCGTGATGTTTCTACCTTGGATTGTAATTAAGATGTACCTTCTATATTGTCCTCCGTTCGAAGAGTATATCTTGTGCAGGTCTAGTTTTGTAGTGGTATTCGAACTAGAGTATCACTACAACCTGCAGTAGGATATAGGATATATTTTTGAGGTACTCAATCACATTTAGGAAAAACTTTTATCTAAATTCCTGCTAATTAAACTCTTGCTGATAATTGCTTTCCTTTGAAATAATTGTCCTCATTTGATTTTGTCGCTTCATTCTCAGTATTGATTCCTTGTTTGATCTGTCTCCAGGATGGTGATTGAGACACGATCGTAGCTCCCTATCACGGGAGGTACGTCAGAGAGGACTGCCACTTCTCGTCCAGTTCAGCCGGGACCTGAGACGGCAGCTCCCCCAGTACCTACTCATGTTGGAGCCTCTGCAGCTTTCGGAGGAGCACCTCCACCTGTTCGGAGGTCAACCCCAGTTATTCCTAAGGTGCTTCAGTCGCAGCAACAGCCACCTGCGGTATTGGTTGACGTTGCACATCTATTTTCCTTCGTGGAGCGGATCTTGGAGTCGTATCAGCAGCAGCAGCGGCGCCAGACTGCTGACTTCCGTCACGGCATAGACGATGCCCACCAGCTGGTCAGGACGACAGTAGAGATGGAGGCTGCCCAGCCACAGGGAGGGCAGGTTCAACAGTATCGACCGAGGTTGCCAGGCATCGAGGAGTTCCAGAAGATGGGTCCTAGGGACTTTTGAGGCACAAAGGGGATCTTATATGCCAATGATTGGATCGAGCATATCGAGAAGATATTCCGGCTGGCGGAGATACTAGCACGACTTCAGATCGAGGCGGTAGGCAGCCAGATGCAGGACCTAGCTTACACTTGGTATCAGACGGACCCTAGAGTGGGTACCGAGGGACAGACTTTGGCAGCCTTCAAGAAGCTGTTCAAGGAGTACTTTCCAGACGTAGCACTGGGGGGCATAGAGCAGCAGTTCGAGAGTATGGTTCAGGGGAACCAGACAATCGAGGAATATGTTGGGGTGTTCTGCCAGTTGAGCAGATTTATTAAGGATCTGAGTAAGATGACAAAGGCGAGGAAGTTCCACAGAGGTTTGATTAGGAGGTCTGATCCTTGACCAAGTGTGACCGGGATGCTACTTTCTCGAAGATCCTAGCAGGAGCTATGGAAGCAGAGGACAACCTAGGGCTGAAACTGAATAGAGGTTGGGACTTTCACGGAGCTAGTAGCAACGGAGATCCGACCAAGAGGCCCACTTCCAGCAGTAGCACCAGCAGAGGCAGTTCCAGTAGCAGCCTTAGGGACAGGGTCGGGCACCATTTCAGCAGGTACAACAGCAACATGCCCCCGGGTAGCAGCAGACCACCAGTTGTCCTTTCTGCAAGAAGCCGGGACACAGGTGGAATGACTGTAAGAAGAGGCTGGGGAGGTGCCTGATGTGTGGTTCGTCGGACCACCAGATGAGAGACTATTCTATAGCAGCGATTCGTTCGGCACTAGGAGGAGGAGGAGCCAAGGCTCCAGTAGGCCAGCAGATGGGACCAACCCTGCAGACGCAGCAGCAGAGGTTCATTCAGCACCAACAGCAGTCCAGGGGAGGCCAGCAGGGCGAGCTTTCGCTATGGCAGCTGAGGATGCAGAGTCTATTGGAGAGCTAATTACAGGTTCTGTTCTTCTCGACTCTTTTTCTGCTTTCGCATTGTTTGATTCTGGGGCATCCCATAGCTTTGTATCAGTATCTTTTGCTATTAGACACCATCTTGCTTCTGAATCGTTGCCTAGGACTTGCAAGATCACGATCAGGGTTGGCAACATTCTCGTCAGTGATATTTGTAAGGATCGAAGTATAGTTTTGGGAGGCCGAGAACTGGATGTGAGTCTGCTCGTAATGCCACTACCAAACTAAGATTTAGTACTCGGGATGGCTTGGTTGAGCAGGCACCATGCCAGTATAGATTGTCACGACGGCAGAGTTCTTTTCTGTCCGCCAGGAGAACCAAAGTTCGAGTTCGCCAGACGGGAGGCGGAGCAGAGCAGCGGAGTCTTCTGTGAAGTTTCAGTTGAGGAGCAGACAGTGGCACATCTATTGATAGTAGAGTTCATGGATGTCTTTCTGGAGCACTTGCCAAGACTACCACCAGACAGAGACGTTGAGTTCTCTATGGACTTAGTGCCCGACGTAGAGCCGATATCTCATCACGTCTATAGGGTGAACAACAGCGAGTTGGTAGAGTTAAAGAAACAGGTGGATGAGTTGCAGGACAAGGGCTTCACCCGATCTAGTTCTTTACCATGGGGTGCACCGGTGCTTTTTGTACCGAAGAAGGACGGGGCGGTACGGATGTGTATCGACTACAGGGCACTCAATAACCTTACGATCAAGAACAAGTACCCACTGTCATGGATTGATGATCTCTTTGATCAGTTGAGCGGAGCTAGGGGCGTGACATAGGGTATTCTCGAAGATTGATCTGAGTTCAGGCTACCATCAGGTGAAGGTAAAAAGGGAGGATATCCCGAAGACAACATTCAGGATGCAGTATATGGCCAGTTCGAGTTTATGGTGATGTCGTTTGTGTTGGCCCATTGGTCATGGTCAAACCTGATTTTAATAATTGATCAAACTCTGTCTCGATATAATTGCAAGTCAACTCAGATGTTTACCTACGACATTTTGGACACTGCTCAATAATGGATATTTACTATGTTCAAGACCGAAGCTGTTTCGAAGCTGTTTGCCATTCAGAATGTACTTCCTGTTACGCTATGTAATTTTTCATTTTATTGAGTCTAGGAATACATTGTACACCGAGTCTTACTGGCAAATAGGCTATCCGAAAACGTTTTTCAAAACCATCATATTCTTTTACAAAAGACCTACGTTTTTGAAAAATATTCTTTTTACAAAAATCTTCTGAAGGATTTTTCAAAAAGCCAAAATTTATTTTCTCAAATGAACTGGCAGAACCCCAGCAGAACTCGGCCAGAGTTCGTGTAACACCCTAGTCCCAAAATACTTAGGACTAGGTACGTAATCCATGCCAGCTGCATACATACGAAGTACACTCCAATATATGGAAACCTTGTATGTATACATAAGATGTAAAATGCAGTAGAACCATAATAACTAATCTTATCTACTAGATAAATAAATGATATAAAAGAAACTTTGAATTTGTCATGTATACAATCGTTGGGCGAAGACAAAGTCCACTACCAACTATCTCAAATAAAATGTACAAGAAGTGATCGATAAAATAACGAGACGAACCAAGCACAATCGTCTTCGAAAGAATGGAGGAGATCACGGCCTTGGCTAGAACACCTACAAAATCACAGAAGCACACACCTGGAGAGATAACCAGGTCCTCAGAGGGACGTAACAAAACACATAATATCATGCCATATAAACTGAATAATTATTGCTCAAATAAATAAGGGATGTTTGCATTAGGGTACCTAACCGTACTATAGTGAATATACAATAAAGAACAATCCTTCACATATGGGCACACGGGCTGTATAGCAGTAGCATCGTCCCTCTCATCGGGAATCAGTACAATCCGTCCATAACGTTCGGCGAACATCAGAGGGAACCAGTAAGAAAACATCCATAACGTTCTATGAACGTCAGAGGGAATCAGTACAATAGGGTGAACCTGCGTCTCCAACGGAGCTTCAGGTACAATAGCAGTATGTAAATATGGCCCATACATCAAGGAACTGTTCTTCCCTTCCAATGTCTAATATGTTGTATCCACAACACAAAACCTCTATTAACCGCTAAGTCAAACTAAGCATGCAACCTCTATTAGCGGTTATTCCTATTGCACGGCTTATACGTACCGGTGGCCAGCCAGTCACGCTTGTCCGAGTTCTACATGCGACTCACATCTCTGTGGTAAAATGTGTCAAGGCCTATGAATGCAACACACAAATGGTGGTCCCTTAACTCTAAGTTTGAATTTCATAATAATAATAAGTACGAAAAATATAACTACACCCTAAAAATCTATCTAATCATGACGGTGTAGCACAGATTATTTTACAAAAAAATAATTAATGAATAAATGCATGAATATGAGCTAAAGTAAATAGACAGCAAATGACAAGGTGTCTTGCTTGAGATTATGTGCAAAAGGGAATAATCTAGTAGCTCGAACAGACAAATAAACGAAGCAAGAAAAGCCAAATCCTGCAGATGACTCTGGATGCTGCAATAAACATCACGAACGAGTTTGGAATAAAAGATATGCCTAGGAAACGCCTGTCCAAAAGTTAAATTCTGGAACAGGGGCAAAATCGTAATTTTAGGTCAAAACGATGTCCGCCGTTGGACCAGCTTTGCACCAAAATGCGTGCCAATATCTACGGTCTCTAAAGTCGTCAAACTATATGTCTACAGATTTGTTTTGATGAGACGAACCCAACGGTATGTCCAATTTTGGATTCCGGTGGGCTGTGCACAAAATCGCCCGTTAAGTGGGATTGTGGGCCCGCTAAAATAGCGTCCCGATCAACGGTCTCAGAATCGGACCAAACTTGGCTCACAGGACCAGAAAAATATTTCGAGTCCAATGGCGCAAGTTTCATCACGATATGATGAGTGTGCACAAAGTTGTGACTTAATTTGCAAAGGATCGATACGGGGTATCTCGACGGATATGCACTGATTTCGTCGCGCACATGCAACGAAATCGGGTTCCGTCAGTTCCCACACGTTGACAACATCCATACGCGCCTTTCGATTCGTATAGTGCGCGGCCACGTCGCCCGATTTGTCGGGACGCACGCCGTATCAAGTATTTTTTTTCCACTTTTTGAAAACAGAATTTATAATTTTTCGTAAAATTTAACAACGTGTAACTTTTTACATACTAGATGAAAAGTGAATCCAGAAGGTGCGTTACAATCTCGGTTATGTTTTTATTATCTGCCTTCAATTAGTTTCTACAAAATCCTATTGTACAGAAAGAAAATTGGCCGACAAGTTGGTATTTTCCAACAGTTTTTAATATTTCAGAAAAGTAGGTTTTCTCCAACTTCGTCACGATTTTTCGAGTAAGTTGGATGGCCATGTCGAAATCCACCTAGGGGATCTCGAAGAGGGTCATGTGGGTTTTCTACACAAATTTACGGATCTAAAAACGGATTTAAAATGAAGGAGATATCGATCGAGGAAGTGGAATACCTTAAAGTGGAAAACTGTTGTTGTTGTCGTCGTGACGACCGGGAGGCGGAGATTCTGTCGCTCCGGCGAGGCTGTCACGCATGACGAGGAGATGGAGGAGGATGGAGGAGATAGGAGGAAGAAGATGGAGAAGAAACTAGGGTTTTGGTTTTCTAAAACTTATGTATATATATATAACTAAGTTATATATATGTGAAAGAGTTCGGCCCCTCTTGGGCGCACAAGGTGCTGTTGCTTTGTGGTGCTACTTTGTTCTTTGGTTAAAGGGGGGTTCGGCCCCTTTGTGGCACACAAGGTGCTGCTCTTTTGTTGCTTTGGTGCATGTGTGGGTGGTCGGCTGCCACATTGGTGGGGCCGACCAACACATGTGTTGTATATTTATTTATTTATTTTTCTTTTCTTTCTATCTAAATCTTCAATATATATCTATATATAATATATATATGTATATATATCCATAAATACACCAAAAATCTATTTAAATCCAAATACCATTTAAAATTTAACTATCCAATTATTTAATATATTTGAGCATATATATATATATAAATTCAATTCTTAATAAATCAACTCAAATAATAATAATTTTTAAATAGGAAAAATATGTTTAATAAATTTCCACAAAATAACTTTAATAATAAATATTTTATAAAATCTTCCCAATGGGTGAACTCATACCGTACACCCTCATCCGGGTCCAAAAATTGTAAAATTTTGTAAAATATTATTTTATTAATAAAATGTATATTTTTGTACCCAAAGTCAATAAATATTCAACAAGTTCTAAAAATAATTTAAAAATATTTGTACATACACAAAATATTCCTATATGGCCACCTTAGTCACCCCACATGCTCACATGGGCTTAAAATTTTGTTCGGGCCCTGTTCGGGCTGAATTGGCCAAACCGGGTCATCAAAAAATTAATAAACAATAAATTGTATAATTTTATTTTATTAAGTCTAATAAAAAATAATTTAAAAATAGGGGTTTTACATCCTATCCAACTTACAAGAATTTCGTCCTCGAAATTTAGGATTAATAGGATAGATAGGGTTGAGGGATAGGAAGAGTTCGTCAATACCAAAATGCAATTAAATTTTGGATGAGGCGATAAAACGGCGTTCAACACCACCATGCAATAGAAAATTGTGGAGTCGATATATACAAAAATATATCATGGTTATGAAATTGAATAAGGGTTGCCAGTAAGGGTAGCAAAATTTTGATAATCCAATTTGGAGAGTAATAAGAAATTGAGTAGATCAAAGAGAATAATTTAGACATTTGGGAGATGTGGTTCCTAGAGAGAAACTGGAGACTAATCGCCTCGATTGAGAGTTTGATTTAAGTGAATGATTAAAATCATTCTCGAGTGCTTAAGAACAATTGGAAGAACACGATAATAATTCTAGGGTTGAGAAATGAGGAGTAGTTAAAGGCGAGGATATAGCCACATGAGTCGGTTGGTGGCTATCTACATTTGTTTATAATTAACCGATTGGGCAACCAAAGATGACACTTTGAGTCTATCTTAGCTAGTACAGTGCCTTGTCTTTCCAAAATAAGTAAAAGACAAGAACAACAAAGGTTTCAAAGACAGTGTTATATATTGAGTATGAATTGCGGGGTTCATAGACGGCAAAAATAATTCAAAAGATAATTGTCAAGGCGGTCGCGGATGAGACTCTAAGGCAAGTTTAACTATGTCTCCATCCGCATAGAATAAGTTATGATAAGCGAACCAAAGTGCAATAGGTTGATCAGACCATCATGCACCGGTTCTGATTAGACAATATGTTAGTGGGTGCACCCAATAAAATATGTCATGATCCAGCTTGATAACGAAATAAGCTTGCAAAACTGAAGCTACATTAGCAGCATGAGATAGTCAAAATATAAGCAAGGAAGGTACTGATGAAGGAATTTTAAATAGTCCAAGATCTTTTAAAATGAAGGCTCGTCCGAAGTTTGGGACCATACAGTTGTCCTAGTGTTTCCTCATTTATGGTTTGGTAGACTAGATAAGGTAGGGTCCTATGAATTTATAGTCTAAGTGAACTTACCAATGTGGTTCACAAGAAAAAGGTTGTTAGGTGGTGAGGTATTCTACCCAACTTACAAGAATTAAACTAGTAGTGTGGTGGGACAATGTTCAAGCAATCACGGTAAGGCACAAGGTTCAGCATTAAGGGATTTCGTAGAACATATTCACATATCGGGTTAAAGGATTGAGTCAAGGTTGGATCTCTAAATTGAAGTCAGGAAGTATTTTGGTGTCATGGTAGAGGTTATAGTTTGGCCATTTTGACCAGAAGGTCATATCAGGAAAATAGTGTACAAGGAGACGTGTTTTAGTGGGACATGATAAATCTACATGAAGGTGGGCTTGTCTAAGACTTATATATAAAATTTGTTGGAAGGAAAAGTCTAGTGTTGTGCTCCAAATATACAAGTCACGGTAGGGGACGCCAGAAGATCAAAAATAGAAAGTGGGAGTTCACGAGGTGATAATTAATGCACAAAAATAAAGAAGATCAAGTTAAAGCATGAAATAAAATTAATTAGAGAATCCAGTAAAAATAATTTAGGAACACAATTCTGGAGAGAAGATAGTCTCCTAGATGAATACATTTAAGGAACCATTAACTCATTATTCAAATTGCAAATGGGTTAGAAGGTCACAATTAAAAGATCTAGAATTGAAGGAAGGTCGAGTAAGTCGAGGTGGAAATACAGTCGCATAGCTGGGTAGATGACTAACAACACTTGTGTATATACTACTATCATGGTCATAAGTGACATGGTAATTAGTGTGGAATACTTCTAACTCATTAGGGCTACCTTTGTGGCCTCTATTAATATTTCAACTCGAGTTTCCTCCAAAAGTTTCTTAATAAAATTTTCAAAAATAGCCACCCAAAATTTGTATTCACTGCAAGTCGTTCACTTTAATCAAGACCAAAATTTAAATCACTTTCATAAATCTCAAAGCAAACTTTATCACGTTACTACTAACCTTTTCCAAAATTAACGTTTAAATTCAACTATTTAACTCAAGAATTCATAATTTACGAATCCATAAAAATTTTACAATCAATCAAAAATTTAACACTCTAAAATTTTCCAATAACTCATAATAAAACTCTTAGCATATTAAAAGCAATCTCAAAAATTAAGCTCAATGCTTTCATCAATTTTAACTTCTATTCATGCTAAGTTATTCTAATAAAATCACAACTTTTAAATGGTAACTTCCTTTAATCAATCAAAATAACTTTCCATCACATCCTTCAAAATTCTCCCAAAAATTTTAATATTAGCAATCCCACATTAAACTAAATTTTCAAATAATCTCATCAGTCAAAATCTTTTTTTTTACCAAAAATCTAAATAGATTTGTAATTCTTCAATCATAGGACACCATTTAAAATAAAATTTCTCAAAAATTGTTTTCATAACTTTCAAATATTTTAAACCAAATTCGCCATCATTACTTCCACTTAAAATTTAAAATTTACTAAACACAAAAATTGCAAGTTGTATGACTCAAATTTAAATAATTTATACTGCCACATTTAAAATCTAAGATCATTTTCAAACCAAATTTATAACTGTTCAAAGGTGTATAACTAAAATCCAATAAATCATAAATATTACAACTCGAAAATCAAATCAATTTCTTAAACCAAGTATGAAATTCCATAAATCCTCTGGTGTTTACTATTTTAGAAATCTCAAGGTTAAAACTTTCCGTGGTAATATCCTAGTTTACCGATTACTAATCATTAAATCACACTAAAAGCCTTTTTAACTCAATTAGAGTCTTGAACGTATTCCAATTGCCAATATAACCATTATAGTCATGTGTTTGACCTATGAGCATATACTAGTGTAGTCATCTTTCTAGTTGACACTAAGCACGAAAATAAGAATCAACGGTAGAAATGAATCAAGCAAGATACAATTCAAGAAAGTCGAACGAGAGTTCAAATTTTGAAGCCAAGAAGGAGGTCAAGCTGTATGTATGAGATTCCTAGATTCTAATCCTATGTTGCAGGCTCACATCGGTACAATTACGTAACCGAAGTAACAAACTCGACATGCATGGGCCACCAAAAAACATGTAACGCCCCAGTCCCAAAATACTTAGGACTAGATACGTAATCCATGCCACGTGCATACATACGAAGTACACTCCAATATATGGAAACCTTGTATGTATACATAAGGTGTAAAATGCAGTAGAACCATAATAACTAATCTCATCCCCTAGATAAATAAATGATATAAAAGCAACTTTGAATTTGTCATGTATACAATCATTGGACGGAGACAAAGTCCACTACCAACTATCTCAAATAAAATGTACAAGAAGTGATCGATAAAATAACGAGACGAACCAAGCGCAATCGTCTTTGAAAGAATGGAGGAGATCACGGCCTTGGCTAGAACACCTGCAAAATCACAAAAGCACACACCTGGAGAGATAACCAGGTCCTCAGAGGGACGTAACAAGACACATAATATCATGCCATATAAACTGAATAATTATTGCTCAAATAAATAAGGGATGTTTGCATTAGGGTACCTAACCGTACTATAGTGAATATGAAATAAAGAACAATCCTTTACATATGGGCACACGGGCTGTATAGCAGTGGCATCGTCCCTCTCATCGGGAATCAGTACAATCCGTCCATAACGTTCGGCGAACGTCAGAAGGAACCAGTAAGAAAACGTCCATAATGTTCCATGAACGTCAAAGGGAATCAGTACAATAGGGTGAACCTGTGTCTCCAACGGAGCTTCAGGTACAATAGCAGTATGTAAATGTGGCCCATACATTAAGGAACTGTTCTTCCCTCCCAATGTCTAATATGTTGTATCTACAACACAAAACCTCTATTAACTGCTAAGTCAAACAAAGCATGCAACCTCTATTAGCGGTTATTCCTATCGCACGGCTTAAACATACCGGTGGCCAGCCAGTCACGCATGTCCGAGTTCTACATACGACTCACACCTCTGTTGTAAAATGTGTCAAGGCCTATGAATGCAACACACAAATGGTGGTCCCTTAACTCTAAGTTTGAATTTCATAATAATAATAAGTACGAAAAATATAACTACACCGTAAATATCTATCTAATCATGACGGTGTAGCACAGTTTATTTTACAAAAAAAAATTAATGAATAAATGCATAAATATGAGCTAAAGTAAATAGACAACAAATGACAAGGGGTCTTGCCTGAGATTATGTGCAAAAGGGAATAATCTAGTAGCTCGAACAGACAAATAAACGAAGCAAGAAAAGCCAAATCCTGCAGATGACTTCGGATGCTGCAACAAACATCACGAACGAGTTTGGAATAAAATATATACCTAGGAAATGCCTGTCCAAAAGTTAAATTCTGGAACAGGGGCAAAATCGTAATTTTAGGTCAAAACGATGTCCGCCGTTGGACCCGCTTTGCACCAAAATACGTACCAATATCTACGGTCTCTAAAGTCTTCAAACTACATGTCTACAAATTTGTTTTGATGAGACGAATCCAACGGTATGTCCAATTTTGGATTCCGGTGGGCTGTGCACAAAATCGTCCGTTGAGTGGGATTGTGGGCCCGCCAAAATAGCGTCCCGATCAACGGTCTCAGAATCGGACCAAACTTGGCTCACAGGACCAGAAAAATATTTCGAGTCCAATGGCGCAAGTTTCATCACGATATGATGAGTGTGCACAAAGTTGTGACTTAATTTGCAAAGGGTCGATACGGGGTATCTCGACGGATACGCACTGATTTCGTCGCGCACATGCAACGAAATCGGGTTCTGTCAGTTCCCACACGTCGACAACATCCATACGCGCCTTTTGATGCATATAGTGCGTGATTCACGTCGCCCGGTTTGTCGGGACGCACGTCGTATCGGGTATTTTTTCCACTTTTTGAAAACAGAATTTATAATTTTTCGTGAAATTTTAACAACGTGTAACTTTTTATATACTAAATGAAAAGTGAATCCAGAAGGTGCGTTACAATCTCGGTTATGTTTTTATTCTCTGCCTTCAATTAGTTTCTACAAAATCCTATTGTACAGAAAGAAAATTGGCCGACAAGTTGGTATTTTCCAACAGTTTTTAATATTTTAGAAAAGTGGTTTTTCTCCAACTTTGTCTTAATTTTTTGAGTAAGTTGGATGGCCATGTCAAAATCCACCTTGGGGATCTTGAAGAGGGTCATGTGGGTTTTCTACACGAATTTACGGATCTAAAAACGGATTTAAAATAAGGGAGATATCGATCGGGGAAGTGGGATACCTTAAAGTGGAAAACTGTTGTTGTTGTCGTCGTGACGACCGGGAGGCGGGGATTCTGTCGCTCCGGCGAGGCTGGCACGCACGCCGAGGAGAGGGAGGAGGATGGAGGAGAGAGAAGGAAGAAGATGCAGAAGAAACTAGGATTTTGGGTTTCTAAAACTTATGTATATATATAACTAAGTTATATATATGTGAAAGAGTTCGGCCCCTCTTGGGCGCACAAGGTGCTGTTGCTTTGTGGTGCTACTTTGTTCTTTGGTTAAAGGGGGGTTCGGCCCGTTTATGGTGCACAAGGTGCTGCTCTTTTGTTGCTTTGGTGCATGTGTGGGTGGTCGGCTGCCACATTGGTGGGGCCGACCACCACATGTGTTATATATTTATTTATTTTCTTTTCTTTCTATCTAAATCTTCAATATATATATATATATATATATATATATATATATATATATATATATATATATATATATATATATATATATCCATAAATACACCAAAAATCTATTTAAATCCAAATACCATTTAAAATTCAACTATCTATAAGTTGGTAGATGTTTGATGGCCAAAAGTATTGAGAGTCAACTATGGCATATGAGACTCGGTCATGCAAACATGGATACAATTTTAAGATTATCTATGAAGAAGTTGGTACACGGCTTACCGGATATTTCTTTCAAGAAGGATACGGTATGTAGTGAATGTGAAAAGAATAAAGCTACCAAATTCGCATTCAAATCCAAGAACGCTGTAAGTACCACTAGACCTTTACAATTGTTGCATATGGACTTATTTGGACCCAACAGAATTTCTAGTCTAGGTGGTAAGTTATATGCATTTGTCATTATAGATAATTTTTCTAGATATACATAGGTTTATTTTCTTGCACGCAAGAACGATGCATTATCAGAATTCGTCACCTTTTGCAAGAAAGTACAGAATGAAAAAGGGTTCATGATTACTCGCATTCGTAGTGATCATGGCGGCGAATTTGAGAATGCAGAATTCAAGCAATTTTGTGACACACACGGTTATCTGCATGAATTCTCTTGCCCTAGGACTCTACAACAAAATGGAGTTATGGAACGTAAGAACAGAACTCTATCTGAAATGGCTAGAGTTATGTTAAACCAGTTTAGTCTACCTAGATATTTATGGGCTGAAGCTGTAAATACAGCATGCTATATTCTCAATAGGGTTCTAATTCGACCTATATCGAAGAAGACTCCCTATGAATTATGGTTTGATAGAACTCCAAATGTTTCTTATTTCAAAATCTTTGGTTGTAAATGCTTTATTCTTAATACTAAAGATAATTTAAGTAAATTTGATGAAAAGGCCGATGAAGGTATATTTTTAGGTTATGCAGCAAAGAGCAAAGGATATAGAGTCTTCAACAAAAGAACCATGATCATTGAAGAATCTATCAACGTCAAGTTTGATGAGCTAAATCAACACTTAGACGATGATAACAATGAAGACATAATCGCACCAAGTACAGCTACTGTAAAACCTTCACACAAAGATACAGAACCATCACATCAGGCATCAGATGAACCTCCAAACAAAGAAGCCGGAACTAGCAATCTTGAGACTGCACCAAAAGAGATGAGATTCTTGGCTAGTCATCCAAAGGACTTGGTAATTGGTGAGACTACCAAGGGTGTAAGTACTCGTTCCTCTAATAAAGATATAGCTTCTTGTGTTGCTTTTGTCTCGCAGTTTGAACCCAAAAATATTGATGAAGCATGTACTGATAATTTTTGGTTAGATGCTATGCAAGAGGAATTAAACCAATTCAAACAGAATCAAGTTTGGGAACTTGTTCCCAAGCCTATTGATCATCCGGTCTTTGGCACCCGATGGGTATTCCGAAATAAACTGAACGAGAATGGTTTAGTGACTCGTAATAAGGCTCGACTCGTAGCTCAAGGATACAATCAGGAAGAAGGTATCGACTATGATGAGACTTATGCCCCAGTTGCGAGATTAGAATCCATTCGCATGTTATATGCATTTACATGTTTTCATAATTTTAAGTTATTTCAAATGGATGTCAAAAGCATATTTTTAAATGGTTTTATAAAAGAAGAGGTTTATGAAGCTCAACCACCCGGTTTTACTGATTTCAAATTTCCTGAATATGTTTTCAAGTTGAAGAAAGATCTATACGGTTTGAAACAAGCCCCTCGTGCTTGGTACGATCATCTAAGCACTTTTCTACTTGATAACGGTTTTTCAAAGGGAAAGGTTGACACTACTTTGTTTATAAAATCTTTGAATAATAATATTCTTTTGATTCAAGTCTATGTAGATGATATTATCTTTGGATCTACTGATGAATCTCTTTGTCAAGAATTTTCTAAGTGTATACAGAATGAGTTTGAGATGAGTATGATGGGAGAGCTAAAATTCCTTCTCGGACTGCAAATCAAACAAACCAACAATGGGACGTTCATAAATAAAGCAAAGTACAAAAAGGATCTATTAAAGAAGTTTGACATGGAAACAGCAAAACCACTTAGCACTCCAATGGCGACTCAACCAAGCTTGATATTGATGAACATAGCAAATATGTCGACATATGTAAGTATCGAGGTATGATCGGTAGCTTACTGTATTTAACTGCTAGTCGACCAGACATAATATTTAGTGTTTGCTTATGTGCACGTTTTCAAGCTAATCCTAAGGAATCACATTTGTGTGTAGTTAAACGTATCTTCTGATACCTTAAAGGCACTTTTTCCGTCGGCTTATGGTATTCCAAAACTACGTCGTTTGACCTAACCGGTTATTCCGATGCTGATTTTGCCGGATGCAAAGTAGATAGAAAAAGCACTAGCGGCACATGTCATTTCCTTGGAAAAGCTCTAGTCTCTTGGTTTAGTAAAAAGCAAAATTCTGTTGCATTATCAACAACCGAGGCTGAGTATATCGCCGCAGGATGTTGTTGTGCACAAATTTTATGGATGAAACAAACCTTAGAAGACTATGGATTGCATTTTTCACACATACCCATTTTCTGTGACAATAGTAGTTCTATTAATTTGACTAAGAATCCAGTATGCCATTCTCGTACTAAACATATCAAGATTCGACATCACTTTCTTAGAGATCATCAACAAAATGGAGATATAGACCTTGTATACATAGACACATAGAATCAATTAGCTGACATACTCACAAAACATCTAGCGGAAGATCGTTTCAACTATTTACGTTAAAAATTAGGCATTTTAGATGTCAATAATGTTAATTAATTTTGTTTTATTAATTAATTTATTCGATACTCAAAAATTGTTTTCGAGACAAGCCCAAAAAGAGTCTGTCTGTCACCACGACTACGGTCGAAGCGAAGCGGTACTTAAGAGTTCTCCGGTGAACCTTCGTTAGCTGGGACAGTACTCCTACAGCTAATCTGAGGCAGATATTGAGTAAAGAATATTAATTTATAAAATAATATTAATTATATTATTTTGAGATTTAAAATTACTAAACTTTGAATTAAACATTTGAAACGAATTAATGAAAAAGAATGTGGCCTCATTTGAATTTTTTTTATATATATAGCCAGGCAACCCTTGGCGAATTCGGCCTGAGTTCGGTCTGACTTCGGCCAGAGTTCGGCTGGGTATATATATGTACCAGCACGAACCCGAGGCTTCCTTCTTCTTCATTTTTTTCCGTATCCTCATAACAGCAGCCTCCGCGTCTCCAAACCCTAGCTTTTCTCCATCCTTGTTCTTCAAATCCGTGTGGAGTTTCTCGTCCAAACTTTGGATTCATGCGGAGAACGTCATCCTCTACAACATATCCAATTCTTGGAAGGTATAATCCCTTCTCTCCACCACTTTTCAATACTTAGAGTTTCTAGAAAATTTTGGAAAAGAATGCCTAAGTTCAATCCCTTCAAGAGGAAGAAGACCAATGCCAGTGAAGAGGCATCGTCTTCAGATCCGCATACAGATTGCCTCTTTTCTCCTGTCCAATCGAACGATTGTGCATCGGACGAGTTTTACTTTAAAACTTCCGATCAAGCTTTATTGTGGTACGCTGATTTTATCATGCGTATTATTTGCACCGGATCGCCGATTAAATGGACTGTCTTTCCGGATCACCGCCCTTACTTTAAGGTATTAGGGTTACAATATTTTGTCACCTTACAATTCTCCATTGCCACTAATGCCATTAGATTATTCTATTGTAATTTCGTGTTAGACACTTTTACCGCGAGGACACGTGTTGGAGGAATTGATATCGAATTCACTGATGATACGTTAGCAAAAATCCTTGGTATCCCAAACGAAGGTGTCCCGCTCGATGACATCACTGATTTTGATTTCTCGGATGGCACGACACTCGTTAGTTTCAAGAATAAGCTTTGTGCGCCCGCACGCGCTCGTCCTGGAAAGTTCAAGGCTAATAACTTGAACTTGTTTAACTACGAATTACATCGCATCATCTATTCCACCTTACTTTCGAAATCTACTTCTAAAGATGATGTTACTGCACTTGAGCTTTCTGCTTTTTATCATATTCTTAAGGGGATTCCTTTTTCTGCCCCTAAGACTATCATCCAGATGATGGATAGATGTTGCAGGAGAGACCGTAATCTATCTTATGCGATGCTTATTCTACGCATCTTTCAGAGATTTGATATTGACCTATCTACTTGTACTGTCGACCCCTAGCCCAAGTTTCTCAAACTCTCTCGTCACAGCATTGCCACTGTTCCTCCACCTACTGCACCTACTCCTCCTGCACCTACTCCCACAGCTCCCACAGCACCTGTTCCTCCTCATTCTTACCCTATGACATTTGAGGGTATACATCAGCACCTATCAGATCTGCAGTCTTTTTATGTTGAGACCTCTAGGGAACACGAGTTCCGTGATGTGACTCGGTTCCAGGCGATTGCCAACTCATTCGCCGATTTGTGGTTTGCGCAGACAGGTCATTCTGCTAGCTCTCTACCTCGAGACCCTTCTGTTTTTGGCTACCGCATTGACGACGAGGCGGTCCACTCTCTGTTCCAGCCAGGAAACGCCTATAATTGTATCGTACTGCTTGTGCCCCTCCTCGAGACTATGTCGGTGAGTTTTATACTGGTGCCACTCCTCACACTTCTGGTGCTGGTACTTCTAGAGCTGGTCCTTCTGGACATGCTGGAGCTGCAGCTGACGTTGATGATGAGGATGATGATGATTTTTGAGATGTTAGATATTGAGACAGTTACTTTGTCTTATGTTTACTTGGAAATGCTCCGACATTCCAAGATTTTATCAGTACTCTTATTTTTATTATCAGCACTTTTCTTTATTATGTGACTATTCATAGACATAGTTTTGATTATGCCTCAGTTTTGGCATCTTAGTCTATTTTTTAGCACTTTATTTGTTTCAGTATTATTCTCGCACTTTATTAAATATTGTCTGTGACAAATACATGCCTTCTATAGTCTATCTCTTTCTCTTACTATATTTACTGTTTATACCATGCATGTCATGATTATCTATTTTTATTGTGTTTCTTCACTGTTTGTTACTTATGCATTGATTGCGGGGGAGCTTTCTCTTTTGCAATTATTTTGCTAAGTGACAACGGGGGAGAAATAAGGATCTAACATTTTCGTGAATACAGGTTATGAACAATTTCTTTTGATTACTATTTTGAATTGATTCCAGCTTAGATGTTATATCGGCAAGGTTTGTCAATTATCAAAATGGGGAAGATTGTTGGCCCATTGGTCATGGTCAAACCTGATTTTAATAATTGATCAAACTCTGTCTCAATATAATTGCAAGTCAACTCAAATGTTTACCTATGATGTTTTGGACACTGCTCAACAATGGATATTTACTATGTTCAAGACCGAAGCTGTTTCGAAGCTGTTTGTCATTCAAAATGTACTTCCTGTTACGCTATATAATTTTTTATTTTATTGAGTCTAGGAGTACATTGTACACCGAGTCGTACTGGCAAATAGGCTATCCGAAAACGTTTTTCAAAACCATCCTATTCTTTTACAAATGACCTACGTTTTTGAAAAATATTCTTTTTACAAAAAGCTTCTGAAGGATTTTTCAAAAAGCCAGAATTTATTTTCTCAAATGAACTGGCAGAACCCCAGCAGAACTCGGCCAGAGTTCGGCCATTTGGAACGTTAGTGAACGCTGGGTTTTTGAACTTGGTCATCCTTCAGTTGCGGTTTGTTACAAAGAGTTCTGTCCGAATTTTGCCCGAATTCTGTCAGAGTTCTGTCTTTAGAAAAACTATAAATAGAGAAGTATTTTCGATCATTTCAAATCACCAATTCACTTTCAATCTCTTCTCTTCCTGAGCTTACATTCTTCCAAAGAGTTCTAAAAAGCTTTCATTTTCAAATCCCAAGCCAGTTACAATCCTTTAGTCGATTTGCCAGTGCGGTACGGTCTAGAAGTTTCAGAGCGATTGTAATCAGAGGCTTGATAGAAGATTCAACTCTTCACAATTGAAGTTGGTCGAGTTCTTCGTATCAAAGCTCGCGTCTGTAGAAGTTGCAAGGACTTCGTATGAAAACTTGCGGGATTTTTCAATAGTGGATTCAACTAGAAGCTAGAGTTCTTCCGACTGGACTAGTCCTCACAAGAGGGAAACCAGTATAAATCTCGATGTTTGCGTTTGCCTTCTGATCACTTTTAATTTCTATCATTTACTTTTATGATTATTATTATATCTATGATCTAACTGCTAACAAGTTTTTAATTAGCAATATTCCGCTGCCTACTCTATTCATCCCCCCTCTAGAGTATTCTGCTTTACGATTTCGTTCCTACAGTTTGGGTTGACTAACGTCCCAACGGCATTCATGAACTTGATGAACAAGGTGTTCCACCAGTACTTGGACAAGTTAGTGGTGGTGTTCATCGATGATATCTTGGTGTACTCGAAGACCGCAGAGGAGCATGAGGAGCATTTGAGAGTGGTTCTGGAGACTCTCAGGAAGGAAGAACTTTATGGTAAGCTTTCAGAGTGTCAGTTCTTCCTGAATCGAGTTGACTTACTGGGTCATATTGTGACTGAAGATGAGATCTCAGTTAACCTGAAGAAGATCACGACAGTTGAGGTGTGGATGGCACAGAGTTCAGTTGCAAAGATCAGGAGCATCTTGGAATTGGCAAGCTACTACAGGAGGTTCGTTCAAGATTTCTTCCGGGTTGTAGAGCCATTGACTAGACTGACCCGAAAGGACGCAGAGTTTATCTGGTCAGAGGAGTGTCAGGTCGCTTTTGATGAATTGAAGAAGTCGTTGACGACAGCTTCGATTATGACATTGCCATCAGGATCAGGCGGGTTCACTATCTATAGTGACGCCTCGGGGAAGGGTTTGGGTTGTATCTTGCAGCAGCATGGGAAGGTAATTGCCTATGCTTCCAGGCAGTTATGTCCGTATGAAAAGAAATACCCTACCCATGACTTGGAGTTGGTGGAAGTTATCTTTGCTTTGAATTTGTGGAAATACTATCTATACGGAGAGCGTGTGGCGATCTTCATAGACCACAAGAGCTTGAAGTATGTGTTTACACAGAAGAAGCTCAACATGAGGCAGCGTAGATGGTAGGAGTTGATGAAGGACTTCGATATTGTACTGCAGTATCATTCAGGAAAGGTCAACATGGTTGCCGATGCTTTGAGCAGATATCCGACACCCATGTGTTTGACGGTAGATCGTCACTTGCTAGCAGATCTGGCGAGCCTGGGGATCGAGGTGCTAATGCCAGGAGTGGAGATGCAGATGTGGGGTCTACAGATTCAGTCGAACTTGATAGAGAGGATCAAGTCGACTCAGTTCGACGGTGTTGCTCTACGGTGCATCCGAGAGCAGGCTCGAGCATGATTAGTGGATGAAGAATTTACCATTGCAGAGGATGGCGCATTGAGGCACGGTTCCAGACTGTGTGTGCCCAATGGAGAGCTTCGGGAGCAGGTTATGCAGGAGGTCCACCGATCTCAGTACTCTATGTATCCAGGTGCTAACAAGATGTATAGGGATCTGAGGAAGCATGTATGATGGTATAGGATGAAGCAGGAGGTAGCATGCTTCGTCGCTAGATGTTTGGTTTACCAACAGGTAAAGGCAGAGAGACAGAGGTAGAGGCCAGGAGGTTTGTTACAGCCATTGCTCATTCTGGAGTGAAAGTGGGAACATATCACGATGGACTTTATTTTGGGATTGCCGCGTACGCCAGGCAGGAAAGGTGCGATTTGGGTCATCGTAGATAGGTTGACCAAATCAGCTCACTTTTTGCCATTTAAAGTGGGTTTGTCTACCGAGAAGCTAGCAAAAATGTATATACGACAGATTGTCAGGGTTCATGAAGTTCCCGTGAGCATTGTCTCGAATAGGGATAGTCGCTTTACTTCCCATTTCTGGCGGAGTCTACAGACTAGTTTGGGCACTCAGCTCAAGTTTAGTACTGCATACCACCCTCAGACGGACGGACAGTCAGAGAGGACTTTTCAGACACTCGAGGACATGCTGCGGACTTGTGTATTGGATTTTAGAGGTTCCCGGGAGGACCACCTGATGGAACTGAGGATTCCCAGGACCCTTTCTTTGGTGTGCATATTGATCGATAAAAAGTTAAAAAAAAATCTAATACGTGTTCTAACCCTTCATAAGCGGAAACTAGGGTTCAAGAATTATACCTGTGGCGGAAAGGAGACAAGTAGTTCCTGGCAATCTCGAACGGACGACCCCAAGATCTTCTACACGTATTCCTTCTTCCAGTTGGACGTCGTGTGGGCGACGATCTCCCAACCTTTTCTTCTCCTTGGCAGCCCTCTCTTTCTCTCCTTACGTGAATCACGAATTTAGAGAAAGTATTTGATTTTTGATCAGTAATCTGGCGTCTAGAGAACAGAGGATATATATAGGCTACGGCGGGGACCATGAGGAGAAATTATGGTTAGGCCTCCTAACGGATCTTGATATCCCGTGTTCAGCCCGAACACACAATCCAGGCTCATTAACAATAGCTCGGTCCACTAATGAGCTATTGTTGCACTACCTCTCTAATCCTAAATTATATTTATGGGCTCCTTTTATTATATGCTCGTTTGGCTCCCTATGTTAAGATATCGTATGTCCGTCGATCAAATTAAGTTACTGACAACTATATTGATTCGACATCTTTTATCCTTAAGTAGTACCGCTCAACTTTATTTGTCATGTCGGATATAATCCACCAGCAGGGTTTACATGACAATCCTTATGAGCTCCTTAAGGGGACATCATCAACCCGATGTATCGGGACATAGATTCAATTTATAATCAACAGCCCATCATATATACAATGTTATTATCCAATTCATAGAGGTTGATCCATAATGAATCACACTCTTTTATGAGTCAAAGTAATACACACTGCATATACATGTCTGTTATTATATCCGAATTAAGAACACAAGCATCCATAAAAACAGAGGTGTTTGTTCTCTTATATAGTCAGTACAAAGAGAACAACCTCAAGTGGTCCTGTTCAATACACACAAAGTGTACTAGTGTAAACCTATAGTCAAGATAGACTAATACCAGATTACACTACAACATTTTCAATAGATTATCCAAGTCCATCTAGATTGTGAACTATTTATATACTCCATAGGGAACTAATAATATGATCTTCTGTGTGACACCATACACCATATTATCTACAATATAAAATATCAGATATTTGTATTAACACTTGCAACAAATACAATATGTAAATATTTGCCCATATGATTCTCATTCAAAATTTAAGGAAATAAGGTTACTACAAAAGTGATGCTTTTAGTATATAACCCTAACAATTTCCCACTTATACTCAAAGTATTGCTTTTCAGTATACTGTTACAAATTTCCCACTTATACTTAAAGCCATGCTGCTACACATCTGACTCCCATTCCCTCAACATGGCTATCAAAAGCCTTAGCTAGTAAGCTCTTTGTAATAGGATCAGCTAGGTTGTCGGCTGATGCTATCTTGATCATGGCAACTTTTCCTTTCTTTACGAAATCTCGTATTAGGTGGTACTTACGCTCAATGTGTTTGCCTGTCTTATGGGCTCGTGGTTCCTTCGAGTTTGCAACTGCACCACTATTATCACAATAATGTGTAATAGACTTAGGCAAAATAGGTACCACATCCAAGTTCAAAAGAAAGTTTCTGAGCCAAACCTCTTCTTTGGCTGCCTCAGAGGCTGCCACATACTCGACTTCCATGGTGGAATCAGTAATACATTTTTGCCTGATACTCCTCCGCACAACGGCTCCACCTCCCAAAGTAAATACATAACCTGAGGTAGATTTCCTGGAATCCCTATCTGACTGAAAATCTAAGTCTGTATACCACAAGGGAACTAAACTATCTGCCTGGTAAACTAGCATATACTCTTTAGTCCTTTTCAGGTACTTCAAAATATACTTTACGGCAGTCCAGTGCTCTTGTCCTGGGTTAGACAGATATCTGCTGACCATGCCTACGGCAAAGCAGATGTCTGGTCTCGTATATAGCATTGCATACATTAAGTTTCCTACTATTGAAGCATAAGGAACTGCCTTCATGTTCTCTATCTCTTTAGGTGTCCTCGGACACTGCTCCTTTGATAGAGCAATTCCGTGTCTAAAAGGTAAGAAACCTTTCTTAGAATTTTGCATACTAAAACGAGTTAGTACAGTATCGATATAGGAAGCTTGGGATAAGGCCAACATCCTTTTCTTGCGATCTCGTAGAACTTTGATCCCAAGGATGTGACCTACTTCTCCCAAGTCCTTCATATCAAACTGTTTGGATAACCATACCCTTACATCAGATAACACCTTCGTATTATTTCCAATGAGCAAGATGTCATCCACATAAAGTACTAAGAACACCACCACGTTTCTGTCACACTTTCTGTATACACATGATTCATCCAGACATTGATCAAATCCATAGAATTTTATCACCTGATCAAAACATATTTTCCAAGATCTGGAAGCTTGCTTAAGTCCACAAATGGACTTCTTGATCTTACAAACAAGATGCTCTTGGCCCTTTTCAATGAACCCGTCTGGTTGCTTCATATAGATGTCTTCCTTAAGACTTCCATTAAGAAAAGCTGTCTTGACATCCATTTGCCAAATCTCATAATCGAGATGAGCTGTAATAGATAAAAGAATCCGGATAGACTTAAGCATGGCTACAGGAGAAAAGGTTTCCTTATAATCGATACCCTCTCTTTGAGTAAAACCTTTCGCTACAAGCCGAGCTTTAAAGGTTTCAACCTTACCGTCTGATCCTCTTTTTCTTTTATAGACCCACTTGTATCCAATGGCTTTTACACCAACGGGTGGTTCTACAAGCTCCCAGACCTGATTAGAATCCATAGATTCTATTTTAGATATCATTACTTTTTGCCAAGACTCTGCATCTTTATCTTGGAGTGCTTCATTGTAGGTATAGGAATTATAATCTTGTTCCTTAGGGACGAAGTCTGACGACTCTCCCAAGAACATATATCTATTAGGTTGTATCACAACCCTCCTACTATGACGAGGCACTATCGGTTGTGGTGTAACATTTGTGACACGTTGTGCAGTTATTTGTGGTTCATCCTCTTGTACTGTTGGTACTGAAGTACTTGGTGTCTCACGTCTCAGTTCTTCTAGAACAACTCTATTTGTGGGTTTATTGTTCATCACATAGTCTTCCTCTAAGAATCGGGCATTGGTGCTAACAATGACCATCTGATCCTTAGGACTATAAAATAAACCTCCTTTCGTTCCTCTTGGATAGCCTACAAACAAGCGTATTTCTGTAAGAGATTCCAACTTATCTTCTTTTCCATTCAGCACATGTGCTGGACTACCCCAAATGCAAACATGTTTCAGACTAGGCATACGCCCAATCCACAGCTCTGTAGGAGTAAGAGATACTGACTTAGAAGGAACCAAGTTCAAAATATAAGCTGCAGTCTCTAAGGCATATCCCCAAAATGAATCTGGCAAATCCGAATAACTCATCATTGATCAAACTATCTCCATAAGAGTTCTATTTCTTCCTTCGGCTACACCATTCTGCAGGGGCGTTCCTGGTGCAGTCAATTGGGATACAATCCCAGCCTCTGATAAATAATCCCTAAACTCTCCAAAGAGGTACTCGCCACCACGATCTGATCGTAATGACTTAATATATTTTTTATGACGTTTTTCCGTTTCAGCCTTGTACTCTTTGAATTTCTCAAAGCACTCAGACTTACGGCGCATCAAATAAATGTATCCATACCATGAATAATCGTCAATAAATGTGACAAAATATTCAAAGCCACCTCAAGCTTGGATAGTCATGGGTCCACACAAATCAGAATGAACCAATTCCAACACATCTTTGTCCCTATACCCCTTCGCCGTAAAAGGCCTTTTGGTCATTTTACCTTCCAAGCAGGATTCACAGACTGGTTGTGCCTCCACTTCCAATGAACTCAAAGGTCCATCTTCAACCAGTCTTTGAATCCTTCTTAGGTTAATATGCCCCAATCGCAAGTACGAAAGATATGTTTGGTTCATACAAGAAGGTTCTTTTCTCCTATTTAAGTTAGATGACATATTATTCATTTCCATAAGTTACATTATGGGCGAAATAGGATTAATGACTTACAGATTATCAACCAATGCACCAGAACAGATAAAATGTTTATTCTTTCTAATAACAATATTGTCATTAAAATAAACTGAATATCCATCCTTAACTAACATAGAAACAGAAACTAAATTCTTTCTAAGTGAAGGTGCATACAGACAATCTCTCAATGTCAAAGACTTATTTCTACCAAAAGATAAAGTAACATCTCTTAATGCAACGACCGATACTTTTGTAGCATCACCCATGAACAAGCATATCTCTCCATCACTGAGCCGTCTGGTTTCCTGGAACTCCTGTAATGTATTACAGACATGATTAGTGGCTCCTGTATCTACACACCAGGTGCCGATAGATAACACCGCTAAACATGTTTCAACTACTAGTAAATGAGATATACCTTTTTTGTTCCCTTGTTTGAGAAGTGGACAATCAGTCTTCCAATGTCCTGACCTTTTGTACTTGAAACAATTGTCTTTCGGCTTTTTCACCACGCCTTGAGGTCCCATGCCCTTCTTTGCTGAGTTTGCTTGTTTCTGAATGTTATTCTTCTTCTTATCGCCTTTTGGCTTAGAAGTAGAAGCCTTTTCAAAAATAAAAACATGACCACTCTGCCTAAAGAGAGATTCAGCATCCTGTAGCTCTTTTGTAAGTTCTGCCAAACTATACAACCTTTTGTTCATGTTGTAATTAAGACAAAAATTATCAAAACTTTTAGGCAGAGTTCCGAGAATGATATCGACCTGGAATTCCCCATCGATTTCAGCTCCAAGGATCTCCATCTCATTCAGATGACCCATCATCTTGAGAACATGATCCCTTACAGGTGTACCCTCAGCCATTTTTTTATTCATCAAACATTTTATAGCAAACTGCCTAGCTGCTCTACTCTGATGTCCGAAGAGTTCCTTGAGATTATACATCATGTTATAAGCTGTGGCCATGGCCTGATGCTGATGTTGCAGTACATTTGACGTAGATGCCAGAATGTAACACCGCGCCATCTCATCTGCCTTTTTCTATTTTTTATAAGCCTCTTTGACCTCATCATCAGAGTTAGCATCAGGCTTAGGTGGGCATTCCTCAACAAGTACATATTTGTACTCCTCAGCAGTCAGAATAATGTCTAAATTATGTTTCCAGTCAATATAATTTGGTCCAGTAAGTTTGTTTTCTTTAAGAATCACCATAAGTGGACTGAAAGAACCCATTTTTGAAATCCTGAGAATCACGTAAATAAAATTATGTAGGACAAAAAAACTTTTTGAATTAACTAAATATTGATTCCCTCAAAACAATAATAAGAGATTCACCAACACCTTGAACACCATGAATTTAGCATGCCACGATAGTGTGGACGTATACAAATTCAACTTTGTTCAAGTAAAGTTTTCTTATTAATTTTACTATCATGTCAACATAACTTTATGACAAATAAAATTAATATGCTAGTCTTGCTCTGGTCATACAAATAATAGCAGTGACTCTGATGGGGAGGATACCATTATTTGTATCTAAGTGTATACCATTACTTAATACTAAGTCTATTACCTTGTAATGAGTTCCTTCAGATGGAGAAGTGAACACATACTAGGTAACTTTCTACAGTTATCCCTAAGGAAGTTTGTACTGGTGATCCATAATTATACTCATCCGATATGGAGGAAAGCACTAGAGCCAATGCGCAAGTATAATTACATCACCTACAAACCAGTAATGGAGACCATAGGATTTATACTAAATAAATATCCTCTCCCACTTAGTTATTTAACAATGAGGGTTTTTCTACTAGTTGATATTATGTCCATTTTGTCCATTATTAATGTAGGCTTAGTTTTTTAAAAAAAACATCCACACAATAATAAACATTCATAATCAAAAAAAGCAAAATAACAAAAATAAGAGAAAATATCCAACTATTATGGTCATCATTGCTGCTCCGTCCTCAACTATCCGAATCTAAAATCTGGTGCTGCATAAATCTATTCGGGGTTCGACCTGCCCGATCAGGTCTCGGGGTTCGGGGCAGCGCCCCTTTTTTTTAAGGTATTGGCTGTCGATTCCTTCATCGAAAATCATCTGTCTACCTCTGGACTGCTTAAAACCAGCATCTCGTCCAGCGTCAGAAACAGCCACCTCCGCCATCACGATTGATCAAAAATAATTAAAATTTCATCAATCCTATGCCTCCCGAATGAGTTCACACATAATCTAGATTGAAAAATTAAAATAATAAGCACGATCAACCCTCGTGATTTTAATTACATCCACAACAACAACAACATCCACGACATGTCTATGGTTTAAACAACACAATCAAAAATATGCATTGGACCATAATAGCTAGATTTAAGTTGCCTGCAAAACCGAGTTAGAATAGATCTACATCTACCGACTATTACACAGCACAGGTTTTATTGGACAACGTGGACGTATCAATCAATACGTAGATCCAAAGTGGCTCTGATACCAATTGATGGAACTGAATATTTCTAGGACTCTTTCTTTGGTGTGCGTATTGATCGATAGAAAGTTAAAAAAATCTAATACATATTCTAACCCTTCATAGGCGAAAACTAGGGTTCACGAATTATACCTGCGACAGAAAGGAGACAAGTAATTCTTGGCAATCTCGAGCGGACGACCCTAAGATCTTCTGCACGTATTCCTTCCTCGAGTTGGACGTCGTGTGGGCGACGATCTCCTAACCTTTTCTTCTCCTTGGCAGCCCTCTCTTTCTCTCCTTACGTGAATCAAGAATTTAGAGAAAGTATTTGATTTTTGATCGGTAATCTGGCGACCAGAGAATAGAGGATATATATAGGCTACGACAGGGACCATGAGGAGAAATTAGGGTTAGGCCTCCTAACGGATCTGGATATCCCGTGTTCAGCCCGAACACACAATCCAGGCCTATTAACAATAGCTCGGTCCACTAATAAGCTATTGTTGCACTACCTCTCTAATCCCAAATTATGTTTGTGGGCTCCTTTTATTATATGCTCGTTTGGCTCCCCATGTTAAGATATCGTATGTCCGTCGATCAAATTAAGTTACTAACAACTATATTGATTCGACATCTTTTATCCTTAAGTAGTACCCCTCAACTTTATTTGTCATGTCGGATATAATCCACCTGCAGGGTTTACATGACAATCCTTATAAGCTCCTTAAGGGGACATCATCAACCCGATATATCGGAACATGGATTCCATTTATAATCAACAGCCTATCATACATACAATGTTATTACCCAATTCATAGAGGTTGTTGATCCATAATGAATCTCACTCTTTTATAAGTCAAAGTAATGCACACTGCATATATATGTCTGTTATTATATTCGGATTAAGAGCACAAGCATCCATAATAATAGAGGTATTTGTTCTCTTATGCAGTCAGTACAAAGAGAACAACCTCAAGTGGTCATGTTCAATACACACAAAGTGTACTAGTGTAAACCTATAGTCAAGATAGACTAATACCAGATTACACTACAACCTTTCCAATAGATTGTCCAAGTCCATCTAGGTTGTGAACTATTTATATACTCCATAGGGAACTGATAATATGATCTTCTGTGTGACACCACACACCATATTATCTACAATATAGAATATCAGACATTTGCATTAACACTTGCAACAAATACAATATGCAAACATTTGCCCATATGATTTTTATTCAATATTTAAGGAAATAAGGTTACTACAAAAGTGATGTTTTTAATATATAACCCTAACACCACCTGTACTTAGTGGAGTTTGCATACAACAACAATTTTCAGGCCAGCTTCAAGATATCACCGTTTGAGGCACTGTACGGGAGTAGATGTCGTACACCGTTGTCTTGGGATGACGTTGGAGAGCGAGCTTTATTGGGACCTGAGATGGTTGTGGATGCACCCGAGAAGGTGAAGCTCATCCGGGATCAACTTCGTGTAGCGCATGACAGACATCGGCATTGGGCCGATAGCTACCGCAGACCGTTGGAGTTCGAGGTACAGCTTAGAGATAGGATTAGAAGTAGGATTGTTTGTTTTATGACTTTGTTGATCATGTTTGATTATTATAGTTAATTTGAGACCTTGTTTATGATTAGGTTGGAGATCTAGTTTTTCTGAGGATATCTCCAACACGTGGTACTATACGTTTTGGTGGAGGTGGGAAGCTTAGCTAGCGCTTCATCGGACCTTTTGTTATCAGCGGGAGATTTAGTGACGTGGCTTACAGGCTAGACTTGCCACATGCATTAGTGGGAGTCCACAATGTATTTTACATGTCACAGTTGAGACGGTACGTGGTGGACCCTAGTCATGTACTCGATTATTCAGAGATCGAGGTAGGACCTACTCTTAGCTATCTAGAACAGCCTGTGGAGATTTTGGATCGACGAGAGAAGGTACTGAGGAACCAGACGATACCCTTGGTTCACGTCGTATGGAGGCATCATTCTCCAGGAGAGTCTACCTGGAAGAGGAAGGATAAGATGCACGAGCGATACGTATATCTTTTTGGACCTTGAGGTATGATTTTCTATCCTTCTCTCAGCTTAGTTTCGCCTTTCAATTTCGAGGACGAAATTCTTTTAAGGAGGGTAGACTTGTCACTACCACATTTTTGACTTGAGGGTATTTTGGTCATTTTTGACTTTTTGTAAAATTGAATTTTTATTAATTAAATATGTGCCAATTATGTAATTAAATCTTAACCTAGAAGTTAACCTCATCTAGATATGACCATAAGACTAGAAATTACTTGAGAACCTTCTAAGCTAAGTGCCAAGAATAGAAATATCTAGATATTGTATAAGTAGAATATTTTGGTTAGATTTTAGTAAAGGAAACCTAGTTTTGTTTTGAGGCTTTGATTGATCTTGATTTGTATAGAGAGAAGCTTAGCCACACATCTAGCTTTCTGCCTAACCCTAATTCCTACCTATATGGCCGGCCACAATGAGAATTCCCCCTATAAATAGCAACACATGAGTTCATCTTGCCTCTTTTAATACCTACAAGAAATCCTAATCTAGTTCTTCCCCAATTTCTTCTATTTAATCTAGATTGATCCTAAAGAGTCAAATCAATTGCATCACCATCCCAACAGTAAAGGAGGCTTGCTAGCAAGGTTTGAGGACCATTGAACCATAGCAAATTGGTAGAGGAGCTCATTCCTAGGTTTTTATATTGAGATTAAACTCTCAATAGGTAAACCTCTCTAAACACTCTAAAATTATGATTTTTCTTCATAGATGCATAAATCTAGGTGTCATACCCCTGTAGACCAAGTTTGGTAGGACCTCGTGTCCATTTGGTATGCGTATCGGACACGTATCGGTATTTATAGATAGGTGTTTGATGAAATGCCCAAGTGAACTGTTTGTTTGTAATTTCTAAAATTATTTACATGATTTGATAGACCTATATGTGAGGAACACAAAACCCTAACTTTGAGCTAGATTTTGTGTCATGTTCGTATCCAAATTGGACACGCACGTGCTGCACGAGACCTCTTCCTGTGTCCAACTACCCCATTGTTGTTTCTCTCGACACAGGCCAAGTGGACACGCGCCACTTGGTGGACACCTTGGGGCAGTGACTGACAGGTCATCCCTAAAGTCTCATAACCTATCGTGTCGTATCGGATACGAATTCATTCGTACACTAGTTTTGTACACAGACTATGTACACGAGTTTTGCTCTCTGATACGGCTTTTGACTCGGACACAGACACGTCTTGGACTCGATACAGGGTATCGACTCTCTAACCATAGACACCATCTACCTATGGCCACGTACACAAGACCTCACGTGTTATGTGTCGTGACTTGGGTTGATCGACATGGCTGCACGAGCCTGTGCACATACAGTTTACTGATACATTTGTTTTTCTGATTTGGACACCTCTTGTCGAGTTTTCTGGACACGTAGATGCCCCCTAGCATGTACACGTTTGTGTTTAACCAATATACACTTAATCCCCTATTTAAACTTGTGTATTAACATATTAAAATGGATTTGGCATTTGGGTCAATACTGAATAGTGAGTAGATATTTGGGTTTGAGATATTTCCAGTTTTGCATACATGTTAGTTTGCAGTTATGTTAATCTGGACATATTGTTTTGGCTTAGGTATTTGATCATATATGCATGATTGTTATAATATGTAATTCCATACTGAACAGTTAAACTGAAAACTGAGTATTGAATGTACATGATGTGTCGAGTTCATGGTATCTTAATGTTTCAATTGAGACATGTATAATGAAGATTTAAACTGAGAATGATGAGTTGAACTTAATATATGTTAGCCTATTCGAATGAAACTGAGTTTAGGTTTTGGTAAAGTAAAACCTGAGACTGTTTAGAAACATGAAAACAAATGATAACTGTGAATTGATTTGGTAAATTTGATGTATCGATTTGACTTGGTTTGATTCCATTACTTGATGTTATGAAAACTGTGTTTACATGTTTTTATGAAACTGATAATCATGGGGAGTTTAACCTGAGATCCTAATGAAGAATGCTAAGTTAACTAAGGATAATACAAAGTAAAAACTGAGATTATAATGCAATATAAACTCGAAATTGAGTCTTGAAAACTGAGTTGTATTGAACGTATGAACTGTTAACACATACACTCTATCTCTCTAATACCCCTCTATACATATATATATGTTATGTATATATATCAATATACTTGTTGTGGTTTAAACTTTGGGTTATATGGGTTAGTATGATAACTGAACTATTACTGAGTTTTCTCATATTGTAATTGTCCATAAACTGGAACCACATACCTGCTGTCACAGAGCACACACCACTGTCCACTCTACACTTGAGCACACAAACACACACTATCTCTCATTCTTTACATATTTCACTATTTCCCTCTCTATGTATTTGATATATGTGAATGTGATATATATATATGTGAATGTGATATATATATATATATATATATATATATATATATATATATATATATATATATATATATATATATATATAATATATATATATATATATATATATATATATATATATATATATATATATATATATATATATAGTGCTATGATATAGTTTGTGTGCCTTATTAGCTATTATTATGAAGTCGAATCCACCTATGGGAAGGTTCCTATGGGTTCAATGAGTGTTCTTAACCTTGAAATTGGTGAAGAATAGAGATTTATCCAACTTGTGTGTCCCTCTTTTGGAGAACTCCAAATTTAGACACGGAATGCATGAGTCAAACACGATCTCATAGCAAGCTGCTCTTCTATGGATCTCCTTGTGCTCTCCAATGCTCTAGGCCTTCATGATGGTGAAGATGAGTGGAATTGGAAGAGGATTGAGTAGAATAGGTAGAAAAATGGGTTTGCTTGGAAAAGAAGAAGCTTTAGAAAAAATGAGGCTAATGAGTGAAATAGAATGAATTGATGAATCCCAAATTAGAAATTATCTCTTATAGTAAGATTTTGGTCATGCCAAAATATCAAGTTTGCCCCTCTCCATTTGTCATAAATGGAATCTAATTAACTAAAAGAAGGAATCTCTACAACTAAAAGGAATATTCCTTTTATGACAACTAAACTTAATTAATTCTAATTGCTAAAGTCATAACTAACAATAACTAGCACTAATACTAGCAAAAATCTAATTGGCTAGCCACTGACACTAATATAATTCTACGCAACCATTAATGTAAAATAATGTTAAAAATAATCAATATATAAAATTACCAAAATACCTTTATGTTAGAAAGTGGTAGTTACAATAGTCGTTCTTGAGTTTGAGTCAAAGTTATAGAAAAGATGGAAGTGCACAGGACAGTAGGTCGCTGAGGCAGTCCCAGTGAAGGGAGGTACAGTATGTAAAGAAAGATGAGGAATGGTTCAAAAGCATGTTGAGTTGAGTCATGTCTTACATTATCATTGGACAACTTCTCTATAAGGTATTGGTTCCTCGAACGATCTCCGGGGCACTGGGTTCGTGTCGACCTAGAAGAAATTATAGGTATTGCGAGCATATAGTGGGCGTGCGGCTGACTACTGAAGAGCGAGCGCTGATACGAGTATTTTTGAACCTTCGGGGGAGACAGTGCCTCTCATACGAAGCATTTTTGTCTTATATTTAGTCCGAGATGGCTAATGGTGCCAGTGACTTTCATATAGTTTGAGTCGGTTTGATAGCGACAATCTGCATGCATGCTTTAGAATAAGTCAAGAAGTATATGCACGATACAATGAGTCAAGATATAGGTACACGAATATGGAACCTAAGATCTGGCTATAGTAGAAACACATGCTTCGACACAAGATATGGTGTCGTGTTCTAAGTCATCACTAAGTTCACAAGTCTATGATTGAGCAAGTTGCACGATCAAACGGAGAAAGGCCAAAAGGCGAGTATTGAGTTAATTGTACTAAGTTGCAAGTTACGGCCTCGATGTAGTAAAATGAATGGGTTTTGTGGCACTATTATGTTGTTGTGTCACAAAGTAGACCATGAGTATATCTTAAAAATGATCCTAAGATAAGATTAAAAGACCACAAAATAATAAGTTGCACTCACATAAATAATGTGTTGGTTTTATATGAGTTAGGAAGATACTTTCCACCCCCCACCAGTTTGTAATACAGGCTACAGGTACTTGCTCGTTCGAGGCGGAGCTCGCTTGGATGCGTTGAGGCATGGAGTTCCTTGGCGTTCTGAGACGTGTGACCATATTGGAGTCTTCACCTATACGGTACATAACATATGGACATCGCCTTCTAGCTTTTTCAAGTTGTAAGCCTTCGTGCAAGAGTGATTGTAATTGAGAGAAGAGAAAGAGAGCTGAGTGTTTTTATTCAAAAAGAAAGTGAGCTTGAGTGACTTATAATCTTGGCTTCACGCCTTTGTAATCTTATTTCCAATATCAATAAAGAGTATATATTAGTTTGTACATGTCTTTGTAATTTTCAACTTTTTTGCTTGGGACTTCTATACGACGACCCCATCTCTAAGCTATTGTATCGGCCGTTATGGTATTCGGCTTGTGCGAGCGCTACCTAGGCTCGTGCAGCATCACGCCCAATCAAGGACAATTGATTCTGCGGAACCGGGTGTGACAGTATCACTGATGTCAATAAGATCCCAGTTCTAGAGGAGGTGATACGTATGGCAGCTAGCTTTGACGTGGTGGTCGGGAAGATAACAGAAGATACAAATCAACTCTGAGATCGGAGAGTGACAAGGAGGAGCAAAAACTCTGTCACGGGGCGACAGGAGTCCAGTTGAGAAGCCATGAGGGTCAGTACCTCTCATCAGACTGGAGGAGAAGAATGTTAAGTCCAGTCTGGATGACAGGGACCGAACTCGGCCTGATTCGGTCCCTAGCCGAGTTTAGATTGAACTCGGGGATTTTATGATGGAACCTTTGGCAGGGTCCAAATCGAACTCTGGCCGAGTTCAGTTCAGTCAATGACTGATGAGTTTGGGGTTTTCGTCAACGTTGATGGTTTCGTATAGAGGGCCAGATTTATTTATGTTGGGCTATTTTAGGGTTTTCTATGACATAAAATAATTTTCTTATGGTAATTATATGCGTTGAGGGTAGAGGCATAGGTGGAGCACACACGAAAGATTCGAGGGTGCTTATCCACATAAAACTAAGAGAAATTAAAGACCGCACTTTGCTCTTAGGGCTTGTCATTTTGGACAATAGGAAGAGCAGATCTGTGTGGAAAGTCGTCATCTTCGTACAGGGAGATCACAACGAGTTACTTTATTGTAATCTTTTGTTTCCTTCTTTAGTTCAGTGAAGGGGTTCAACCTTTGGGCAAAGGGTTCAACAAGTTTGTGTTCAATCTTGTACTTTAAATTAAGGTTATTGATTGGGATTTATGTAGGTGACATGGTTACCGAAAATACTATGTACTCTTATGTGCTTGGTACTTGCACTTGATGGGTGGTTGGTTATCTCATGTAGATTGACCTAAGTTTCCATTGTAGTCATTTTCAGAGTACGGTATCGGTGCTTTCAGTTCCAACATTAAGATCTATCGACATGTTCCTTATGGAGATGGAAGAGCAAAGTCCTTTGGTGTTGAAGAATTGGGTCTCGGCTCGCTAATATGTTATCTCCTATGTACGGGGTGCAACCATTTACATTTTAGTTAGGTCTTATGCAATAAGAGGTTGTTTGGTTGCTTGAAAGTGTAAGGTAGTGTAAATGTCAATTTTGTTTGGTGAAAGTGGCGTACGTATACTTTTGAGTTTCATACTAGTTTTTTATCTGTTGAAAGTGACTTTCAATATATGGATAGATAATATTTTGCAATTTGGATGGAGCAAAATTCATACTTCCGTGTTTGGATTGCTACAAGATAGTAAAGTAAAAATGTGCACAGAACAAAATTAATTAATTAGTTAATAGAATTAATAATTATTTATTAAAACTATAATTTAACTTCTTTCTGTTTTTTATTTACTAAAAATAATTATTTAATTATAATAACACTAATCATTATTATATCTATATGTTAACAGGGCCAGCCCAGGTGTTGGGTGCCCTAGCCAAAGCTAAATTTGGTATTCCTTTGCCCTTGACTCCAAAAGAAGTTATCAAAAAATTGATGACGAATAGGATTGGCAACGACGTGGAAGTCTCTGGTTCTAGGGTGTCATGGATCTCTGATTCCCTCTCCTCGAGCTACCCGAAACCTTCTAAGTGGGAACTCAAAATATGGACCAGATGTATTGCTAATTCAACTGACAAAGAAGAGTTGGGGTGGACCGCAGAGGCTCTATTGGAGTTGAGATGGGTACTTAGGGGTATGGAAGGTTGCCCTAACCGGGGGGTTGCCCAAGCTTGATGTCTTGTCCGACTTACCCTAGGGACGACCCTGTATGTTGATAATTATCAACATCTCTCTCCTCTCATTTATATGGAGATGGTGTTATGCTTGATAACATCCCCGGCCCTCTCATTTCTTTGTCCCCATTTATCTATTCAAAGCAAATTTAGTTTCATTTATACTAGTTATTGTTGGGCGTTCCTATCTTAAGGAGGAGAATTTAAATTCATGCCTTAAACGATAAAGACATGGTTTAAACGTGGAGTTTAAATTGGAAAGGTGGTTGGAGTTTTTAACAGATTTGATTACTTTAAATCTAGGTGTATCTTTGTTTAAATGTGAATAACCTCTCATTCAACTTGTATCAAGCATATATATATATATATATATATATATATATATATATATATATATATATATATATATATATATATATATATATATATATATATATGCTTGATACAAGTTGAATGAGAGGTTATTCACATTTATATATATATATATATATATATATATATATATATATATATATATATATATATATATATATATATATATATATATATATTTATATAATATATATATATTTTTATATAATATATATATATATATATATATATATATATATATATATATATATATATATATATATATATATATGGCTGGTATCTCGTAAGGAATACAAAATTTTCATTAGAATAGAGAGAGAGAGAGTTGTGTATTCGAGAGAAGAAAAAAGGTTTCTCTTGAAGTGTGGTGAATCTTCTACAGCGGTAGAAAGTGTAAACCAAAAATTGATAGTGGATTTTTCCTGGACAAGGTCCGTGGTTTTTTACTCTTCGTCTTGAAGAGGTTTTCCACGTACAAACTCCAGTGTCTCTTGTCTCCTTTTATTTTTAATATCTGCTTGTGTTTGTTTATTTGTTGTTACACATAGGAGACAGTTAGAGGCTTTTATCTTAACAAGTAGTATCAGAGCTTGGTTCGTTATCGTGTGCAAGCCATGGAACATAACACAAGTAGGATGGTGAGTTTCAATAGGAATATTTAGACGGTATGGAAATTGAAGATGGAAGATCTGCTTTACTGCAAAGACCAAGTCGAGCCGATTGAGAATGACGAAAAAAGTCAAAAAAAGATGTTTGAATCAGATTGGAAGAAGCTTGATCGGAAAGCCCTCGAATATATTAGTCAATGTTTGAACGATTGCGTCTGTTATCATGTTTTGGTAGAAACATCTACATATTCTCTTTGGAAAAAATTGGAATACCTTTATGAGAGAAAGTCGGCGGGGAATAAAGCTTTCTTAATTAGAAATCTTATGAATCTAAAATAAAAAGAAGGTAAGTCTATTGCTGAACATCTGAATGAAGTCCAAAGCATTATTAATCAGTTGTCTACAATGAAGATGAATTTAAAAGATGATATGCAAACTTTATTGTTGCTCAGTTCGCTGCCAGAAAGTTGGAAGACATTGGTTGTGTCTCTAAAAAATTCTGCCATAGACGGTATCATGACAATAAATCTCGTTAGAAGCAGTCTATTGAATAAGGAGATAAGAAGAAAACCCTCGGGTTCGTCGAAATCAGAGGTTCTTGTTACAGAAAATTAGGAAAGAAATAAAAGTAAGAATTCTCACTATCATGGTTGATCCATAAGTAAATCCAAGACAAGAAATGATATAAAGTGCTTCTATTGTAATAACGTTGGTTACTATCGAAGTGAATGCAAAATATATAACAAGGATCAACTGAACGTAAAAGATAATGGGAAGCAGGAAAAGGACATTGTAGCCCTTGCAACAGATGGGGATACCATTTCTGTCTTTAATTGTGAAGATGGTTGTTTGACTGTTACATGCCATTATATAAATAGGGTAGTTGACATGGGCGCTTCGTATCATGCTACTCCTCGTAAAACATATTTCTTTCATACAAGACTGGTAAACTTGGTGTTGTGAGAATGAGAAACAGTGGTGTTTTTGAAATTGTCGGCATAGGTGATATAAGTATTGAGACTAATACGAGTAATACAGGTTGCAGGTTGTTGGTGTTTTTGCCTTTGGACTAGTGTAAAATAGTCCCATATTGGCTACACCACCAAGTAGGTATCTCAATATATTTCTTTGCATGTGTTGAGGTGTGCAAATGGGGTATGGTAGGGCACATGTGGGTGCATGTGCAAGTATTTACCTAGAAGGAAAAAAGATTAACTCCAACAAGGAAGCAAGTTGCTTTTTGTCATTCGGACTCGGACACAGGTGTAGTAACGAGATGTAAAGCACTATACTCTAGAGGGGGGTAAATAGAGTAGGGAGCGAAAAATTAGCTATTAAAATTTGTTAGTAGCAAGATCACAGAAATATATCACAGATTTGGAAATTTAAAAATAGAGTGCAGAGAGCAAACGCAAACACAAGGATGTACATTAGTTTTTCTCTTGTGAGGACTAATCCAGTGGGAAGAACTCTAACTTCCAGTTGAAATCTACTGTAAAAAATGAAAGTTTTCATGCGAAGTCCTTGCAACTTCTACAATGCAAGCTTTGATCCAAAATACTCGACCAACTTCAATTGTGAAGTGTCTATCTTTAATCAAGCCTCTGATACAATCACTCTAAAACTTCTAGACCATACCGCACTGGCAAATCGACTAGAAGATTGTAACTGGCTTGGAATTTGAAAATGAAAGCTTAGAAGGCTTTAGAATACCGTAGTAAGCTTAGAGAGAAGATAAGAGAGAATAAATTGGTGTGTAGAAATGGTAAAAATTATTCTCTATTTACAGGTTTTCCAAAGAAAGAATTCGGGTAGAATTCTTTGAGAGAATCTCGGCAGATAACCGTTGCATCCGTAACTGCGGGAAGACTGAGTTTGAAAGCCAATGTTCTACTAATCGAACTCGGGCCAAATTCAGGCCGAACTCGGTCTGAATTCTGTTGGCCCAAAATTGGTTTGGTTAGGGTTTTGCAAATCAGGTTTTGGGATTTTTGAGAAGTTAAGCAGTTAGGAAATAGTTTGGGCTTTTGTAAGTAGGTTTGTTTTCAAAATGAAAAGGGTATTTTGAAAATATTTATAGGTAGCCTATTTGCCAATACGACTCGATGTACAATGTATTTCTAGACTCAGTAAATTAGGAAAATACATTGATAATTACAATACAGACTCAATGGCAAAACGGCTTCAAGTCTTGAACGGTAGCTGTAGCAGTTGAGCAGATCGTCCAAGTAGCCCTTATACCAAAATTGGGTTAGATTAATTATTAAAATTAGGTTTGACCATGACCAAAAGGCCAACAATCTCTCCTATTTTGATAATTGATAAACCTTGACCGATATAACATCTTGATCTTGATTTGACCAAAAATATCAAAATTTTGTAAGGTACTGATCTGTATGTACTTGTACTGTTCTGTACTGTCTCGTCTTGGTAGAAATTATCCTAAAAAAGATGTTAGATCCTTTCTCTCCCGTTGTCATTTAGCAAAATAATTGCAAAAAGAGAAGCTCCCCCGTTATTTATGCATAAGAGACGAATGTTGAAGAAATGCAGAAATAATATAAAGAAATAACATAAAGTTCACAGGCATTTTTATGAAAGAAACATCAGCTTAGATATAGTGTTATGCATAAAATACAGAAGTGCATACCAGAAAGAAACAATATACCCTGAATATAGAAAATGCATAATAAAAAAGGTTTGAATACATCAACCCATTATCTCAAAAATAGTCGAATAAGTACTAAAAATAAAAGTACTACTATCTTGGAATGTCAGAGCATTTCTAAGAACACATAGACATAAAGTGGAGTCTAATCAAATACCATCTAGACAAAATCCTGTAATGTCTAGATCAAATCCTGATCAACTGCTAAACAGAATCATCATCATCGTGATCAGCATCGTCACCATGTCCAGAAGGACCAGTCCCTGTAGGGCCTAAAAGTCAAGTTGCGTCCTGAACATACTAGTCAGTGATCAAGTTGCGCCCCAAAGATCAGGTTATGCCACTAATATGATGCTCAAAGAACAAGCTGCGCCACTGATCAGGTTGTGCCTAATATCAGACTGCGTCCAGTCTTGTTGTGCCAAAATCTACGTGGCGTCTGACACTTAATGGCCATCATTACCTGACAGCACTGACGACTGACACCACAGTGAACGAGAAAAATCTCTTCGAATCCCATAAATTATGTCGTTCAAGGAGAGTTGGTAGACAGCTGTCTTGTACAATTCGTAACTTGTACCTAGGTGCAATCCAGACAAAATCTTTAGTTGCGGCTAGGCACAATCTGATGACATCTGCTCAAAAGCTGCCATGTGTCTAAGCGTGGCTCAATCAGGCGAAGTTGACCGAAGCTCGCGTAACCTGATGAAGTTGAGACAACTTACATTCTAAAGAAGGATGACGTGGCACACATGCCACTAATCTCTTAAGACGTATCTACTATCATGTACACGACCATGCGCATCTCAATCACATGATGTCACGCGTCTAAATACAGTTAGTACACGACTTAACAACTGAATAAAAGTTGGTGCAACAGGAGGTTGGCGCAACCCAATTTGGTGCAATCCAGCTTCGCGCACATCATAATAACAGCTAAAACATTTATTTCTTGAACTCTATAAATAGAGTTTCCAATCATTGTGAAATCATCAGATACATACGCACAGAGATCAAGAACTCTTGCAAAATTGCTGCTGCATTCTCCAGAGGCTATAGTCTTCAAGTTCATATAGTCCAAGGGATAAAATGATCGTCTTCTGATCAGATTTCTATAGTTGTACTTCCCCAGAATTTATTGTACTTTGTACTAATTCTTTTTTTCAAGTTTGGAATAAACTTTTTGTTTTTGCAAACAAAATGGCGACTCTGCTGGGGACGACTTTCTCCTCCGACGAGAAGGTGACAACTCAATGTGACATTGCGTCGGTCGGTAAGATGCAGAAGACACTGGTGTTCAAGTCAACCAGACAGCCTACAAGAATATGATCAATGCTAAGAGCAACAAGCACATTGTGGCTATCGCCAGGAACAGGACTGTGTGGATTCCAAAATCTCCTACAGTTGTTGTTGCCTAGGCGCAACTTGATTGCTCAGTGGCCAAGGTGCAATCCGACTCAGTGGCTCCGGCACAGCATGCTTCTTCTGTCAGGGCACAATCTACTCTTCCTACTGTCCGCACGCAGTCTACTACCCATGTTGCTGCCAAGGCGCCATCAGTAGCCAGTAGGACTATGGCGCAACCCAAGCGATCATCACTTCAGGCGCAGTCGGCTATTATGGCGCAACTCAAGGAAACTAGTCTTTTGGCTATTTCCTCTTCTAATTCTCAAGTTCTGAACTTGGAGAATCAATATTCTAGTGCTAACGCTAGACAGAACAAAGGAAAAGGCTTCTTAGCTGACCCTTCACAAAATAAAGGAAAGTACCCTTTGTTCTTTTCTCAAACTTCCCCAGTCTATGACTCAGAGGAAGATCTTTCAGATTCTATTCCTTTAAACAGAGGTCCTCGGATCTCTGATATTGGAAAGAATACTGACCAAAGAGGTATCTTACCTACCCCTATGGGGTTTGGTCGAGACCTTCCTACCTTACAAATTTCAAGATCCAAGCAAAAAAAATTAAGGGTATCACAAACAGAGACACCTGGAGCAGAATTTTTAGATTTATGCGCTTATCTCAATAGGCGTCAACCAGTCTCAACTTTGGTGAAACGTAAGAACCCTATGCCAAAGGCCAATCTGTACCAAAAGCCAAAGTTTGAAAAGAAAGACCCAACCACCTATGCTAATGAGTTGAGTACATCTTTGTACACTCAGGGAACTAAACATTTGAAGAATAGGAGACATGTTCCTAATATCATTAAGGAATATGCTCCTCCGACTTCTTCCCGTCCTGTAGTTGTAACTGATTTACGGCAACGTCTTACACAAAGACGGGAAATTACAGGGATGTCTCCCTCACCTCCAAATCGTGCTTCAAATTGCCACCGCCTTCATGAAGTCGTCATCAACTTTGTTGCCAATCGGCTCGACGATCTGTCTTCGATCGTCTGAACTATGCTTTAACTCCTGAACATATAATAGAAGACGAAGATGAGCTATTATATGCTTCTGTCAACATGACTTCTCAAGGCACTGGGGGTGGAAAACGTCCAAGACGTAATGCATCCCGTAATCCTAGTCAGCAATACTTAGATCGGATCCATGCATCCAATGAAGGTGTCTTTCAATACACTAAATCGAGGAATCGACATTTGAACCAAGGTGTCTTTAATCAAGAAGATCTCCCCATCGCTCATGTAGGAGAAGACTCTTTCTCAGAGTTTGATGCAGATAGTGAAAGTTCTGAACGAACTATCTCATTAATAGCAGCAAGAGAAGTGATGGCATATACCGTTACGGAAGATCAAGATGCCTCAACTTCAACCAGTCAAGAGCAACGGATTGTTGCATTGGAGGACAAATTGAAGACCATGGCAGAGATGGTCGCAAGCATGCATACTATAATCGTGGCTTAACATACAGTGCCACCAATTGTAAATCAAGCTACAAATCTAGAGCTTATAGCATCTTCTGTACCTTCTAATCTGGGGGTACCAACTCCTCAGGTCGCTTCCGTGCCAATTCAAGCTGATCCGAGTCAGTCTGGTGTAAGGGGTGGTAGTTACCATGCTGTTCCTCCTCCTAATACTTCTAACCAGTCTACCAATTCCCAAACATCAGGGGATGCTAATGAGGCTGTGAAACTCTTACGTACTCAGTTTGAGGCCTTCAAGCAGAAAGATGGCCTACAAAGACTGGGTATAAAGCAACCATACCCTACAGAGTGGAAGAAAGTTCCATTTTCTCCTAAGTACAAACTTCCAACCAATATGTTGTTTGATGGCAGCACTTCTCCAAGTCAGTACATCAATTATTTTAAAGTGATGACTGATCAATTACAGCCAAATGATGCTCTCCTTACCAGAGTGTTCGTCGATTATTTTGCTGGCACAGCATACGACTGGTATCATAGCCTGCCTGATGGCTGCATCACTTTTTTTGCTGGTTTCAAGCAAATGTTCTTGGAATGATTCTACGAAGGAGTCAACGACATGACAATGTCTGCTCTCATTAAGATTAAACAGAGGCATAATGAATCCATAGAGAGTTTTATTGAAAGATTCTGCCGAAAGGCACTCAAAATGCCTTTAGGAACTCCATCTGTTGCAACAATAGACACTTACAAATCAAACTTGTCACCTATTATCAGTATGTGGACAGGATCTACACAATTCCAGGATTGGCCTTCTTTTATTGTCAATGCCAAAGCAGCTGAGGTCAGTGTCAAAAAGTTCAAGTAGTTAGGAGTCCAAATGACTCATCCTAACCAAGATAAATATTCTACACCTGGGGGTAGTAATTGCCAGAATAACCGCAAGAGTAAAGAAACACTGGCTATCAATCTTAAAGGCAAGGAGTCTTTGGCTGTCAACGTCACTCAGGCGGCATCTACTCCATCAGCACCACCACAGAAATTGACTCGTCCAAAAGAAGAGTATTCTTTTGATAAAGATGATACTTTAAGCATCTTCGATTGCTTGATCAAAAGCAATAAGCTTCAGCTTACAGAAGCAAAACGGCCAGAAAAAGTGGGTAAAACTGATCACCCTAAATACTGTGTTTATCACAGATTTATAGGACATCCGACCAGAGCATGTTATGTACTCAAAGGAAAAATCCAAGAACTGGTCAATTCTGGAGCAATTACTCTGCAACAGTACGAGAAAACAGTGACTGCTAATGTAGTTTCTCTACAATTTGGTGATTTTCCATCGCAACTTGTGTAAGATGGTGTTATCCCCATTCCAAGGACTACTCTTGAGATCGTGAATCTCCTACCTCCTCAAAATGAAGGTCGTGTTCCGCTGTCAACTGACAGAGGAGAGATTATGTGGATTCACCCAGATCTGGTAGCAGAATTTGAAACGCCTTCCTCTTCTAAGCAAAAGAAGCACTCCAGATCTAAACCCAAGAACTGTAACATGGTATCCTTTGAACCAGTAACAGAAGAAGAAATTCAAATGGGCACTAGATCAGGGAAACCCTACCTTCGGTAGTATTCCAAAAATCAAGAGAACCCTGCTCCATCTCCTGATGTTCCTCCTTCATCATCTTCTTCTGGCAAAAATATACCATCCACATCCTTGTCGGTGGTCGAACCATCTACTCTTAAACCAACAGCAGCCGACAAGGGGAAACAACCTGTCCACTTTGATAAAGCATTGAAGAAGTCCTCATCTCTCGGACTTGAGAAGCCTTATAATTTTGACATATTGGCTCAATTGGCCAATACTCCAGCAAGATTGTCAATCTTTAAACTCTTACGTCTCTCAAAAGTGACTCGAGAGACGTTAAGTGAAGCTTTAATGCAGGCTGACGCTTGTCTTACTCTTCTCAAAAAACATGAAAAGAAACCAGTCAGCTGTGCACATTGTTATAGTGTATTTGAATTAATGCCTAATATCACTTTTACACAAGATGACATGTTGTTAGAAGATAATCGTCATGATCGACCTCTCTATTTTACGGGGTATATGGACACCATAAAAGTCGATCACATTCTGATTGATCCAGGGTCCGCACTTAGCATTATGCCGAAGTCTTTACTGGATGCTTTGAAGATTCCAGTGCATAACCTTTCTACGACTATCAGTACCATCCTGGGGTTTAATCAAGGAAGAAGTGAACTTTTGGGGAAGATACGCCCAAAGCTTCAAATTGGCAATCTTCATACAAAGGTAACATTCTATGTTATTGACAATCATGGCTCATACAACGCTTTGTTAGGAAGACCATTCCTCCATGAACACAATATTGTACCCTCTACGCTCCACCCAATGTTTCAAATATGTGGATGGTAATAGAGAAGTCCAAAAAGAGATTGCAGATCTGAATCCTTTTAAAGGGGTTGAAGCATACTACAACGATTCTCGCATGTACAAGGAAGAATTCATGAAGGTAGTACTAGCAATAGATACGGATGAAGAACAGAAGAGTGCCAAATGATACTCTAGTGATTCCCGTCAAAGGACGCACCTCATGTCCTCAGTCTTTCAAACCACTGACTATATATCTTCCTTCCCATGAGAAGCAGCCCAAGGGTGATTGTCAGGAACAAAGAGAGCTCACCTCTTCTGAGCCGCTTGTAATCAACCTTCATTGCAAGAAGCTCCCTCCTCCTTCTCGTTCTTCTTCTCCCCCTCTTGTCATCAATCTGACTAAGCCTGCTAAGGCTAAAGTTTCTGTTGTAAATGATGGTGTAAAAATCAATAAAGCATCTCCTTTGCAGTATACTGATGTCTTTTACTATACTCAGTATTATTTGGATATGATAGATAACTTTAAACCACTTACAATAAAAGTCGTATCATCTCTGCGAAATGTGGTATCATTGGATTCAATACAGGAGTCATACTTCTTAGTACCGTCTCGAAAGAAAGATGAAAAGCTTATATTCTTCAACAAAAGAGAGGAACCAAAAATTGGCCTCTATAATGATAATAGAGATGATACAGGAAGGCTACAATTATGTCGCTATAGTCCACAATCCAAAGCCATCATCCGTAAAATGGGCTATGATTTCAGAACAGGCTTCAACAATGATAAAGAAATACGGACTCCCCTTCATATTGCTGTTCCAAAAGGAAAATCATAACAATACCACAGTAAATCGAAGCGGGGCTTAGGTTATGCTTCACCTCTCCCAACTCCAGAACCTTCTGAATCTAATAAAGAAGAACGATCTAAATCTTTTGATTCTATTTCATGGAATTCTGACATCAGCATTGGTCATGTTCATAGGGTGATAGTATCTTCTAACATGGTATCCGCCGAATTCTCAGAAGAATATGAAGATGATATTGAAGAAGCTCCTGAAGTGGACCCATGGGCACAAAAGATGGACAATCAGTGGAAACTTCGTTTCGAACAACGAGAACCACCTACTGAAGATCAACTTATCCAAATCGATATTGGAAAGGAAGGTGTATCACGACCAATCTTAATTAGCAAAAATCTCCTAGAGGATGATAAACAAGATTTAATTCATCTTATTTATGAATATATTGATGTCTTCGCCTGGAGTTACGAAGATATGTCGGGATTAGATCCTCAAGTTGTAACTCACAAGCTTAACATTCTGCCAATTTCCATGCCGGTTAAACAACAACGGCGATTCAAGCCTGAAATGATGGATGCAATTGATGATGAAGTCAAAAAGCTTATAGCTTACAGTTTTATCAGAAAAGAACAGCATCCTGACTGGGTAGCCAACGTTGTACCAGTCCTGAAGAAGACCGAAATGGTTCGAGTTTGCATAGACTTTCGGGATCTCAATGATGCTTGCCCTAAAGACGAGTTCCCTCTCCCGATTACTGATGTCATGATTGATAATACATGTGGATTCGAACAAATTTCTTTTGTGGATGGGTTTTCGGGATATAATCAAATCCGGATGAATCCTGAAGATGAGAAACATACTTCATTTTGTACTCCTCGGGGTATGTACTGTTATACGGTCATGCTGTTTGGTCTTAAAAATGTAGGTGCAACTTACCAGCGGGCTATAAGTACTATTTTTTGCGATCATCTGCGAAAGACTGTCGAATGCTATGTTAATGATATTGCTGTCAAAAGTCGTCTCAAAGAAGATCACATTCAAGATTTAAGAACTATCTTCAATCTAATGCGCCAGTATCAACTCAAAATGAACCCCACCAAGTCTTTCTTGGGTGTCTCTAGTGGTAAGTTTCTCGACTTCGTCATTACCTCTAAGGGTATACACGATGATCCTGAGAAGATCATAGCCATTCAAGTGATGCGTCCTCCACGCAACCTAAAAGAGCTACGAGGATTCCATGGTCGACTTGCGTACATCAGGCGGTTTATTTCAAATTTATCTGGACGTTGCAGACCATTTACTCAATTAATGAGGAAAGGTGTATCTTTCATTTGGACGGAAAAATGTCAACGAGCATTTGACGACATAAAGCGGTATTTAATGAGTCCACCGGTTAATGTATGTTCGAGCAATGGATCATTCATTGGGAGCTTTGCTGGCTCAAAAGAACAAGGAAGGTCATGAACAAGCCATCTACTATCTTAGCCGAATGATGATTGGAGCTTAACATCGTTATAGTCCGGTAGAGAAGGAATGTTTAGCCTTAATATTTGCTGTTCAGAAAACAAGACATTACATCATAGACCAAACTATTCATGTCATATCCCGAGTCAATCCTCTTCGAGTTTTAATGAAGAATCCAAGTACACTCAATTTTAGGCTTGCCACATGGGCCATATTACTAGCACAATATGATATGGTTTATGTTCCTCAAAAGTCTGTGAAAGGCCAAGCACTTGTTGACTTCTTAGCAGCTCATCCTGTCCCTGAGACATCTAAACTCTATGATGAGATTTTGGACGAAACATTAGAATCAAATATGATCTCAGAAGAATTTCCTACCTGGAGGTTATTCTTTGATGGAGCTTCTAGAATTGGACCTGGAGGTACTCTTGTTACCGGAATAGAAATTGTTCTTGTTTCACCCGATGGATTAACTATTCAAAGGGCCTATTCTTTAGAAGAATCATGCTCCAACAATGTGGCAGAATATAATGCTTTGCTCATCGGACTTCAATTAGCCAAACAATTGAGTATTAAATATCTCGAAGTATATGGTGACTCTAAGCTGATTGTTAATCAGGTTAAAGGCATATATGAAGTTCGACATCAAGATCTAGTACCATACCATGAAGCAGCAACCAAGATAGCTTCTTCATTCAAAGGGTTCTTCATCGAACATGTACGTCGTGCATGCAATACAGAAGCCGATGCCTTAGCTAACCTAGCTGCAGTATTGGCAGTTCTAGTCAAAAGACGACAAATGGTTGTTATCTCTAATAGAGAACTATTTTGTGTTTAAAATAACCACAACATTGAATTCAGCAACCTAACTGAAGTCAATATCATTAGTGAGGACTGGAGAGAACCTTTCATTGATTTTCCAGTACATGACATCTTGCCAGAAGATCCTAAAAAAGTTATAAGTATCCGTCGTCGGTCGCTTCGATTCTATTATAATCATACTACTAAAACACTCTATCGAAGAACTTTTGATGGATTACTCTTGAGGTGTCTCGCTGGTGATGAAGCAAAGCAGATATTACGTGAAGCTCATGATGGTGTTTGTGGAGCACATCAGCCTGGTCCTAAACTACAAGATCGTATTCGACGTATGGGCTACTACTGGCCCTCTATGGTATCAGATGCTATTGACTATGCAAGAAAATGTCGTGTATGTCAGATTTATGCAGATTTCATTCATTAACCATCGGAATTTCTTCATCCGGCTGCTGCCTCATGGCCTTTTGAAGCTTGGAGCATGGATATAATTGGCCCTATCAATCCTCCTTCATCTAAAGGGCATCGGTTCATCTAATTAGCTATAACTGATTATTCCTCCAAGTGGGAAGAAGCTATACCATTGGCTAAAGTTAAAACAAGTAGTGTCATCAACTTCATCAAACATCATATGATATACAGGTTTGGTGTCCCTTACCGAATCATCCATGATAATGGACCGCAATTCATCAGCCAAAAGTTTAATAGGTTCTGTGATGACAACAGAATCAATAATGTTGCCTCGACAGCCTATAATCCTGCGGCTAATGGGTTGGCTGAAGCATTCAACAAGACCATTATTAAACTCCTCAAAAAGTTTGTCTCTATCAACAAAAGTAATTGGAGTGATAAACTTGGAGAATGTATATGGGCATATCATACTACTGTCCGTAATCCTACAGGTTGCACACCTTTTTCTCTAGTATATGGGTGTGAAGCTGTTCTGCCTTTGAAAATTCAAATTTTATCATTGAGGATCGCTATTGCTAACGAACTTACTACAGAAAACAATGATCGTCTTCGGCTTCAAGAGTTGGAGACGCTCGATGAGAAAAGGTTACTGGCTCAACAGCATATTGAACTTTATCAAGCCCAGATCTCAAAAGCTTTCAATCGCAAAGTCAGTGTATGGACATTTCAAGAAGGCGAGTTGGTTCTCACAGTCAGACGTCCTATGACTATGACACATATGAGCAAAGACAAGTTTGAGGCAAAGTGGGAAGGGCCGTATGTGGTAAATAAAGTCTTCTCCAATAGAGCCTATCAATTAACAGATATAGAGGGTAGAGTTGCTATGATGCCTATCAATGGCAAGTTTTTTAAGAAATATTATGTATAAAAACAAAATATACTTTATTTCAGAAATATGATGTAAATAAAAGTTCATTTTATTCATGGAATTACATAAATATTAAGGACGGGGAGGAGGCCCTGATCCTTCATGATTAAATATATAGTTTGCCAACAGTTCAAACATCTCTTTGTCTGAACTCACAAGAAACTTACAGGCAGCCATCCTCAATGCCTCTTCTTCGGTAGTCTTCCCAGGTTCCACTAATTTGGAGATCAAATCCTGTCCTGGCGTAGGAGGAACAGTTGAGCCTTCGCCTCTTTCTTTTCGAGAAGGCACGGGAGGCTCAGTAGGGGGAATCTCGATTTCTTCTTCGATCTTTGGAGCGAGTAAATCTTTGGAAGATATTTTCGTACATAAGGGAAAGCGATTGACAATATCTAAAAAAAGTTTTGTTCTATTTATAGACAAAACAAATAGATAATCAGCCTCGAGAATTGATGCAACTGTTGGAAAGAGGCACAACTGTTCGTTCATTCATATCTGTACATTGACCATTTATTATCCCTTCTCTGAAACTGATATGACTATTCACTCATTTATTCTTTTCTTCGAGAGTTTGAACGACCATTCATTCATTCAATGTCTCTCCCTTAAAAATCGAAGTGACCAATTACTCATTCATTTATCATAATGAGAATCCATGTCTCTGAATTCCAAATAGCCACATCAAACAACTTGCCACATTCGTATTCTATCCGCACTCTGTTATCTATGTCAGCATATCAAAATTGAATTATAAAAAAAGAATAATGAGACGATCATTTCTTTATTCCTTCTTTAAAAAAGCATAGATATATCTTGATAAAAATCTATTACATCTCTGATTTTCATCCTGAAGAAGGTCTATTACATCTTTGGATCTTCCCATTTGATAATGAAGGTCTATTACGTCTTTGGATCTTCTTATTTGTTGGTGGCAATTCCTTGTCGCCTCGTCCTGAAGCAACGAGTCAGACAATGGAACCAACTATGGTCTTCTCTCTCAGAAAGACGAGAGGAGAACCCCAGAGTGCAGCAGCCCAAAGATGAGCTGCTGTCAATACAACTGGTGGAGAGAAGACGACCTGCCAGGGGAACTAGGAACGAAATCACCCTTGTGATACAATTCTTAGTTCTGCACCTTCACATCCAACTCTCATGTATAAAGGCTCTTCCTACCATCTGAGAAAGACCCTTCTTGAACATGAAGAGTCCTGAGCTGTCTGATTTGAGTGTCAGAACCACATAAGCTGTCTGATGTGAGTGTCAGAAGAACGCCCTCTGCGATATCCAACAGTGTGCGCCTATCAACAGGCGTATTTTTTTAGCACACTGTGCCTATCAACAGGCGCATATCAGCACTATGCGCAGATCAAACCGGCACATCCCAACAAAGTGTGCTGATCAACAGACGCACATCAGTACTGCATACTGATCAAACAGGCGCACATCGAAAAGGTGCGCCGATCAATAGGCGCATATCTCCGCAGTGCAAGTTGATCACACTGGCGCATGTCAACAACATACGCCTATGGTTGAGACTAAGTAATGAATCATAGTACATGCCTATTCTCAGAAATAGTTAGTGTATATCAACAGTGTCTACAACATACAGATCAGTGCAAAAGAAGAATATTCATACCATTGATTCTTCTTCGAGACTTAACGATTTTTGAAGACACAGCATGCAAAAGAATAACATCAGGATGGGTTGGCACAAGTGGGACCTTGTGGGAAGCCATTTGTTTTGAGAAAGAACGAATGGCTCTTTCGTTTTGGCTATCCTTTTTAAAGTACTGAAGAAAAAAAATAGGTACGTCATTCTAGGAGCCTATTTTGGGAAAGAACTAAACAATAGGTGATGGAAGCCATGTAATGACTGCCATATGTCCCTCTATGAAATAGTAAGCGTTTGAATCAGTTGAAGGAACGCATCTACGTGCACTATTCAAAATCACAGCAACACAACATATCATAAATTTTAGATTTAATTTTGCATAAAGATGGGTGGACCCCTACAGACAAGGACACAAGAAAAGAGAATAAAATTTTTGGCACGCCCAAACATTATTTCTTGTTCTTGCCTTCATCAGGCTGACGAAGGGCAGCATCCAATTCTTGTATGTTGTGGATCCCCGAACGACGCATCAGATTAAGGAACCCCTCCGCATCACCACGTCCTTCGGAGGATGGCCCACCATTCAAGTGATTGAAAACTGTCGAGTCTAGACCAAAACAGTTTAAAAAGTTCGTCGCTCTCAGCGACGGGTCAGCCTCTAACAGATAAGTTGTAGGCGCAATATCATGTCCCGCTTCAGGGAACTTGATTGTAGTGTCAGCATTTGTCTCCATCTTTTCCTTTTTGGAGGCCATTGAAGAACAGAAGTGAAAAATAAAGCATAAAGATCAACTACTACATATATATCAATAAAATGACTCTTCATATTCCTCATGGGAAACCGAATATCATCAATGAAACTCGGGAAGACGAAGAGGAAGTTTTGTGTTTTCGAGAAAGAAATTTAAATATGATGACCGGTTGTTGACTGGCGCAACTTGACTCAGTCAAAATATTTTATAAAATTCAAAGTATTTCAAAACTTTGATACAGTTTTAAGTTTTAAAAACTTTGAAAGGGGTCTTTAGGGCCTAAAAATCAAGTTGCACCCTGAATATACTAACCAGTGATCAAGTTGCGCCCCAAAGATCAGGTTGTGCCACTAATATAATGCTCAGAGAACAAGTTGCGCCACTGATCAGGTTGCACCTAATATCAGACTGCGCCCAGTCTTTTGTGCCAAAATCTACGTGGCGTCTGACACTTAATGGCCATTATTACCTGACAGCACTGACGACTAACACCATAGTGAACGAGGAAAATCTTTTCGAATCCCGTGAATTGTGCCGCTCAAGGAGAGTTGGTAGACAGCTGTCCTGTACACTTTGTAAGTTGCGCCTAGGCGCAATCCAGACAAAATCTTTAGTTGTGCCTAGGCACAATCTGATGACATCTGCTCAAAAGCTGCCACGTATCTAGGCACGGCTCAATCAGGCTCAGTTGACCGAAGCTCGCGTAACCTGATAAAGTTGAGACAACTTACATTCTAAAACAGGATGATGTGGCAAACATGTCACTAATCTCTCAAGACGTGTCTACTATCCTGTACACGACCACACGTATCTCAATCACATGATGCCATGCGTCTAAATACAATTAGTACACGACTTAACAACTGAATGAAAGTTGGCCCAACAGGAGGTTGGCGCAACCCAATTTGGCACAATCCAGCCTCGCACACATCAGAATAACTGCTAAAATAGTTATTTCTTGAACTCTATAAATAGAGTTTCCAATCATTGTGAAATCATCAGATACATACGCACAGAGATCAAGAACTCTTGCAAAATCGCTGCTGCATTCTCTAGAGGCAACAGTCTTCAAGTTCACATAGTCCAAGGGATAAAGTGATCGTCTTCTGATCAGATTCCTACAGTTGTACTTCCCCAAAATTTATTGTACTTTGTACTAATTCTTTTTTTCAAGTTTGGAATAAACTTTTTATTTTTGCAAACAGTTCCAGAGGTACCAGATCTCAGAACTCGCGTTCCCTCAATGTATCAGTAACAAATGCTCACAAAACGTTGTGCTCATCCAGCTGAGCATGCCATATATCAAACAAGTGCTGGTGGAGACCCTCAAATGTCATAGGATAATCCTGAAGTGGAGGAGGTGGTGCAGTAGGAGGAGTAGGAGGGACAACTGTGTTACGACGAGAGAGCTAAAGATACTTGGGCTCTGAGTCACGAGCACAAGAAGATAAATCGATGTCAAAGTGCTGGAAGATGATAGGAATGATCATCGCATAGACAAGGTTTGTGTTCCTCTTGCGACATCTGCCCATCATCTGGATAATCATCTTAGGGACCAAAAATAGAATCCCATTACGAATATGATAAAGTACAGACTTTTCAAGAGTGGTCTTGTCGTCTTTGGAAGTGGATTTTGGTAGAATAGTGGAATAGACAATGTGATGTAACACATAAAAGAATAAGTTGAAATGAGAAGCTTTGAACTTTACGGGACAGACATGATTAGGAGCACAGAGTTGGTTCTTAAAACTATTTAAAGTCATATCCCCTGAAAATTCAAATTCAGTGATATTGTCTAGCAGAGCACCTTCAACTAGAATGTTTAAGATTTTTGCTACGTCGTCATCATTGAATTGAATTTCTATGCCAGCAACACGGCTTTTAACAGAATAAGTGTTATCGGCTAAGGTGAAGTTGTAACAAAATAGCTAAATAGCATTAGTGGCAATGGGAAAAGAATGATGACAAAGTTGTACAATCACAAAGCCTCAAAATAGGGTTTGTGTGACAGAAAGATCGTCCACTTAATTGGTGCGTCGGGGCATATGTTGCGAATTAAAAATTTGGATACCACAATAATGACCATTCAAGAGTTTCAAAAAAAACTCGTTGAATGCCCCGTCATCCGTTTGGACAGGCGAAAAGAGAGATCCTTGGGGAGGATCCAAAGAGAAGGCTTCTTCACTAGCCGTTGTCTTCTTTTTCTTGAAGGGATTATGAATTCTAGGCATGATTCATAAGAAAAATATAAAATTTCTAAGAAATTGAAATATAGGGATAGAAGAGATTATAACTTCTAGAAATCAAGTATGTAGAAGAGAATTAGATTCTATGCACGAATCTATGGTTTGGAATTAAAATTTCAAAGGAATAGGGAGGAATCGATGGTGGAAGAACTAGGGTTTGATGACTCTTTTGCGTGGCTGCTGCTCTGTTTGAAGGAGGAATGAGATGAATAGAAACGGAGCCACTTCGGTTCTGACTTAAAATATCCGACACCAACAGAACTCGGGCCAATTTTGGTTCGAGTTCGCCTGCAGTTCTATTGAAGTATTTTACATAGAAATAAATGCCACTTTTATACTCATCATTCCTTTTCAATTATTTAATTCCAAGTTTAGTAATTTTAAATTTTAATAAATATAATTAATATTATTTTATGAATTAAATTTTGTTATGCAGTGACTATCTCAGACTAGCTGAGGGGTACTATCCCAACTAATGGAGGTTCACAGGGCAACGCTTAAGTACCGTTTCATTTTAGCCGTAGTCGTGATGACAGACAGACCTTTTGTAGGCTTGTCTCGAAAATAATTCTTGCATAATGAAAATTAATTAATAAAATAAAATAAATTAATATTATTGACATCTAAAATTCGTAATTCTCGACGTAAACAATTGAATCGATCTTCCGCGAAAGTTTTTATAAAGATGTCAGCCAATTGTTTCTTTGTGTCTACATATTCTAGGTTTATATCTCTATTTGTTTGATGGTCTCTAAGACAATGATATCGAATCTCAATATGCTTAGTGCGAGGGTAACATACAGGATTCTTAGTCAAGTTGATAGTATTATTGTTATCACAGAATTGGGTATATGTGTGTAAACCAAAGTCTTCTAAGGTGTGCTTCATCTACAAAATTTGTGCACAACAATGTCCTACGGCGATATACTCAGCCTCAGTAGTCGGTAATGCGACATAATTTTGTTTTTTGCTAAACCAAGAGACTAGTGTCTTACCAAGAAAATGACACGTACCGCTAGTACTTTTTCTATCTACTTTGCATCCAGCAAAATCTGCATCCGAATAACCGATCAGGTCAAAGGATGTGGTTTTAGGATACCATAAGCCAACAAAAGAAGTGCCTCTAAGGTATCGAAATATACGCTTAACTACGCACATGTTTGATTCCTTAGGGTTAGCTTGAAAACATGCACACAAGCAAACACTAAACATTATATCAGGGCGACTAGCAGTTAAATAAAGTAAACTACCAATCATACCTCGATACTTGTGTATGTCGATAGGTTTGCCTTGTTCATCTACATCAAGCTTGGTTAAAATTGCCATTGGGGTGACAGGAGGTTTGAGACTCTTTAAAAGAACTCACCTAGAGTGTATGGATAGAGATATATGCCGTCACTTGAGGGAAAATCTTGTAGACATCTAATATACATACACCGTAACCAGGCTAGCTCAGAGCGTTTAATATGAAGTCAGAAGCACAGTTGATGTCATTATGTGAGTAGAAAGAATTACAGTTATGGTTCAGAATTCAAGGCTTAGTTTATTCTTGTATCATGCTGTTATTTAACCCATGTGGAAAGATTCAAGTCGTAGCGACATCTATCCTAATGCATGATGGATAGTTACTGTAGGGAACGCTCAACCCACATATATTGAGATATGTGGAGGATTGTAGGTGTTTTTGTCTTTGGACTAGTGTAATAGTCCCACATCAGCTACACCACTAAGTGGATATCTCAATATATTATTTTGCATGTGTTGCGGTGTGCACATGGGATGTGGTGGGGCACATGTGGGTGCCATGTGGGGGTGTTTACCTAGAAGAAAAAATGATTAACTCTAGCAAGGAAATAAGTTGCTTTTGTCGTTCGAACTCGGACACGGGCTCCAGGATGTCTCGTACATGCACGGTCGTATTTAGGCGGTAGGCATGGACTGGCATACGACTATGGTGATTGCGAGATGGTCTAAAATATCAAACTCTATTTTTAAGTATTAGTATTTTAGTCCCACATCGGATAGGAAAAAGAGTGAAGTCTCACTCCACTCTATAAATAGAGCCCTTGGTCTCTTTTATAAGATACACTAAAATAAGAAAGCAAAGGGAGCCTCATTCGAGTCCCAAAAAGTTGACTAACGAGCGTTCCAGAAGTTCTTTGAGAACTTGCTGGTTCCTGGGAGCATATTGCGGTGGACGAATCTTGCTTTGAGCAATGTTGGTCTTCACCACCCCAACAGAATAATAATTTATTAATTATTATTTCTTTTTCTTCTTCTTTTTGGTAGGCTACATGATATTTTGGAGAGCAAAATTGTTTGTCAGAATCTCCAAAATCATAAAACCCAGTTCAGGCATTTTGTAGAGCGAACTCATTTGCAGGAATCTCCAAAATGCTAAAACTCAATTCGGGCACTTCTGGAGAGCGAACTCGTTCGTGTGAATCTCCAAAGTGCTGAAACTCAGTTCAGACACTTTTGGATAGCGAACTCGTTTGCAGGAATCCCCAAAGTGCTGAAACTCAGTTTAGGTACTTCTAGAGAGCAAAATTGTTTGCAAGAATCTCCGAAGTCCCAACTTAAGGAAATTAGGAGAGCAAATTTATTTGCACTTGGAAGTCTCCAAAATCCTGTAAAATCAGAACAGAGAGCAAATTTATTTGCACTTGGAAGTCTTTGTCTATGATCGTCCTATTCAGAACAGAGAGCAAATTTTATTTGCACTTGGAAATCTCTGTCTCTGACTGTTCTTCTATCTAGATCTGTTTTGGAAATAACACATATTGGTTCTCAGAGATGGGAGACATGTATCGGATCTTCGATTGAACCTGTCAGTAGGGAAATTAAATCAGGAAGGGTATATGAGTCCGTTTGGCAACGGCCAATGAAAGCTTACGAAAGGTTCCATTGTAGCGGCTCGAGGAACGAAGTATTGCACGTTGTACAAAGCTCAAGGGAAAGTCAACAATGCTGAGTTGAATTGGCAGATAAATAACACTCTACATATCTATGGCACAGGTGACTTAGTTATATGAGTGAGCAGGGACTTCAAATCCTCAATAAAAGAAATGTCTTATCAAACAAGAAAGGTACGTATTTGGTTAGTTGCACTCATGACTTGGTAGGCAAACAAAATAGAGTTAGTTTTCATAAAAAATTCTTCCAAAATGAAATAAAATGTTTTGGAGCTTGTTTATTCTGATGTGTGTGGACCTATGAAAGTTAAAACATTATGTGGTGCTTTGTACTTTGTTACTTTCGTAGATAATGCTTCCAGGAAAGTTCGGGCGTATGCCTTGAAGACTAAAGATCAAGTTCATGGTGTGTTTCAAGCCTTCCATACTATGGTGGAAAGAGAAACAAGGAAGCAACTAAAATCCATCCACACGAATAATGGGGGAGAATACATTAGGCCATTTTAAGAATATTACAAGGGTCATGGTATCCGTCATGAGCAAACAGTTCCGAAGACACCTAAGCATAACAGTGTAGCAAAAAGGAACCACACCATTGTAGAAAGAATCAGATGCATGCTCTCATAGAAGCTTGATGACAAAGCCAAGTAGTGTATTTTCTTGGGCTATGCTATAAGCTATGGGATCTAATACACAAGAAGGTTATCAGAAGCAGAGATTTGATCTTCCATGAAGACTAAACTATTGAAGACTTTGAGAAGATCGAAGAATCGGGGCCCCAAAATAATGACTTGATAGATGTTGATGCAATCATTCCTCCTATGATATAGGATGGTGATGATGCTACAGAAGCCCATGACTACGAAGATGAAGACACTAATGAAGACGTCCTTGCATGTGTCACTACCACTTTTCTAGAACAAGGATATTTTTATCATTTTACTATTAGTGTATTTTTTTCTTTCATATGATGATTGTATTTATTAGTAGGCTAGCTTATTCATTAGTCATGGTGGATCCAATTTGTTGTGACTTGACCAATTAGTTGATTAATTAGACTTTAGTCATAACTAAGTTAGATACAAACCTTAATTAGATCCAAACCATTTAGCCCACTTAAGGACCTACCTAATACTAAGTGTAATGAAGAGATTAGGGCTTGTATAGTACCTATTTAACCCCCAAATGGCAGCCACCATCTCCTTTAGGGTTTTCACATTTTCTTCATTCCAAACTCTCCCAAATTTTCTCCCCCTTCTTCCCTTTGTTGTGCAAAAGCTTAGAGGAGCTCAAGGAGGCTTGGTGAAGGCTCTAGCAAGGATTGGAGATCTCTTTCTTCATCCATCTTCCCTAAATTTGTGGAGCTTGGTGTAGTCTTCTTTCTACATAGGTATAACCCTCTAAACTTACATTTCTATGGTTAAAATTCATGCATTTATGTAGGAGACCCTACCCACGACTAATAGGAGTAGAATGAGGTTCTAATGAATCCTATTGTGGTAGCTACATGAAGTTTTGTGTCCATTTGAGGAATGCTACAAATTGTGACAACTAGGTGTTTGTCAAAATGTCACAATGGCCATTTAGAATCTGTTTTCAGTTTTATTTGCTTGATATAGCTTGGTTCTCAATGGATAGGGTGTATTTTGTATTCTAAGTATCATATCTAGATATATATTACATATATGTAGATATATATGGAGAAGTTGTGTCATGTTTAGGGCTATGTGAGCCACTGCCCTCGTAGGACAGTGTGTGTGTAGGAGGTTTTGAGTGTAACAGGTAGGCTATATCAGAGGAGTGATAGAGAGGGAAACATTTAGCCTTTGCCCATGTTTAAAAATAGTTGATAGCAGTCCTATTTTTATATGTGTATCAGTATTAAAATTAGACTTGTACCAGTCATATATGCTAGAGCATATATGTATCAGTACGGGCGATTCGAGTACAGGACAGGTGGAGCACTAGGACTACAACATTGAATGAGTAAGTGAGCAGACCAATGTGAAGGACTAGCAATAGGAGAAGGAAGGGGTTAGATTGAACTATCATTTGACAGTGAGATGGCCAGTGAGGAGGAACATGTTTCAGTTGGATAAGTATATTGATGTAATGTTAGGATATGAGATTAGACAGAGAGTATCCTGGAGAGGAGTTCCCTGTAAGGAAGGAAGGATAAGGCATGTGCAGGGACCACTTGTAGGTAGCCTGTAATGGGCAGGGCAAGGCAAGGGTCTTGTGCCGTTGTACAGACCAATGTGAAGGGGGCTCGGGTATGTGAGGTGAAGAGGACTAATCTCTTTAGTGTGTCACAGTGTGAGAGGGTTAGAGTGAGGGACTTGGTATCAGAACATGATACCAGTCCATTGCTTCCTTGTTCAGGAATTTTGGGGGTTAGATAACCAGGTAACATTGGATGTATATGGATATATATTGACATGTGTGTATACATATAATTAGAGTATGTATATATATATATATATATATATATATATATATATATATATATATATATATATATATATATATAAAAATATATATATATATATATATATATATAAGTGGCAAGAGAGTAAAGGGATTTGAATGGCAGAGGTCACTTGGCCCTTGGGCATTTAGGGGCTAGTTCAATAGAAGGTTAGTATCAAAAATTGATGAGTATAAGAGGGTTCCTACAGGTCAAGTTAGTGTCAGTGGTATGGGTAGTGCCATTCATGGATTAATCATATAGGTGATACCTAATATATGTGTCAGGCATGTGGAGTGTGGTGTTAATTCTGAGAGTCTTGTGTCATTTGAGTGTTTTGTGTCTAGTGTCCAGTTAAGTGAGAGTGTTTAGAGTGTTAGTGAGTGGAACATGTGTGTATTAGTGAATGGGATGTAAGGACAGAGGGTTTGGCAGCAGGAAAAGGGACTGGGTTCGTAGAGTTTGGAGTATCAGACATTAGGATCCTAAGTTAGATGTTAGTGAGTTTTGTGTGAGTGAGTGAGATGTGTTTGTATTAGTATGTGTCAGTATGTATCAGAGGTGTTAGAGTGGTATCAGTCGAGTATCACAAGAGGGCAGATATATATGTATATATATAAGTATGTATGTTTGTCTATGGATATAGAGTACTTTATATATATATATATATATATATATATATATATATATATATATATATATATATATATATATATATATATATGTAAGTAGACATTCAGTTGAGTAGAGGGAGTGGAAAGTGTCATTGGCTACTGGGGCTTTTGTGTGACAGGATGAGAGGGTGAGTGTGAACTAACACAGGTAGGCAGAAGGAAAGGGATTTCCCTAGTTGTAAGGCTCGGGTTGGCCATTGGGTCACTTGGCCATAGGCTAATGGAATGGTTGGCTCTGGCTACTTTAGGAATTTGGTTTTATCCATTAATGGATTCAGTCCAGTTTTAATTTCATCTTGGCAGTAGAATGTCAGGTTGGGGGTCTCTTTTAGAGCCACATAGGATTACAGAGGCTTGGCAAAGCTTGGCTTTGCATCTTTTAGGGAAGGGCATGAGGCAGCAAGGGATTTTTCCCTAGGTCAGTATGGTTAGCCTTAGGGCTTGAGGTGTCTGCAAACACCATATGACAGGTCAGTTAAAGAGTGTTAGTGTCTCTTAGTTCAGTACTTTGGCTAAGAATGTCAGTTTGAGAATCAGTTAAGATTGGGGGATGTTGTGTTTGGCATTCATTTAGTATGTGAGTGTGGATTTGAGAGAAGGGGGTTGAGTTGGCTCTGCACAGCAGCAGGGGAATGGCCCCATGCTGTGCAGCAGCAGAACATATGTAGTGGCATGAGCTACTTGGCCTATGTTTTATGTGGTTAGAGTGATGTGTGTATCAGAGTTTTAGTTAGATGTTAGTGTTAGTTTTGATTGTATCAGTATAGTTAGTATCAGATTTGATACAAGATATTGGTATCAGATTTAGATAGGAGATGTTAGTTAGTATCCTAAGTCTAGTTGGTCAGTTTTGGTTAGTATTTTGGTTGTGGTTAGGCTTGTTTGGTTGCAGCCATTGTAGCAGCAGATAGCAGCAATTAAAGCAGCAGGATGGCATACAACGGCAACAGCTTTGCACCTGCAGTTAGCTTGCAGCACAGTAACAACTCATGTCAAGCCAAAGCAGCAGCTGCCTTGCTGCACTAGGCAGCAGGGGTTTGTTCCCCTTAGACTAGACAAGTTGGTTAGTGGTATATGAGTATTAAGGCTATAGGATATGAGTTAGTTTGGTTGGAAATTATATGTGTTAGATTGAATGTGAGGGTATCATATGAGTTAGGATACTTGAGGGTATCTCAGTAATGGGAAATTGAGTGTTTGTATCTAGATTAGGAGTTTGCTAGTGTCTTGGTAGGATATTAGCTAGTGGTTGGATATGTTAGATGTTAGTTCAAGGTTAGATATCTAGATGTATAGCTAGGATATTTTCTGCATATATATAGTATTGGGTATTTACCTACTAGCAAGGTAATGAGATTAGCCTATAGTCTAAGCTAAAATAGAGTATTACCACTCTAGAGTCTAGGATAGATTGTTATATTAATATATATGTAAATATACTTTTATAAGAGTAATTTAGGGTATATGAATACCTAGATTGGGGTATCTAAGTAGGAATGGTTGATATAGGATGTTTTGACTTAGATTTGACCATGGTTGACAAGGTTGACTATTTTGACTAGAAGTCAACTTTGAGTCAACATCTGACCTAGATTGACTAGGGCTTGACCCGGGTTGACTTGGGTTGACCAGAGTTGACCAGTTGACCAAAAGTCAACTGTGAGTCAGTTTTGACCTAGATTATATATCACACACTAGAAAACCATGTCTAACACTGTTAAACCCTATTTAACACATGTATATCTCATCTATAGGTCTGTGACTCCACTTTGAGCCTCGATTCATATTGACAGCTCAGGACCGCAGGCGAGTACATTCTCTGATAGTTTTTATTGCTTTGATATTTACTATATCTGTTCAGTTGTAGTGTTTTACTTGATTCTCAACACGAGGATACACAGACTAGTATACTTTGGATCCCGTCATGAGATATTATTTCTAGTTTACCTGGTATATTGGTACATTGTTCAATCTTGTTTCTTGTACTTGTATAGACACCGATTTGGGAGTGGGCATGGCCTCCTGCTTTTCAATCTCGTGTCATGACATGTCATGGTTGGATCCATTATACTATTCGGGGGGATTGGAGAGGTTATGTGATCAATACCCCTCATGTAACTACTTATGCATAGCTTCACCCTCGCCACACGTAGGGTCTAGCCTGACCTGATACTACTTGAGTAATAGCTTTCCATTTTGGCCGGCCTGATCCTCTATACAAGTATTTGTGCATAGCCGGTCAAATGGAACAGCCTGATCTGGATCTAAGCCGATCACATAACACTCTAATATCTCAAGGCACCGTTTATATTTGCATTGTACATCAGATTACCTGTACTGCTTTACATTCCAGTATTTCACACCATGACATGATATTTAGTTTATACTATTTTACTTCCATTCTTGATATTCTATCTTGTATTCCATTATAACTGTTTCTTATAGTATTTGTCAATTCATTGGAACTGTTGTTAGCGTTTGTATTTCGCTCCAATCCTGACTGGATAACTATTTTTCAGAGGACTTAGATGCTGATTGTTCGACCTTCTACGGGTTTGGCATAGATGGAGACTATGATCCGGACCTGTCTGTGGAGCCGGTGCTCGTAGAGGACGCACCGCCTCGAGTGACTTAAATTAGTTAGGCTTTGACAAGATTGTATTCCAGCTTGATACTTTGGGTCTATAGAACTTATTTGGGATTGTATGTCTTTAAATTCTGAACTTGTGTTTGTGTTTCTGCATCTATTTCAGTCTATTTCATGTTTATCTTTATCTTATTCGTACTTATCTTCCCTAGATTCATGTGATTGAGTTGTGATTATATTCTTCCGTGTGGAGATGACAGGTTATATTCATTGTGTCTTAGATGTTATATGTTCTAGATGACCTAAACAACCTTCTACCGCCGACTCTACGACGTAGGCTGGATGTACCCACTTGCTCGTGCCCCTAAACAGGGTACGGGTCATGACAGCATGTGATGATGTTCCTATTGGTAAAAATGGAGAGCAGGTGCAAGCTCCTCAAGAACCTCCTATTGAGCTGAGGAGATCAAATAGAGTGCCAAAGCCTTCAAATAAATATCCAGTTACTGAGTACGTGAAGCTTACTGATGGGGGAGATCTAGAATGTTACAAAAAGGCTCTGGGAGATGAACATAAAAATAAATTGTTGAAAGTTATGCAAGAAGAGATGGCTTCTTTACATAATAACTGTTGGTGCTCTTGCTCCTTGACATGAAGAGAGCTTGCTCTCAACATGCCTAGCAAAGTTTAGTCCCACATTGGAAAAGCACCATGAGTTATCTCAACATATATACGTGTATGTGTTGTTGGGATATGCACATGGGGTGGTAACCCAAATGAGGGAACTATGTAGGTGATTTTACTAGGAGGTAAGGATAAGGCTCCAAGAAAAGCATTCATGCTTTTTGCTCTTGGAAATTTAATTTCTATTGGGGCTTAGCGACTCGGAATCGGAATCGGACTCGGACTCGGACTCGGACTCGGGCTCATGGGCTCATGAGGCGTAATATGGCGTTTTGTTGGCACACTTAGCACGTCAGCATCGTCGCTAGACGCATAGTGCGCTTTAGTTGCGCTCCTTGCGCGAGCCACTTGTGCGGTCACGTTATGCGCCCACGTTGCGCGGCCACGTTACGCGTCTACGTTGCGCGGCCACATTGCGCAGCCCAGTTGTGCGCCCAGGTTGCGCAGGGTACATGGGTGCGCTGGGTTGTACGGGGTGCGCGCGTGCGTGGGTGTGCAAGGTGCACGGGTGCAGTGGGTTGCGCGAGGTGCGCGCGTGCGCAGATGTGTTAGGTTGCGTGGGTACGTACGTGCGCGGTTACGTGGGTGCTCGGTTGTGCTGGTGCTCGGTTGCGCGGGTGCGCAGGTTGCGCCAGTTGTGCCAGCTTGCGCTGGTTATGCCGCATGTGCAGTGCGCACTGTCTGCGCTGGTTGTACTGATGGCGCGCCCATAACTTATTCAAATGGCACAACTCGCGCAGTTCGTGGATGTCCACGTTCTGACTGATTCGTAACTGATTCGAGATTTGTGGATCTGACATTATAATGTGGCACATATCTCAGATTTGGACAGTTACAGCAGTGGCTATATATTCATAGCCTCTCTTCTCTCTCGAGACACTTCTAAGACTGAGAGTTCTGTCCTTGTCGTTCCGAGCAGTCCGACTTAGAGCATTTTTTCAGAGCGTTCCAAAGTTCACTCAAACTTGCTGGTTCCTAGAAGCTGACCGTGTAGGCGGATCTAGCTTTGAGCACTGGTATTTTTGACACCTCAGCAGACCACCACCTTCCATCTATCGCCTGTCACCTTCACTGCTGCCTTTAGCATTCTGATTAGTACTTCTATTTAGAAGCACTACTATCGTTTGCTACGTTTACAAAATTTTCTTAGATTTTCGTATTCTAGAATCCTCCTAGGATCTCTGTTACGCACCTTTCTTGAAGTGTTGTGTTGGAACGTTGTTCTTACAACTGTTTTATTCAGTTTTCTATTAAAAAATTGTGCCCCAGTTCTAGCAATCTCAAAGCTAGACCAGCACAATAGAAAACTCTCGTGCCTCTCTCCTTGATACCAGTTTTAACAAACTGGAGAAGTTCGACGGAGAACACTTTCAAATCTGGAAGAGAAAAATCACCCTCAGTCTTCAACAAGTGGACGTCGTTCATGTGCTGATTGAGACTGAACCAACGATTCCAGAAGGACCAACGACTCCAGAAGATGGTACAGCAGATGCCATTGCTGCTGCACAAGTCAAACTGACCAAATGGAGAAGGGACAATAGTCTTTGTAGGCTATTGATTCTGAATGCAATGGAGGACTCCCTGGCAGAGTCATACTCCAAGAATACTTCTGTCAGGGACATCTGGCAGTCCTTGGGAAAGCTGTATGAAGACGACGACAATAGATCAAAAATCTTCATCGTCGAGAAGTACCATAAGTGGCTATTCGAAGACGAGAAGGCTTTGCTGCCTCAGGTAAAAGAGTTCTTGAAGCTGCGCCAGAAGCTAGAAGACGAGAAAATGCCCCTCGTCGACAAGTTTGTTGTTGGGGGGATTGTCTCTAAACTTTCCGCTGGATGGAGTATATTCTATGCAAGAATGCATCGGAAGAAGCTGAATATTAGCTTGGAAGATCTCTTTCAAGAGATCCATGTTGAGGACGAGATGCGTTCTCAACAGAAGATGGACACTTTGTCCAAACATTTGGCCAAGGCCTATCTGGTACAGACGAGAGAGCCCAAGGGGAAGCAGGTGGCTTTTCATCACAAAAAGAAGGATTCCACTAATCTGAAAGTGAAGGGTCCTTCATTCAAGCAACAGAAGTCCAAGTCCCACGTGACTTGCTTCAATTGTGGCAAAAAAGTCCACTACAAGAGTGAATGAAGATCCAAGCCCAAACAATCAGAGAAAGGTGAGCCTAGTAAGGTTTTTTTGGTTTCTAACCTCGTTGCTATGATCGCTCAGGTCACAACTGTGGGGGCTGACTCTGACTGGTGGATAGACACCGGTATAACATGCCATGTCTATTCTGGGAAGGAATGGTTCGTCACGTACCAGCCAACTTCTGAGAAGGTTTTCATGGCGAACAAGGCCCAAGCTGAAGTTCTGGGGATCGGGACTGTGGAGCTGAAACTCACTTCCGGGAACACACTGACGCTCCAAGAAGTAAAGTACGTTTCGATGATTGCCAAGAACCTGATCTCTGGGATCCTGCTTAGCAACGTAGGCTTGAGGATGGACATTAATACAGGTCAAATGGTGATGTCCAAGAAAGGAACATACTTCGGAAAGGCTTTTCAAACCGAAGGAATGTTTAAATTTTAGCATGTAAACCAGTCTAATAAAATAAATGCAATCGCTCTTTCTGATTATTCTCTTGAGTTGTGGCATAATAGGCTAGGACATGTTCATTGTAAAAGAATAAACAAAATGCCTAGTCTAGGACTTATCTCCAAATGTGGGGGTAAGGTAGAGAAGTGTGAAGTATGTGCTAAGACAAAGATCATTAGAAAACCCTTTCATCGGGTCAATCGAAGCATAGATATTCTGGAGTTGGTACACTCTGATATCTGTGACTTCAAACAATTCTCTACAAAAGCCGGGATGAAGTATTTCATAACCTTCATCGATGACTTCTCTAAGTACGCATTCATCTACTTGCTCAAATCTAAAGACGAAGCGTTCGAGAAGTTCAAGGAGTTCAGGGCCGAAGCTGAACGGCAAACTGGACAACAAGTTAAGAGGTTAAGAAGTGATCGAGGCGAAGAATATCGGTCTCATGAATTCGCATCGTTCTGCAAAGAACATGGAATCATCTGCGAGACTACTGCTCCGTATTCTCCTCAATCTAACGGAGTAGCAGAGAGGAAGAACCGAACGTTGACAGAAATGATGAACTCAATGCTGCTAACTGCAGGTCTTCCAAAATGTTACTAGGGAGAAGCTGCATTAACGGCCACTTTCATTATGAATAGAGTGCCTTATGCAACTTCTAACATAACTCCTCATGAACACTGGTTCAAAGTCAGACCTAACTTGAATGTTATTCGAGTGTGGGGGTGTCTGGCTTATGTGAAGCTCCTAGATCTGAAGATTCAGAAGCTGGAGACAAGGACTACGAAGGCGATCTTCTTGGAGTTGCTGAGAAGAGTGATGCTCGGAGATTTCTTGACATTGAGTCAAATCATATCATCGAATCTCGCGATGCTGAATATTTTGAAGACAAGTTTGCAAGACACCAAAATATTGTTCTTCCAGACATTCCGGAGAATAATGTAGGTGCAAATGAGACTGAGATCTCATATGAGCCAGTAGTCCAAGATGAAGTTGTTGGTGGAGAAACAACAATTGAACCAGAACTCGCTGAGCCGTCGACGAAGCGAACAAGGAGGCCGAAAAGCTTCGGAGATGACTTCGTCACCTATCATGTGGAAGCAGATCTGCTTTCCTATGATGAGGTGATGAAGACCAGAGATGTTGTCTTCTGGAAGGAGGCAATAGACAATAAAATTGACTCAATTACCTCCAATAACACATGGGTGTTAGTTGATTTACCCGAAGGAGCAAAACCCATCGGATGCAAGTGAATCTTCAAGAAGAAGATGAAAGCTGATGGAACCATTGACAAGTTCAAAGCCAGGCTAGTAGCCAAGGGATTTTCTCAAAAGCAGGGAATTGACTACTTTGACACATATGCTCCAGTAGCACGGATGATAACCATCAGATTGTTGATTGTCCTTGCGGCAATATACAAACTGGTGATACATCAGATGGATGTGAAAACAACATTCCTAAATGGCGAGCTGACCGAGAAGATTTATATACAACAGCCAGAAGGATTTGTCGTCAGAGGCCTAGAAGACAAAGTCTGCAAGTTGGTAAAATCTCTATACGGCTTAAAGCAAGCTCCCAAAATGTGGCATGAGAAGTTTGACAAAGTTATCAGATCAAACGGCTATAGGGTCAGCAAAACAGACAAGTGTGTCTATACTAAATTTGCTGACGGAAAAGGAGTCATCGTTTGTCTGTACATGGACGACATGCTAATCCTAGGTACGGATATAAGTTGTGTCACTGAGAGAAAGAAGTTCCTCTCAAAAAAAGTTCAGTATGAAGGACTTGGGGGATGCTGATGTTATCTTGGGACTCAAGATCATCCGAACAGACACTGAATTGGCACTGTCACAATCTCATTACATTGAGAAGATGTTCACTCGATACGGGTATCATGATCTTCTTATAATTGATACGTCGTACCGAAGTGATCAGAAGCTGGAGCAAAACTCGAAGGAAAGCGAGTACGCTAGCGTCATCGGAAGTTTGATGTATGCAACTACTGCCACTAGGCCTGACATAGCTTTCACTGTAGGAATGTTGAGTCGATTCACAAGCAATCCAGGCGTTGAGCACTGGAAAGCTGTGAAGCGTGTTATGAGATATCTCAAAAAGATTCAGACATATGCACTGCACTTCAGCGGAGATCCTTCGGTAGTAGAAGGCTTCAGTGATGCCAGCTGGTGCTCAGAGTTGGAGAGCGAGAGGTCCACTGGTGGATTCATTTTCACAATGGATGGAGCTGCTATATCGTGGAAGTCGAAGAAGCAGGCTATGCTCTCGCAGTCTTCTATGGAATCTGAGTTCTTTGTACTTGATACCGCAACAGATGAAGCAGAATGGCTTCGGGAGCTCATGTATGATCTTTCGGTGGTTGGAGCACCGATACCGGTAATTTCGATATACTGCGACAACCAGACGACTGCGGCGGTAGCATCAAATGATCTCTTCAACGGAAAGAAGAGAACTGTGCGGTTAAAGCACAGGACAGTGAACGATCTCATCAAGAGAGGTGTCATTACAGTAATCGATGTTCGTAGTCAGGAGAACCTGGCGGATCCATTCATAAAGGGCCTCAGGCGTCAGCTGGTTGAAGACACAGCAGGGAAGATGGGCTTGAAGGCATTCTGATAGTATGTTTTTGTAATCCTACCATAAAGTTTTATGTTATTAGTTCAAAGAGAAATCTATTAGACATCTAACTTTCGGTTCAAGGAAGGACCACTGACTGGAAAACTATCAGGTAATAGTGGGTACTTGTTTCTGGGAACATGGAAGGGTTACGAACCCATAACCACTATTGTCTGCTATGTGTTTTCTGCGGAAAACGGATCCTGTGTTGAGGTTGGCTTAAATGCCTTAATAAGTTTTCAGGCAGAGTGAATGCCTGGTGTGCTTTACAGGAAGCACGGTAGCGCAGCACTACAAGGAGTAAAACTCCATGCTACAGTGGGATGACTCCACCATGAGGTTCCCAGGTAGGGGTAATGTCTCGGCTTTGCAAGCCAAGTCATAGCGACGTAGCACCGCAAATAGGCAGATAGCCTAATATTATATGATGAAATTAAAGAGTTGTAGACAGCACTACAAAGGGAAGGGTAACCCCATGTTACAGTGGTACGAGACCACGATGAGGTACCCGGGTAGGGGTAAAGCCTCGACCTTGCAAGCCATGTCGTTGCGGCGTAACACCGCAAGGAAGCCTTAGGCTTCATGCTGGGTAGAATGGCACTACAAAGAGGCTGTGACCTTATGCTGCAGTAGTATGACACTACGATGAGGTTCCCAGATAGGGGTAATGCCTCGGCTTTAGGCCATATCATAGCGGTGTAGCACCGCAAGGAAGCGCAAGGCTGCATACCATGTCTCTTTAATAAAGAACTTACCTATAGTGTATGAAAAGAGATATCATGCCGTCTCTTGAGGGTAAACTTGTAGACGCCCAAAATTATACACTGAAACCAGGCTAGCACAAGGCCTTTAATGTGCAGCCAGAAGCACATGTAACAACACTTTGTGAGTGGGAAGAATTATAATTGTGGTGCAGAATTCAAGGCATAGTTTATTCTTGTATCACATTGTTATTTAACCTATGCGGGAAGATTCAAGTCGTCAGCGACATCTATCCTAATGCAAAATGGACAGATACTGTAGAAAATGCTCAACCCTAGATACATATATATATATTGAGATATGTGGGGGATTGTTGGTGCTCTTGCTCCTTGATATGAAGAGAGCTTGCTCTCAACATGCCTAGCAAAGTTTAGTCCCACATTGGAAAAGCACCATGAGTTATCTCAACATATATACTTGTATGTATTGTTGGGATATGCACATGGGGTGGTGACCCTAAGGAGGAAACTATGTGGGTGATTTTACTAGGAGGTAAGGATAAGGCTCCAAGAAAAGTATTCATTCTTTTTGCTCTTGGGAATTTAATTTCCATTGGGGAGGGGCTTAGCGACTTGGACTCGGACTCGGACTCGGACTCGGGCTCATGGGCTCATGAGACGTAATGTGGCATTTTGTTGGCGCACTTTGCACTTAGCACGTAGCATCGTCGCTAGGCGCATAGTGCGTTTTAGTTGCGCTTGTTGCGCGAGCCACTTGTGCAGCCACGTTGTGCGGCCATGTTGCGCGGTCCAGTTGCACGCCCAGGTTGCGCAGGGTGCACGGGTGCGCGGGGTGCGTGCATGCGCGGGTGCGCTGGGTTGCGCAGGGGGCACGGGTGAGCTGGGTTGCGCGGGGTACGCGCGTGCGCGGTTGCGCGGGTGCTCGGTTGCGCGGGCGTACGGGTTGCGCCAGTTGTGCCAGCTTGTGCTAGTTGCGCTGGTTGTGTCGCTTGCGCAGCGTGCACAGTACATGCAGTCTGCACTGGTTGCGCTGATGGCACACGCACAACTTGTTCAAATGGCACAACTCGCACAGTTCGTGGCTGTCCATGTTCTGACTGATTCGTAACTGATCCAGGATTTGTGGATATGATATTATAACGTGGCACATATCTCGAATCTGGACAGTTACAGCAGTGGCTATATATTCATAGCCTCTCTTCTCTCTCGAGACACTTCTAAGACCTCAAAAATTCACCAAGAGAGAAAAGAGAGCTGTTGCACACCTTGTTCTTCCCTGTGCAACTGGAGTTCTGTCATTGTCATTCCGAGCAGTCCATCTTAGAGCATTTTTCTAGAGCGTTCCAGAGTTCACTCGAACTTGTTGTTTCCTGGAAGATGACCGTGTAGGCGGATCTAGCTTTGAGCACTGGTGTTTTTGACACCCCAGCAGACCACCACCTTCCATATATCGCGTGTCACCTTCACTGCTGCCTTTAGCATTTCGATTAGTACCTTCTGTTTAGAAGCACTACTATCGTTTGCTACGTTTACGAAATCATCTTAGATTTTCTTATTCCAGAATCCTCCTAGGATCTCTGTTACGCACCTTCCTTGAAGCGTTGCGTTGGAACGTTGTTCTTACAACTGTTTCATTCAGTTTTCTAATAAAAAATTGTGCCCCGGATCTAACAATAACAACAATTATGAGTTGATTGAAAAGCCAAAAGATCAAAAATTTCTCAAAAATAAATAGGTGTTCAAGATAAAGACAAGAAAATAGATCACAACCAAGGTACAAGGTGCGACTGGTAGTAAAGGGATTTGGAAAGAGGAAAGGCATTAACTTTGATGAGATTTTCTCACCAGTGGTGAAGATGACTTTTATACATGGATTATTGGGATTGGCGGCAAGCATGGACTTGGAGATTAAGCAGTTAGATGTAAAAACTGTATTCCTTCATGGTGATTTGAAGGAGGATGTGTACATGGAGCATCCAGAAGGTTTTAAAGTCAAAGGTAAGGAATAAATGGTCTGCAAGCTGACAAAGAGTTTGTATGGATTGAAACATGCACCAAGGCAGTAGTATAAATAGTTTGAGACTTTTATGGTGGACCACAGCTACAGGAGAACGGCCTCAGATCAATTTTTTATGCAAAAATTTACATATGTTGACTTTATTATTGTCATGATTCGTACCCGCTTTTCGGGATACGAGTGCGTGTCCAAGCCAGCCTACGCCGCAGTGTCGACGGTAGAACGTTGTCTAGCCACGAAGCTCAAAATCACATAGATAATAACTTTATTGCTCATTCACATTACTAAATTAATTCTAACATTTATAAGATTTATATTTTAAAGAAAAGTACAAGGTTCTTACAAAAAAAATTATAAATGACTACAACATCTATCTACTCTCTAGGTTTTGGCCTGCAAGTGCACCCATATCTCCCAATGCTAAGAGGAGCCACAGTTAACCTGAAAAATATTGGTTTCCAGTCAGAAATAGAACGAGTACAACCCAAGCATGCAGTTCCAAATATATGATAACTACTATAAAAAGCGTGAATAGAAATGACATTCATGATGACAGAAATAAACTATAGAACATGGCACAAAAAATATGGTGAAACTACAGGGACAAGTAAAACATGAAACAAGAAACATAACCATCTACGTGATTTGAAGTACACCTTTCAATATGTGATCAAGCTGGTCCACTACACCGCACGGTCTACACTGTCTACATTGCATGAAATAAAATATGGTTTACACGGTGTACAATGTATGAAATAAAACACGGTCCACACGGTCTATATTGCATAAAATAAAATACGATCTACACGGTCTACATTGCATGAAATAAAAGCACGGTCTAGGGGTTGATCAGATATCTACTTAGTACATACTTCTCCATCCGACTACTACACATGGATTTTTCGTGACAATAAATAACGAAACATTGTAAAATAAAACACGGTATCATGACTAAAATCCATATGACACTAACCCGTGTAACGTGTTAAGAATCAAATATGTATCACTAATCATATAATTATAGTAATTAACAATACTGGAAACAAAATATGAACTGTACTCGCCTGAGGTCCTTAGCTGCCGAAACCGATAATACCATTGTGTCTTGAATAGTCCAACTGGCCAAGGGTCGATGCGAAGGAGTTCGGGTTCGCAAGAAAATATGAATAATAATTAGTTGCGGTCAAGGATTGACGATCGAAGAGAAATTGTGTAAATCATATACGTAGCTATTTTGGAAAAACTATTTATAATATTAGAAATCATATTGTATTAGGCAAAATATTTCTAACTAGCTATTAGAATATAGAAAATTATGTTTTTAGGTCAAAACTATAATTAGACACAAATACTACATTAACATTCTTAGATAAGTACCTTGGAAAATTCTAGAGATCATTTTAGATTAAACTATAATTTTAGAAAATACTATGATCATAATTTAGATCAAAACTATTTTATAATACCATAAAATAGTATATTAATATTTTCTTTAGAATTTTAATCTAAAAATCAAAGGTCAAACCCAATAATACAGTATAATTACAAAATATACTTAATTATTATAAACAATATAATAATGACATTGATAAAATATTATTATTCATTAGTTACCGGCTTCGGTGATTGGAAGGCTGCGTCGGCGGCATAGATCCTGATGGCCAGGTCCAATGCGAGTGGAAACGGCGGAGACTGGCGTGGCCGCAGCGTGGCTCGACAGGCAGAAACAGGTCCAGAACCAATGGGGGAACGGCGGTCCACGTGTTGCTCAAGATCGGAGGTTGGCGTGGCGCAGCGGTGGTGCTCGTGCAGGGACCGGGTGGTCGACTTTGGCCACGGGCGCAGTGGCATTTGCGTTGGCTCAACGATGACCGGACAGATAAGTGGTTGAGGTGGTGGATGGTTTTTGATCTGTGTGATATGGTGGATTATGGTGTCGGTTATGGTGTGGTTGACGTGGGTCAGTGAACGAAGGAGAGCAGGGGAGTCGAGGGTTGGATTGGTTCGAGGCGTCCACAGCACGGCCAGCGAGGCAGAGTTTGTGGTGTCAATGATTACGGTGGTGGTAGTTTTGGTTGGAGTAGTTGGTCGGGGACTGGGCTACTGTGGTCGGGACAACCCAGGGAGGGCTTAGTCGCGTGTCCGAAATTGTTGGATACAGTGTTTGATTTATAATTTCTAAAATTGTGGAATAAGATGGAAACGACATGGACACATGGGTCTTGACACGAATTGTGATAGTGGATACATGGACGGAAGGATGTGGTGATTCTTCTGGTTGTAGGTTTTGCGGACACAGGCGAAGCTGGTGATGGCTATTGCGTTGTTATGTTTAGATGGTTAGAAGTGCCCCTTAAATAGATGATGGAGAACTCCTAATTGGATGAGGACTACGAGTCCAATGGATAACCATTTCCCCTTTATTTAAATCAAAATAGATTTTAAAACAAAATACAATCCCATCACTATCCATAAATGATTAGAATGAAATTTGAGAGTAATATTCTATTTTATCAAATACAAATCAATAACTTATTAATTTATAATAATATTTGATGCTAGCAAAGTAAATTTAATCATATAATTTAAATCCAAATCAATTAACTGGTTACTATAACAATTCGAAATAATGTTTGTTGTCATCAAGGTAACTCAACATATCTCTTTATAATCAAAAATTCTATTTAAAATATTTTAACAAATCTTTTTATTGATAAAATTTATTTATCCTTTGAAACTACTTTTGAATTCCATATTTTGAAAGTCCAAATTTATTTAACACTCTTTAAGGCCATCTCCAGTCTATTTCTCAAAAAAAAATCTCATTGTGGTTAAAAATGAAATATTCTTATATTATTCTATTACATGTTCAAATAAATTTGTTGTTATTTGTTGTAGATTAATATATAATACTACTACGTAGGCAATAGAACTTGACTATTGTTTTGCATAATTATCCTCTTATCTTTGACAAACGTGACCGTACTTCGTGGTGTTGATGTACTCAATAATGTGTAGCTGACCATGTCATACCTTGTTATATGTATTTCAGTACCGAAACGTGACAAAAATTTTGTCCTACATTATTTCTTACTTCTATTACTTACTTCTACGTAAATTCATTTATTATACAATTATTTTAATATAATTATATAAACTATATTGTTGTGCATTATTTTTACTTACCTATAACTATAATTTAATTAGTATTTTGCTTAGATACTTAGTAACAATTTCCTTATTGTTCAATATCTAATAACAAAAAAAATTAAAACTAAGCACAATTGTATTCAATATTAAACGTTAATGAAAGACATCCACAGCAAAAAATAATGGTATAATTTTTATATTAATTATATTTACAAAGTAATCTATACTACTATATATATAATAAGAAATTTGGTTTTACAGTAAAAATTTTTTCTTCCAAATATGTTCTTACATAACCATACTAATTAAAATTGTATATTAAATGAAATAAATACAGTGACCCCTCTTTGTTTCATGAGTATTACATGGACTACCCATATTCCGAAATTAATTACACTTACCATCCCTCTCCTTTATAAAATTTAGGATTATTTACACTAACCACCCATAAATTTTGGGTTTATAACATGATGTACCCTTACTTTTAAACTAATTACACTGACCATCCCATGTTTTATGTTTATTACACGAGGTACCCCTACTTTAAGATAAAAATAAAAAAGTTATAACACTAACTATTCCTATTTTTATTTATTTATTTCTAAAAGAAAGCAAGGTCAGTGTAAATTAATATAAAAGTAGAGGTACCCCGTGATATAAATCCAAATTAGAGGTACCCCGTGATATAAATCCAAAACTTAGGAATGATTAGTGTAAAAAACCCTAAATTTTTGTAAAAGTGGTGGTTATTGGGAACGCGGTATGACCTGAACCGGAGTTGGCTCATGAGGTGCGATATTGAATTGGACCCATTTGCCTTAAAAGAAAATTCTCATGTAAGACCTGAACCAATCTCAATTATTTACACCACATGATCCCACCTTCTAACTGATATGGGACTAAATTACCAACTCCATTGTCACCCCCATTTGAGCACTCAACCGAAAATGAGATACAATCCAACAATCCCCACGTTAGCTCATTTTGCTGACCGAGCAACCTAGTACACCCGGCTACCTTTGTTCGTTCCCACTAGCCGAGCACCCTTGCTCGTTCCCGCTAACCGAACAATCTTAGCACACTCCGGCTACCTTTGCTCTTTTCCGCCAGCCGAGCACCTAGGAGATCCTACATATTGTCATCTCGATCCATTCGACCACAGAATCAAACCTGACACGTTCATCCCGTTATTTCCAAAACAGATCTTAGATGGAAATCTCGATCTCTTAGTGAAACACGGAGATGAATACTTGTTCTCTTTGTGAGATACGAGGCTGATGACTCGGTCTTTTTGTGAGATCCGAAGTTGATGAAGACAACTTTGCTGGGGTGATGAAGATCACCGTTGCTCAAAGTAAGATTCGCCCTACTGTGATCTTCTTCCAGGAACCAGCAAGTTCGAAAGAACTTCTGGATTGCTCGTTGTTACCTCCTTTCACAAACTCGTTGAACTCCGTGGACCAATGGCAGTGGCTACGCAACTCTCTTCGTCTCTTAATTTCTGAGTAGTACTCAATGAAGGCACGAACAGAGTATTTATAGAGTTGGGCCGAAACCCTAATCTCTAATGTTGGTCGTAACTGATTGCGAAAAGATAGGAGCGAATAATGGAAAAATTTGAATGAATTAAGTTCAAATCCCACAAAAGATGGATCTAAATAATTGACTCAATATTTCCATAACCGCTCAAATCTTCCAAAGTGCATAGTGCACCAACAAAGCGCCATTTTGTGCCTTTAAGCCCGAGCCCGAGTTCGAGTCGCTAAGCCCCTTCGGGGCTTAGCTCCATAGGAAAATAATCCCATGAGCATGACAAAAAGCATGAATGCTTCTTTGTGGAGTTAGCTTTCTTTCCACTAGAAAAATACCCCCACATGGGACCCATGTGCCTCTCCACACCTCATGTGATTCTCTCAACACAAACAAAGCTTTATATAGAGATACAATCCATTTGGCCTAGATAATGTGGGACTATCTTTCTAGTCTCTAAGGCAAAACACCAACAATCTCCCACATATCTCTATATATGGGTTGAGCGTTCCTCATAATGACTGTCCATCATGCATTAGGATAGATGTCGCTACGACTTGAATCTTTTCGCATGGGTTAAATAACAGCATGATACAAGAATGCACTAAGCCTTGAATTCTGTACTATAACTGTAATTTTTTCCATTCACACAATGACATCAAATGTGCTTCTAGCTGCACATTAAAGGCCTTGTGCCAGCCTGATTTTGGTGTATGTATCTTGGGTATCTACAAGATTTCCCTCAAGAAACGGCCTGCGTCTCTATCCATACACTCTAGGTGAATTCTTTTAAAGAGTCTTTGGCATGAAGCCTTTTGCTTCCTTGCGGTTCTACACTACTATGACATGGCCCGAAGCCAAGGTACTATCTCATGTGGTGTCATTCCACCTGTAGTATGAGGCCCAGCCTCTTTGTAGTGCCAAACCCAGCATGAAGCCTTTCGCTTCCTTGCGATGTTACGTCGCTGTGACATGACTTGCAAAGCCGAGACACTGCCTCGTGTGGTGTCACACCACTGTAACATAAGGCCCAGGCTCTTTGTAGTGCTGCCTACCACTCTTCATTATACAGCATTAGGCCCTCTTGCCTATGAGCGGTGCTACGCCGCTGTGACCTGGCCCGAAGCCGAGGCTTTACCCTCACTAGGTACCTCATGTGGTGTCACCCCACTATAGCATGGAGTAATATGCTTCTTTGTAGAGTTGTGCTACCCGTGCTTTCTGTAAAGCACGCCGGACATTCCAAATGTTCGAGAACTCATTAAGGCTTCCAAGCTATCCTTCCACGGGACTTTGTCCAATACAAATAACAAACAGTAGACAATAGTGGTTCTGGGTTCATAACCCCGCAATATCTCAAAGGATTGCCTACTTACAATAGTTCTGGGTCTGAAACCCCAAAATGTTCCAAAGGGATTGACCACTAATAGTGGTTCTGGGTACGTGACCCCGCAATATCCAGAGGACTGCCCACTAACAGTGGTTCTAGGTCCGTGACCCCGCAGTATACCAAAGGATTGTCCACTGTACCTGATATTCTTCCAGTCAATGGTTCTTCTTTGAACTAAAAGCTAGATGCCTAATAGATTTCTCTTTGAACTAATAGCATAAAACTTTATAGTAGAATTACAAAGTCACAATATCAAAGTGTCTTCAAGCCCATCTTACATGATGTATCTTCAACCAAATGGCGCTTGAGCCTTTGGTGAACGGATCTGCCAGATTCTCCTGGCTTCGAACATCAACCACGGTAATGACTCCTCTTTTAATAAGATCATTTACCGCCTTGTGCCTTAGACGCACAATTCTCTTCCTGCCATTGAAGATGTCATTCGATGCCACCGCTGCAGTCGCCTGGTTGTAGCAGTATATCGGTACCGCCGGTATCTGTGCACCAACTATTGGAAGATCATATAAGAGATCCTGAAGCCACTCTGCTTCCTCTGTTGCAGCCGCCAGTGCGTAGAACTCAGATTCCATAAAAGAGTGAGACAACATAGTCTGTTTCTTCGACTTCTACGATATAGCAGCTCCACCCATGGAGAAGACGTATCCTCCTATGGAGCTTTTACTCTCTACTTCTGAGCACACTAAAGCCTTCCACTACTTTTGGATCTCCGCAGTAGTACAGTACATATTTTTGAGTCCTCTTGAGGTATCTCATAACCCTCTTCGCAGCTTTCCAGTGCTCTACACCTAGATTGCTTGTGAACTGACTCAGCATCCCTACGACAAAAGCTATGTCAGGCCTTGTGACAGTAGTCGCACACATTAAACTCCTGATGATGCTTGAATACTCCAGTTGTCTGACGCTTTTTCTTGGATTTGGCTTCAGCTTCTTGTCACGCCTATATGGCGTATCGATCCCTGAAAGATCCTGATACCCATAGCGTGTAAGCATCTTCTCAATATAATGAGATTGTGACAATGTCACTCCAATTTCAGTCCGGATGATCTTTAGCCCCAGGATAACATCAGCTTTCCTAAGTCCTTCATGCTGAACTTAGACGAGGAACTTCTTTGTCTCAGTGACACTTGCTAGATCTGTACTCATGATCGACATGTCGTCCACGTATAGACAAACGACAACTCCTCTACCGTCAGCTAACTTTGTGTACACACACTTGTCTGTTTCGCTGACCCTGTAGCCGTTTGATCTTATGACTTTATCAAACTTCTCATGCCATATTTTGGGAGCTTGCTTCAGACCATACAGAGATTTCACCAACTTGCAGACTTTGTCTTCGAGGCCCTTGACGACGAATCCTTCTAGCTGTTGTATGTAAATCTCTTCGGTCAATTCACCATTCAGAAAAGCGGTCTTAACATCCATCTGATGAATTACCAACTTGTGAATTACGCTCAGAGCAATCAATATTCTGATGGTTGTCATCTACGCTACTAGAGCATATGCATCGAAATAATCGATCCCATGCTTCTGAAAAAACCCTTGGCAAATAATCTTGCCTTAAACTTGTCAATAGTTCCATCGACCTTCATCTTCTTCTTGAAGATCCATTTACATCCGATTGGTTTTGCTCCTTCAGGCAAATCGACCAACACCCACGTGTTGTTGGAGGTTATCGAGTCATACTCATCATTAATAGCCTCTTTCCAGAAGACAGCGTCTTTGGTCTTCATCGCCTCATCATAGGTAAGAGGATCTGCTTCCACATGATAGGTGACGAAATCCTCTCCAAAGTCCTTCTGTCTTCTCACTGTTTAGACACTGGTTCTGTGAGTTCTGGTATAATAGTTGTTTGTGCAACAACAACTTCTTCTTGGACTATATCTTCATAAGGAACTTGAGCCTCATGTGCACTCACATTGTTATCCGGAATATCCGCAAAAACAATGTTCTTGTGCCTTACAAATTTATCTTCAAAGAATTCTGTATCACAAGATTCAATGATATGATTTGACTCAATATCAAGGAACCTCCGAGCATCACTCTTATCAACATAACCCAGGAATATCGTCTGCAAAGTCCTTGTTCCCAGCTTCTGAATCTTCAAATCCATAAGCTTCATATACGCCAGACACCCCCACACTCGAAGGACGTTCAAGTTGGGTTTGACTTTGAACCAGAGTTCATGAGGAGTAACTTTCGAAGTTGCATGCGACACTCTGTTCAATATGAACGTAACCGTAAGCATTTATTCACCCCAAAAGCAATTTGAAGACCCGCTGTCAACAGCGTTGAGTTCATCATCTCTGTTAACATTTTGTTCTTCCTTTCTGCAACACCATTTGATTAAGGGGAGTACGGAGCAGTCGTCTCATTGACAATTCCATGTTCTCTGCAGAATGATACAAATTCATGAGACATATACTCTTCACCTCGATCACTTCTGAGTCTCTTGAGTTGTCCGATTTGACGTTCGGCTTCAGCCTTGAAGTTCTTAAATTTCTCAAATACTTCATCTTTAGACTTGAGCAGATAAACGAATGCGTACTTTGAGAAGTCGTCGATGAAAGCAATGAAATACTTTATCCCGACCTTTGTGGAGAACTGTTTGAAGTCACAGATACCTGAGTGAACCAACTCCAGAAGATCTGTACTTTGGTTTACCCGCTTGAACGGTATTCTAGTGACCTTTTCCTGCGCACAGACCTCACACTTCTCCAACTCCTTATCCCACATTTGGAGATAAGCCCTAGATTAGATATCTTGTTTATTCTTTTACAATGAACATGTTCTAGTCTATTATGCCACAACTCAAGAGGATAACTAGAAGAAAAGACTGCATTAATTATCTGTATTTGAGTTACAAGTTGAAGTTTGAACATTCCTTCGGTACAAAAGGCCTTTCCGAAGTATGTTCCTTTATATGACATAACGACCTAACCAGCGTTAATGTCCATCCTCAAGCCTGCGTTGCAGAGCAGATTTTCTGAGATCAGGTTCTTGGCTATAGCAGGTATGTGCTTCACCTTCTGAAGCACCAGTGACTTCCTCGAAGTCATTTGTAGTACCATCGTCCTGATCCCAAGAACTCAGTTTGTGTCTGGTTCGCCATCATAACTTTCTCAGAAATAGGTTGGTATGTGGTGAACCACTCCTTCTTTGAGCAAATATGACAAGATGCCCCAGTGTCTATCCACCAGTCCATGTCAACACCAGCTGAGTCAACCTGCACAATCATAGCAACAAAGTTAGCCTCACCTTGCTCTTTTTGTTTTGGTTTTTCTTTACAGTCCCTTCTCTAGTGGCCTTTCTTGCTACAGTTGAAACAAGTCCCAGGTTCTTTCGACTTGGGCTTGAACTGAGCCGACTTCACCTTCAGATGGTGAACGTCCTTCTTCTTATTGCAGGGAGCCTTATGCTTCCCTTTAAAGTTTTCTTCTTGTACCATGTTCATCTTGGCCATCTGCTTGGACAAGGTGTCCACTTTGAGTTGAGCCCTCAACTCGTCTTCCACATGTATTCCAGTGCAAGAGGCGCTCAAGATTTACCTCCATTTTCTTGCGGTGCATGTCCACGATGAAGTTGCTCCACCCAGGTGGATGCTTGGCGACAATACCCCCGACGACGAATGCATCGACCAAGGGCATGCTGTCATCTTCAAGTTTCTGACATAACTTGAGAAATTCTTTGACTTGAGGCAACATGGTCTTGTCGTCCTCAAATCGCATCCTCCAGACCTTTTCGATCATGTAGATCTTGTTTTTGTATTCATCTGCCTTGTAGAGATTCTCTACAGACTCTCAGACGTCATTTGCATTGACCGTCTTGCTGTATGACTCCGCAAGAGAGTCCTCCATAGAGTTCAAGATCAAAAACTTGCAGAGGTTGTTATCTCTCCTCTGTAGGAACCCTAGAGGGGGGTGAATAAGGTCAGGCTAACTAATCAAGCACTTAGCAGAAGCTAATGGACAATTTAAAAATATAAGTGCAAGAGAAGAAGCAAAACCGACATCCGATGTATCCTGGTATCCTCCCAAGGGGCACTCCAGTCCCGGAACTCTCTCCGGCTTTAATCCACTATTATCACAAATAGTACAATGTAGGTTTTCATACGAAGGCTCACCAACTTCTTACACAAGAGCTTTAGTCCGAAGGCCTCTCCGACTTCAACCGAAAGTTTGGATCCGAAGACTCTCCAACTTCAACCGAGAGTTTGGATCCGAAGACTCTCCAATTTCAACCTTTCACAATATGTTTTGATCTCCTTATACAACAAGATGAAGATCTCATTTTTTTAACTCAATAATTCTAACACAATTTGTGGATGGCAAATGAAAATTTTGTAGAGTTGTTTGTGGATAAGCTTTGGTAGTTTAGAAATTTTTAGGCTTAAAGCATCAACCTTGAATGAAGGGGTTCAAGGCAATTTATAACAAAAGCAAAAGAAATTACAATAATTCACCTTTCAGCAGGCTGACGGATAATCTGTCGGATTTTCGGGAAAGTCCGCCGGATTATCCGCCTGCATACTCCAACGGCTATAAATAGAGTCGTTGGGATCAATCTACGATAAAATTCGACTGTTAGAATGCAAACGGTAACAGGACAAAAAATTCGTCGGAATTCTGCAATTTTTCGTCGAATAATCCAAACAATCACAGAAGGTATTCTGTGAGTCCATCGGATCTTCTGCCGAATTTTCGCGAAGATCAGCAGAATCATCTGTCAGGATTCCGAAGATTGTCCTAGGTTAATTTCTACCCTAGCTTTCGATTTTTCCATCCATTTTTTGTGTTTACAAATATTCCTAAGACTCATTACAGACAGATATACTTAGACAAGTGCAGGTTTCTTCAGAGTCTTGAAATGATGATGGCATTGCTTAGCTTCTTCCTTTGATAGGTGCTGACTTTTTTCCTTGGCGGCAACTGATCAAAGATACTCAGTTTGTGAAAACTGAATACCTTTCGGGGGCTTCGCCCCCAAACCCCCGACGAGAGGGCGCTGCCCCTCGACCCCCGTCCGCTGACTGGACAGCGGAACCCCCGGATGCGTGGCTCCGGAGATGTCGTCAGGCGGTTCAAAGAAATCTTGTGGAATACCATCGTCTTTGGCCCACTATGATTTCTTCATTGCATATGTCCACATTGATCTTGCTTATTGCTCTTCTGCATGTACATGTTAGACGAACAAAGCAATATACATTGTAGCAAGTATGATAAGATAAAGTACAGTAGAACAATGCCAAGTTTAAGTATAAAAGCTATAGTGATAGCATAAATATTAGTGATATCATAATGTTAAACTTAATTGAATAACCATAATCAAAACATAGTTTTGATTTTGGCAACTCAATTAAATTTAAGATAGATATAATAAAAACTCATATCACTAATATGTAAAACAATAAGCACATATCACCAAAGGTATAAGTATAAGTAGAAATACTATAGTGATAGTATGAAGATTAATGATAATGAAATGCTAAACTTAACATATTAACCATATTAAAAAATATGATACTATCATTGGGCCAACATCCTCCACTTCGCCTGCAAAGCAATGGCTTCAACTACCCTTCGAGCATTTTCTCCTTCTGGAATCTGAGGCTCAGGATCTGTCAACACATAGTCGACACTAACGAGTTGAAGATTAAGGCTGACCTTCCTCTTCCAGATGTTGTAATGCTCCCCATCAAACTTCTCAAGTCTAAAACTTGTGTCGAAAAGGTTTGTACGGTTGTTCTCCATTAGATCTGAATCTTGCTTTGAGATTGTTATTCCCGAAACAGATCTTAGATGGAAATCTCGATCTCTTAGTGAGACACAGAGATGAATACTCATTCTCTTTGTGAGATACGAGGTTGATGACTCGGTCTTTTTGTGAGATCCGAAGTTGATGAAGACAACTTTGCTGGGGTGATGAAGATTACAATTGCACAAAGCAAGATTCGCCCTACTACGATCTGCTCCAAATAACCAGCAAGTTCGAAAGAACTTCTGGAACGCTCGCTGTTACCTCCTTTCATGAACTCGCTGAACTCCGTGGACTCCAATGGCAGCGGCTGCGCAACTCTCTTCGTCTCTTAATTTCTAAGTGGTACTCAATGAAGGCAGAAGAGAGTATTTACAGAGTTGGGCCAAAACCCTAATCTCTAATGCTGGCCGTAACTGATTGCGAAAAAATATGAGCGAATAATGGAACGATTTGATTAAAATAAATTCAAATCCCACAAAAGATGGATCTGAATAATTGACTCAATATTTTCATAACCGCTCAAATCTTCCAATCAGCCACATTATCCGCTACTTGAGCCCCTGCGCCCACTCAACCCGTCATCCCGTGCACCTGCGCATAGCTGTGCAGCAGCACAGACACGCAGCACCGCAAGCGCGCAGTAGCACAGCAGCGTAGCAACGTAGCAATGCAGCCCCGTAGCAACACATAAGCGTAAACACGGATAGCTGCGCTTAGCCCGTGCATGCGACTCATGCACGAGTGCATTAATAGCGCACAAAACGCCAAACGCTGATGCTAAGTGCAAAGTGCACCAACAAAGCGCCACTTTGTGCCCTTGAGCCCGAGTCCGAGTCGCTAAGCCCCTTCGGGGCTTACCTCTGTAGGAAAATAATCTCATGAGCATGACAAAATGCATGAATGCTTCTTTATGGAGTTAGCCTTCTTTCCACTAGAAAAATATCCCCAGATGGCACCCATGTGCCTCTCCACACCTCATGTGATTCTCTCAACACCAGCAAAGCTCTATATAGAGATACAATCCATTTGGCCTAGGCAATGTGGAACTATATTTCTAGTCTCTAAGGCAAAACACCAACACATCCACACTACAATTGTGTGCCAACCACAACGTCTTGCTCTACCTTGGGTTCGTCAAACCCACATTTGAAGCCAATTCATGTAGATGATGCTTCTACTCCACTTTGAGAATAGCCCGTATAATCCGATTATACACATGAACGTTCAGCACCATCTGTCTCGAACCAATTAAAGACGCCCAAACTAGTCCTGTAACCATGAGATCTGATACCACTTGTTGGGAACGCGGTGTGACCCGAACCGGAGTTGGCTCATAAGGTACGATATTGAATTGGGCCCATGTGCCTTAAAAGAGAATTCTCATGTAAGAACTGAACCAATCTCAATTATCTACATCACATGATCTCGCCTCCTAATCGATGTGGGACTAAATTACCAACTCCATTTTCACCCCCATTTGAGCACTCAACCGGAAACGAGATACAATCCAACAGTGATAAGTATTATAAGTTTTTTATTAAAAAAATATAAACTATGGGAGTGGTACGTGTAATTAGTTTTAAAATAGAAGTTATTTATATCATAAGTGTAAAATAGGAGTAGTTCACATAATTTGTCCTTATTAAATTTAATAAGAGCGGCTAGTTAATTAGTATAGAAAAAAAATTAAGAAAAATGTATAGACGGTTATGTGCATATATATATACTTAGTAAATATGAACTAAAATATGGTAAAATAAAATTGTATCAGTAGTGGATCCTCAAATTGAGGACTCTCTCCTCGAATTTGATGAACAGATTTCTCACTCTCAATTTTTTTTTTCTTTGAAGTGCGGATTGGTTGGAATGATAAAAAATCCTCAACTCAAGTGTTTTGAGGAGTGGGTTGAAGATGGCCTACATAACAGAAAATTGAATTGAACAAGACATTTAATGGCAAACAAAAGCAACTGAAGAACAAAAATAACTTTGCCTTCTTTTTTTCCAATCCGGTACCAACTCCTGAACAGAATTTAGGTTGGAATCCAATCAACAACTTTACTTAAATAAGCTAAAAGTACATGAGAGCAGATTGTCTTTAATCTACTCCATCTATCCAGCTAGCTAAACAAATGCATTTCCTTCCTGGAGGTATGCACCAGCACTTTATGATGATTATTGCCTCATTTTCCCTTGTTAATGTGGTTGAGAGCACAGACATACATAGATAATGCCAATTAAACCATGTGATGTGTGCTATAATAAAGTTAAGCCATCCTCACATTACGGGGAGCATACAGCTCAAAATCATGGCAGTGCCACCGGGGAACACTGCGCCTCGACTACCAATCTCTTCATCACATTAGGGCAGGGGTCTCCGCCAAAATTGTCGGTCGTGATCGCCACAGCACATCTCTGCTGACCAATGCACTTCTGCTCGAAACATTAGTCAAGGTGTCATTAAATCGAAATAATCTCTTAAAGAAATGACAAGTGAGCTCCCATATGCAAACATTAACATTAAGGAGCATGTGATCATTTCTAATACATTAACAGATTTTGTCTGTCTGCACAGATACTGATACAAGTGAGAGTTTAATATTATTGTGTTATAGATCCTAAATTTCTTTCACTAATCACTATATATATACCATACTAATAAATAAACCTCCTAAATGAAGATCAAACGACAAATCGCATTGCGCCATGTGGGGGTGTTAGGCTCACTGATTATTAATTAGTGTAGTAAATAAAATAAGGCTCCGTACGATATGGTGTTAATTAAATAAATGAAGATTGGTATTACCTTCTCCAGGGTGGTGTAAGACTTTGGCGAGTGGCAAGCCCCCTGCTGGTAACTGCCACATTCTCCTAAGGGTGTCCCGAAGCTTGCAAATTTGATGGCCGATATGGTCTGTCCTGGTGCACATTGGAGATGGACCTTTGGCCTGTGCACCTTCTCTGGATGGCCATAGTTTTCAATGTGCCAATTCTTGATCATGGGATGCCCCTCTGAAACATCAGCGCAAACATTGGATAATGATCTCTTCACCACAGATATCTTGGATGCATCACCTCCGAGCTCTTCAAAGACTACCAGTAGATTCTTGGTTGGATGTAACCAAGATCGTGGCACATGGTACCTGCAATGACAAGTATTCAAGCAACAGTCAGTCACTGTTGATCTACTACGACCAGAGATGTGAAACACTTTCCAACAATACACTGGAAATGCTATATACGTTCACAAGTAACGGAAATTAAGATTAGATACCAGCGTTGCGTTGGTTGACCACAACCACTTTCACACTTTGGCGATCTGTACGTTCCAATGTAACTGCACTGGTTGCAATTTCCATTCGGTGCATACAAGGTCCAATATCTCCCGATGCTCTGCCCATTGATCCACACCTGACCCTTCCCCATACTGCCCATATCCAAAGCCAATGGCTCATCTCCGGCAGGGGCATCAAAGTAAGCCTAAAAAGAGAAGGTGCAAGGTTCAATTAAGATGCTAGATGACAGAAGTCGGTTCAGAGAGAAAGTATATACTCAGATTGTTCATCTTCTTACCCTATACCAAGTCAGTGGCTGCTGAGTTTGAACTGCCAATGACCCTCTCATCCATTCGACTGAAGTACCGTCTACAGAGTTCAGATTCAAATTTTCTCCTTTCAGGCCAACCTGCAACAAACAAAATGTTTCATTGTCCTTCACATTAACAAATTATCGGTACTACAAGAAAAAATTATCACTAGGTAAGTAGTATGACCTTGTAAGTCCATTTCTGCCATGTCATATCCCTATGTCCTTGATCAATCCCGTGAATCGCGACTGGACCTAGGATTCCGGTCTTCCATAATTCATAATGTGTGCCGACATTCTTCAGCCACAGGCAAATAAGAAGAAAGTAGAGTAATAAATGACCACAGCAATCTGAGGTTGCATCTCTATATTGCCAGTCAATGAAGATTGAAGACGGACAGAACTAACCGGTAATCCAACAGCCACGCTAAGCAGAGCAATTATATTCGATCCCGCACGAAAGTTGGCATTACCGGTATAAGTGATCCTCCTGTTCTGTCTGGTCCCATAGGCAGATCCTGTCATGGCACAACATAGTTATGTTATTTTGTTATCCATATTTCAATCTGTAACATTTACAGAATCTGTTCGCCTACCTGAAAGTTGTCCATTTATGTAAACATGCAGAGCATGACCAGCTGACTCTACAATGAGAACAGGAAGTCGACCACCATGTAGAAATCCCTCATTTGGATTTATATCAACACTGAAATAACAGGAGAAAGTAAAGCAAAGAATCCTCAATTGAAACATGAGCATGCCTGAGTTCTGATGCTGATAAAGAAAATCAGATTAACTCCCACCTGGTTATGTACCAAAGATAGTCACTAGTATCCCTAGTAACGTTTATTTGCTCTAATAGACCATTTGTGGTGATCAGCGAATTATCTGCTAGTGAAGCAACGTCTTCATCATACCTCTCCCACATGAGTGATTTAGTATTAGCAACTGACATTTGCATATGTAACGTTTGAACGCCAACCTGTGATGGAAACAGGAAAAAATTAGTGTTACCATAGAAACTGTAGGTAATCAGCAATGTCTATGTAAGAAATTCAAGTTACTCAGTAGTTTTTCAACACTGATCATGTGTAATATCACCAACAACTGCAGTAATCGAAATCATTTTCTATATGTCACTGGTCTTACTTTTAATTTATTTTTATATATTATTATGACATACCCCTCCCCTGCAAGCCTAATTTCTATGGATACATTCGTAATTAAACATAATAAGAACAACCATTTTCTTCCTGTTCTTTTTTTTTAAGAATCTGGAACCTAGACAGTCCAATTTTTTAGGGAAATACTTGGATTATATATAAGCTTAAAAGTAAAGCAAGCTCAAATGCATTGAAGGATACAATACAGTTTAGAAATCCAATAACAGAAGAACCAAATGCAGCAAGGAGAGCATAATTGAGAATGAATTAGCTTATGCTAAAGAAATAGATATGGAATCTGTGGTCAGTGTCTTCAACGTTTCACTTACTTTTGCAGTGTTGAAGACTACATTTCTGCAGTCAGGAAGGATGCTTGTCGACCAAGGTGGCAGGTTATAGTGCATGTTGTTAAACATCACTCTTGCATAGGAATTTGTGTTGTAGTTTGTGAGGAATGCAGCACAACCTCCCGAATGGGAACTGAAGACATGAGCCTGAAATTTCCAAGATATCAGTGCTTTCAAGAAAGAATGTTATCTAGACTAATAAATAGTACAATCCTAAAGGAGCACCCAACAGCAACCTGTTCATAATTTCCCAAAGGGGTGACTGTAGGATCAGCTGAAACTAAAGCCCCTTCACATAATTTGATTGCCCGGTGAAGCTCTCTAAGATGTCCATATTTTGGTTCCCTAACGAGACCTACAAATTTGCAACAGATGGATAAGAACTCTAATACCCTACTTTTTTCCAAGAGTACATTTACAAAGTTCAATCCATACATCCTGTATGAAAGATCTAAGATTATCGACCTTTTAAAAATAAATCTAAAGATCTGCACCATCCATCAACATGGAAAAACTGGGTGACTTGATGAAGTCTAGTGGCTATCTGTTAGGGACATATGCAAGTAACTATCCTTACCATATTCATCAATGGGGGCATCATAATCGTAGCTGGTTGTGATGAAGGGACCACCAGCTGTACGTCCAAAATTTGTTCCTCCATGGTACTTTTGCAAGCATTTTAGAATGTTATTGTTACTTCACTATTTTTCAACTTGTAAAGCTTAGGAGTGAAAATGAAGTTCAAATTAACATATAATAAATGATGACATGAATGCTCTAACCATGTAATAATTGACAAACGAGCCACCCTTTTGTATAAATCGTGCAACAGCAAATGCTAAATCTTCGACTGGACGCTGTTTAACAGTTCCCCCAAACTCAGTGAACCTGTAATTGCAAATGCTTTTAACTTTTACGCATTGATATTATAAAATTATAAGTCTATTGTATCCTTTTACATCTATAACACTAAATGACTGTCGTAAAAAGATTTACAAAGCTCCATGATTGTTTGGACAGTAATTCTGTACTTATACGTTAGTAGATCAGACAATTTTTTATTTGCTTAGCAACCTAGAGTAGGATCCTATCATAGCATACAACTTAGGGAAAACAAGGAAAGCAAAGCCATATACCAGCCACTCCAAGCTTCAGTCCACATGGAAGGTTTGTACGGCTTGTTGGGAGTAAAAGCATCACAATAGAAGCCATTGCATGCATTTATCTGTTGTCAAATGTTTGAAGAATAAATGAGAAAAACAGCAAGAAGATTAACAATAAGATAGTAAAAGAGAGAGAATCAGGATTAAGATTAAGCATTCAGGTTGCATAGATCAGTATATCATCACCCCACTTCACTGAAAACTGCCTAAATCTTAGAAGTAATGTGCAGACTAAAACTTCTGACTTGGTTCAGGGACATCAAGAACAGACACTATAAAGTTTCACGATTACAGCCTCATGAGACAAAGATGTCTTCGTTTCCATAAAATGAACAAGATAAAGTTTACAACATACGTAATAAACAACACCAAATGACAAAGTATAGTAACTCCTATATCAAATGTAAGAATTACATCAAAATGCAGTGACCAGAAAATTGTACCAGGCAAGAAATGACATCAGAAAATTCAAAAGATATGGTTACGACCTATATCCATCGACAGTTTGAAGAACAACATGTGAAAGCTGACTAATTAAAAATGCAGTAGCATGAGTTGTCACTAGAAAAAATTATGGGCATAACAACTTAATTATATAGAAAGAAGACATATCATACCACTGGATCCGGAGCATCGTCTTCCTTGCACATCACCCACGGCACACCCGTATCCAATCCGATAGCCATTTTCGCAGCCCAGTCCACGTATGCGTGACCGGGAGTACCAAATTCCTTGCTCATTGCCCCATACTCATTCTCAATCTGCACCAAATGAATATCATCAATTAGTACCATATGGAGAGAAGTAGAATTCTGAAATAATATGGAGATAAAATTTTGCCTGTGAGAGGATGATAGGACCGCCCTGGGATTCAAACAGGGATTCACTCTTCATCATCTGCACAATCTTTTGAGTGAAACCTTGCATGGCATTCTGCAAACCCATTATTGTATCATTAATGTGTCACAAAATTACATATGGAAATGAAATATTGCAATACTTCATGACTTAGAAAAGGGGGGGAAATTGAAGGAAGGAAAATAAATAATTCTGAAAACAGACCTTGAAGGGCTCATTATCGGTTCTGAAGCTGATCCCTGGAACATACTTCAACCACACAGGAAAACCTCTGCACAATTTACTCTATATATTAATTAAAGAACATTTCAGAAGTCAAAAAAAAAAGTCCCCAAAAAATAATTATAATAAAAAAGAAAAGTATAGTACCCAAAATTCCATTCACCACAGACATAAGGCCCAATTCTGAGGTGGACAAAGAGCCCTGCATTGTGCACTGTCTTGACAAACCTCACCAAATCATACCTCCCCTCAAAATAATACTGCGAAGAAAAAGAAAAAAAAAATCCATTTGAGAACAAACCAAACATTCTACAAAAGAAAAGTAATAACAATGAATTGAAACAAAATAAGAAGATAGTAAGTACATTGCCAGGAGAAGGCTCATGGCCATTCCAGAAGACATATGTCTGTATCACATCCAGCCCTCCATCCTTGGCCTTCTGCACCAGCCCCTCCCACATCTACCACAAAGCAAAGTAAATTTAAACGACAACAACCACAAAAAATGTTAGCGCATTTCTTGAGAGAGAGAGAGAGAGAGAGAGAGAGAGAGAGAGAGAGTGTATTTCATACATCAGGGGTGCTTCTTGGGTAGTGTATGGAGCCAGAGATGAGGATCCTCCTCTGCCCATTGATCACAATGGCCTTCCTGTCATAAGTGACACCACATTGTGCATCTGGAAGAAGCTGAAGAAGCAACAACACCAGCAGCACCAGACCCATGAGAGAGAGAGAGAGAGAGAGAGAGAGAGAGAGAGAGAGTTTCTGTCTCTAGAAGAGGAGAAGAAACTCTCTCAAACTTTTTGTTGCAGAGCAAGTATCAAAAAAGAAATCAGAGAGATGGAGAGAGAGATCTGAAAGAGGATTTTTGGTGTCTAATGGTAAGGAAGAGAGTACAGAGAGTGAGGCTGAAGCTGCTGCAGAGAGCTGCTGTGCTGCGCTGTGCTGCTCTATTATTAATAGCGCAAGAACACACGCATACACAACACAGTCACAGGGAACCGTCTCAGCATTTTAACTTTAGCAAATTTGAATGAGATCCCTTCAGCTTCTCATTTTTTTCACCCACCAAATTTGAATGTTCCCTGAAGGGATAGTTTTGGATCTTTGCTATGCCTACAACCAAATGATTACAATCCCCTTACAACTACCACGTATTGGACTTCGATTAGAAGAGGAGGAGGGGGAAATGGTGGGGTCGGATAGAGCCCATGTAGCAGGAGAGAGGGGGGAGGTGGGACCCGTTGGGACCCATGTGTAAGGGGCGGGAGAGAGAGGTTGTAATGAGGTTGTAAATATTTGGTTGTAGACTTAGCATTTTCCATAGTTTTGTGAGCATTCACACTAATTTGACCAGTAATTTGATGTGTGGCAATTATTGAATGGAATGATGAACATTCATCCTAGTTTTGGTAGTGAACAAAAATAAACTCTTTTTTCTTCAAATTTAATCAGTTTAATATGTTCCCTAGAGTGTTGACAGCTATTTGTGTGCTATTATTGCACAGTTACAAAAATTGAGTAAGAACTTGTAAAAAAATTCGAAGATCACAAGTTGATAATTGCCGTTATTGGTCTTATGTAATCATATTATAGATTGACTTTAGAAACTAAAAACTCTGCAATCTGAAATAACTACTGGAAATAGAAATTGTTCTTCTCTTTGCAATCGTAGTTGTTACAACGAGATAGAACCAGATGGAACAAGATGAAAGACAGATTAGAGATCTCCTTACTGGGGTGATGACGATCACCATTGCTCAAAGTAAGATTCGCCCATGTCGACGATCTACTCACAGGAACCAGCAAGTTCAAAAGATAGTTAAACTTCTGGAATACTCTTGTCACCCTTGTGATGAACTCGGATAGACAAACTTGTCGGATATAACTTCGTGGATAGGTGGTTGCGGCTGCAAATCCTGAAGGTAGCAGAATATCTCTTTCTATCTGAATTATTGTACCTCTCTCAAGAAAGCAACGAAAAGACTATATACAGGGAGAAGTGAAACCCTAAAACCCCATCCAGTCGTAGTCCCTCATTCCCTAAGGATTATGATCAGTTTAAACCGAATCCCCAAAAGATAAGGAGTAGTTTAAACTGATTACTTGTTAAATATGTCAACTCAGCACAATCTGCGCAGCCATCATGTGCAGCAACGCAATCTACGTAACAACCACACATCCCGCATGGCAACCGCATTGCAACTAGCACAAAAAGAGTTCACGAGCGCAACCAATGCGCACAAGCGCCAACTCGTGCCTAATGCGTACGTACGAAGTACAAAGTAGGTCACCAAAGCACCACTTTGCGTCCTTCGTCTGAGTCCGAGTTTAAGTCGCTAAGCCCCTATGGGACTTAGCTCTCCTAAGAGAATTTTTCAAAGAGAGTGACAAAAACAAAAAATGTTTCTATGAGTATTTTAAACTTAGCTCATCTAGGAAAACAACTACCATGACAACCACATAGCCACCAAACCATATATGCATATGTCAATACATACACACTTGGAGGTTTTCCCAATGTGGCCAAGGAAAAAATTCCAACAATCCTCCACATATCTCAATATACGGGCTGAGCGTTCCTCACATTGACTGTATATCATATATTAAGATAGATGTCGCTTACGTATTAAATCTTCCTATATAGGTCAAATAATGGTACGATACAAAAATAGACTGAGTCTTTTTGTTCAGTAGCATAGTATTTATTCTTCCCAGTCACACAATAACATCAACTGTACCTTTGGTCATACATTAAAGGCCACATGTGTAACCCCTACTTTCAATTTTTTTATTAAATAAATCATTCGATAGCACTTTTACTTTTGATTAATTATTAAATAGGGATTCATGGCAAAAGGGAGGGGTAGTTTTGTAATTAGAGATGGCATGATTGGAGGAAGGTTCTAGAATTTAATGTCAAGATTTGATTAAATATTAATTAGTCATGGTTAATTAATTTCTCTCTAACTAACTTTCAAACTAACCCCTAACTAATTCTCTAACGACACTAACAACCTCTATAACCACCTAACTCACTCTCTAACTAACTTGTAACTAAATTTCTAACCACCTCTTTTGTCATGTCCCGACCCGCTGAATCGTTCATACTCGTGTCGATTCAGACGAATCGATTGTCCTTGCTGGGGCGTGATACCGTACGAGTCAGAAATTGCGCTCGTACAAGGCTAGATGATTCAAATCTGCGACGATGAAGGTGGTGGAATCGTTCATCCTCGAAGCGGGCGGGCACTTGATGGGGCGAATGAGGGGCAGCGAGCTCGGGAGGGCATGAAGGAGAGCGGCTCGATGGCTCTGGGAGGGGATCTGCGGCCAAGACTACGGCGTCGTGGCGGTGGTGGCCAGAGATGGAGGTTAGGGTTTTTTTTTTCTTTGTTTTTGCTGTGATGGACGACCGGCTGTGCGGGGATGACATCGGAGACGGGCTGGTGTTGGGGGTGCTTGAGTGAGGGTTCTGTGATGGCCAAAAGATGGTGGCGGCGATGAAGGTGGTGGGATCGTGGGGCTTGGTCGGAAGTGGTGGTGAGCAAGGGACCATGGTAGAGGTCGTCGGAGTTGGGGTTGTTGGCCCCGGCGATGGCGGCCTCCAAGTGCTGCATGCTGGCTTGGTTAGAATTAGGGTTAGGGCTTCGATTAGGGATTCGTGTCAGGGCTGTGTCCAATATAAGAAAGCATTGGGCTGGGAAATTGGTGTCCAGGGTGTCGGACACAGAAGAGAAAAAAATGTATTTGTAATAGAAAATTAATGGAATGAATTGGGTGGACACAGATACGGACATTGTGCACGCATGATGGTAATTGGCTATTGGTTATGGTTGGGAATTTGTGAGGAGACAAAGGGAAGCTCCCTTTATATAGGGGTGGAGATTCCTAATTAGGGAAGAACTAAGAATCATATGGATTAAATTTTTCTAAAAGATTTAAATCCATTAGATTTAAATTGATCAAATCCTTTTCCATAATTTAAATCAAATACATTTTAATACTAGATTGAAAAATCTAAATCAATAATGGATCACAATAATTTTTTTAATTAATATTAAATACTATCAAGTAATTTGTAAAATAAAATCTTATTTTACATAATACATATTTATAGATTTTATTAGTCAAAATAATAATTAATAAATTAAAACTAAGCCAAATATAATTCTAATATTTGCTTACTATAATAATTCAAACTATTATTTAATCATCAAAATAATTTTAAAATATTTTCATAAATCTAAAATATAATTTCAGAATATATAATTGGTAAAAAAAATTTGTAAATCGAAAGATATTCATGATTTCCTTCGTAGAAATTCAAATTCAAAATTATTCTCTAAGAAAAAATATTTCAAATAAGTAAAATAAATAAATTTTTTGAAAATTTGGGAACATGGTTTACAAATCTACTCACCTTTGAAATCAATTCGTCCTCAAATTTTTAAAATATTTAGCATATAGATGGAAAAAACATAAGTAAATATCAAACCAAGAAGACATAAATCATTAGATACAAATAGCAAAAATTCTTTTTAAAATAGAAAGATTGATCTAATCATTGGTCAAAGATGGATGGATAGGGTAGGAACAAAATATACGGGAACTTAGATTTGGTATTGAATTCTAGAAGTAGAGTTAGAGGAGTTTGGCCTACGTAATACACCATCCATGTCTTAACATATTCCCTTGGTCAACCTATAAATAAATCGTATACCCTCAAAAATTGTTTCAAATATCCTCAATTTATATTATTCAATTTAAATTGATTACTCAATACCCAGTTTAATATCATAATTTTCAAAATTAAATTCCTCAAAATATTTAAAAATTTCACTATTCCCTCTTCTTCGCAATTTCTAAAATTTAATATACCTTCAAATTCTTATCACAATTTCTAAATCATTCTCTTTCAAAAAAAAATTCAACCTTATCAAACTTCAAGCATCGAAATTTTAACGACTCCGAACTTCAACAATCAATTAATCTCTAAGATCTAATTTACCAATCGAAAAATCTATCCACCTTTGTTCATACCATCATAATATTAAATTCTTATACAAAATTTCTCAAATATGAAAATTCTTTCCAAATCTATCAAACCTCAGATTTCAACGTTTATTCATATCTTAATCACATAGCCTATATTGCAACCTTAACTACCCAAGTAATCAAATAGTATGTCCTAGTCACTCTCCTAAAAATTAAATCAATCCTAATTATCAATGCGCACTTCCTATCACAGGCTTGCAGTAGTACGATCGACATAGGTACTACCACGAGTTCACATAATTTGCTAAATTAGACCTGCATAGGTCACCATAAAAATTTGTCACGACCTGCTCCCGCTTTTTGTGATACTAGTTTGTGGTCAAGTCCAGCCTACGCTGTAGCATCGCCGGTAGTATGCTGTCTAGACCTCAATATAATCTCACATACAACAAAATCATATTTATTTTGCTCATTCGTAATAATTATTTATTTTACAAGTCCAATAATACATCCAAATTATATTTGGGAACAAACCCGCTAAATGTTTTAATTCAAGAACCATCTAATCTAATTAGAGTCTATGTTTGGTTTCTAAGATACCTTTAACTCCACCAGAAGGAAGCCAAAGCAAGATAGCGAGTCATCGAGAATCTGTCAACTGAAAAAAATATCCAATTAGAATTGGAACAAGTACAAGTTTAGCCATCACAATACACATACATTATAAAGCAATATAACACTAAACATGGAAACAATGGTCAATGGAAACACGAACAAAAAAATATGCAATTTGGTACACTAAGAAGTAGCAAGTATGAAAACATGGAGATTCATGTAAACAATAATATTGTACGTGTCATGAGAAGTACAACGTTCCTAAACATGGACGGCTTGGACGAACGATGATAATATAAAGGCCCGCCCCTGTAAACGGGAGAGTTGCCAACAATAGAATCGAGCTTTATCCACGTGCCTAGTAATTGTACCCCTCTAATATCCATATCTGTCACGACCCGCACCCGCTTTTCGGATACGAGACGTATCCAAGCCCAGCCTACGTTGCAGTGTCGGCGATAGTATGCTGTCTATGATAAGCATTATCTATACAAGTATACAGTCCACATATATCATCCACAACTAAAACAAGATAAAGAGATTAAACTTAAAAGTCTCCATAAATAATTTAAAGAAAGATCCACTACAAATGAACTATTCTCGAAAACAAACCAGCTAAAAATAAATATAAAATAACTAGAACTAAAGTCCGCTAAGCTCACTAGCTAAGAATAATACGAAAGAGCATAAGGAAAAAATATGCTACTCCGCATCAGAAGAAGCAACCGGCACATTGGTAATGTCAGTATCACCAAGATACGCACCATAAACCTTGGGACAAACCACATCATCTAAAGCTAAAAAAATAGTTATCCAGTCAGGAATGGAGCAAGATCACCATAACACTACACTACACTACACAATATAATATACAAGCACGCAGAATAGAAATAAGGAGAGGATGAATATAACTTGATACAAAAGAGACCACTATACCTTGGAAATAGTTTGAGAGTAAAATTATGACATGAAACAATTGAAGGTATAATAAAGACACAAAGACAATATAAGAGAACGATGAATATAAGACAAACCTCTGGACAAAATGTCAACATGAAATAAATCACATGTACTGTGTGTTTTAGAATACAAGTGTTCCTCATATGGATGGGTTAGGACATCCGGCAGTCGGTACGTGAGGTGCAACGACTGCTATCAACATTGACATTGAAGAAAAATTGTACATTACGTAGACCACATGAATACTAGTTGTATTCCCCCTCCCGACTCTCTCATAAGTAAATATGATCACTTTAACATTAAATTTAACCTTAAACATTGAACATTGGACATTAAATATTAGACAAAAGCAGTAAGTGAACATGTATAACCATGATATTAGGTATAACTCTCATGCACAGCAATGAAAACGATAAGACTAACAGTTTAAGAAAAAGAATAACATGCAGCATAAAATAAAAGTAACATAGGTCATAGTGATACTTGCCTTGCTCTGCTAAATGAAGAAGTCACAACTCAAACATCGTAGACCGATCTATCCCATCACATAAATAACCATAAGTTAGATTATGAAAATTCCACTCTAAAAACCCTAGAAAGTGGCTAATGGTTTAACATAACTAATTATATTTAATTTTGGAATAAATTATCTAAAAACCTAATTTATTCTAATATAATTCTAGAATTAAAATCAAAAACTAATTTTTATCCAAAGAAGATTACGGTTTTCAATTCGGGGCCCGTGGCACGCAACTCGAGGCGCATTGATGACTAAGTAGTCAAATGACATGAACTCGATGACTTGAGTGTGCACCCTAGTAGTTTTCTGCACCACGAGTGCACTGGATTTGACCGTGCCACAAAATCACGCTTTGGTCAAAAGATATCGTCGTTATGGCTAACCGTGACCAAATCGATGATTTATCGACACAACTGAGTTCTATGAATTATTAAAAATACTAGATAAAGTAATTAATTTCTGGGAAAAATATATGTCATAGAGCTCTGTGTTAGCTTTTCGAAACTTCGAACGGTATTTGATTTCGATTTCTGGTTCTCCTGAAATCTCGAAAACACCGAAACGTGTCAAGTTTCGGACAACCGATACTCTACGAATTCTCCAGAAATTTAGGGACAAACTATATGAAAATAAATTACATACTCTGAAAGTTTACCTCAATACGAATCCAACAAAAAAACAACACGCTAAAAGGAGGTCCGAGTTGACGACAATCGCCTCGGGAAGTCGAGGGTCTCCAAAGAGCAACTCTCTCAAAACGGCCATGTGAATATTAGGGTTTACGAAATACTTTAATATATATAGGAGAGAGAAGAGGCGGTTACTGTAGCAGTTGGTGCCGACAAGTGGGCCCCCTGGGTGAATGACTGGATAATTAATTTAGGAAAAGAGTTTTATTTACCAGAAAACAGTTTTTAACTAGTTTTTGCTTAAAAAATTATAATAAATATTAAAAAAATCAAAAAAATTTGTAAAAATTTTAGAAAATATAAAATAACATATAGAACCCTCAAAAAATATATGGGGTCAATATTTGCTCATATGCTAGCACAATAAATTCTAGAAGTCCTAGAAAAATAGATTTTCCTGTATTTAATTATCTAAATTATTCCAGAAAATACCAAAAACTTCCAAAAAAATATAGAAAATAGTTTATAACGTTCTAGAGCCTAAATAAATTATTTTTCTTCTAAAATGACCTAGAGTGTCCTCATCAATTATCTAAAAGTCTTTTAATAATAAAAATACTATAGTAAAAATATCTAAGAATTACCAAAAAAAATTCTAGTGTTATTTATTCACTTATCACTAATCAAAATAGAAAATTTTGGTAGCGGATGCTATAATATCTCATAATCATGTAAACACGGTCACGATAACGATAACAATGAGAAAACATGAACATTAGTCAACCACTCAAATCTCGTGTGTGTAAACAGTCAATACACAAAAAATAGCATGTATAAGTGAAATACAACAATATAAAGTAAATGCACATGAAAGCATAGACAAGTACTTGCCTCGGTTTTATTGAAAGTTGATTGGCACGATATGATCATGTTGGCACAGAAATAGTCTCATATGTCAAAATTACGCAAGATGATCTCAGATGATAGGACAGACCGTGCCATTGGGTCCAGAATACTCAAATTAGCTAGGGTCGATATCATGAAGTCCAAAATTTGCAGGAAGATAGGAAACAACTGGAAAGTAGTGGTCAAGATTGATAACCGGAAACAATTTGATATAATCAATAAATAAATATAATTATTTTAGAAAAATATTTATTATATCTGAAAACTATATCTCATTAATCAAAATAATTTAGACAAAAACTTGTCACAAAAAATCATTTTATATCAAAACTATAATTTACTTAGGTAAGAAATATTACAACCATATTTAATACCATAAAAATAATATAAATATAATTTAGGTAAAAAATGTCTTTGGAAAAATACCTGGAAGATTATAAATATGTTTTTAAAGTCAGAACCATATTTTAAAAATCCCCTAAAAATAATACGATAATATAATTTAGCGATACAACATTAAAACTAGTAAACCAATGATAACAATAATAATAATAGTAATAATAATAATAATAATAATAATAATAATAATAATAATAATAATAATAATAGTCATTGTATTATATTATGTGTATATACCTGTATACACACACACACATACACACACACACACACACACACACACACACACACACACACACACACATATATATATATATATATATATATAAAATACATAATGATATTTAAATGATAGTAAAGCAATAATGTTAGAAGACTGGACATTAATGCCAAAATAAGAGACAACACATATGTTGTCTGCTCTTCCCAGAGAAAAATAAAAGAAGACAAAAGAAAGGAAATGGAAGAGAGATAGAGGGTTAAAAAATTTTTGGGGAACGGAGGAGAGGGAGTAGAGAGCAGAAAGGCTTCAGCGAACGAGAGAGAGGGAGAGGTTGGGAGAATGGGAGCATAAGGAAAGGCTCCGGCGAGGTGGCCGCTGGATCTCGACGAGCGCAATCGCTCGAGTGTGGCCCACCGACCTGTCGAGCGCAGGCGGCGGATTGATCGCCGTTGAGGCTATGACATCGATCTTCCCCACGCGGCTAGGAGGAGGACGCAGTGAGGCACGACACAATGCACGATAGTGGTTGTATTGGCCTCGAAGCAAGCGGGCGCTCGACGGGGCGAATGAGGGGCGACGAGCTCGGGAGGGCGTGGTGGAGAGCGGCTCAATGGCTCTGGGAGGGAATTTGCGGCCAAGACGACGACGTTGTGGCAGTGGCGGCCGGAGATGGAGGTTAGGGTTTTTTTTTCTTCTTCATTGTTTTTACTATGGTGGATGACCGACTGTGTGGGGTCGACATCGGAGACAGGCTGGTGCTAGGGGTGTAACCACTCTCCCCGAATTTTTCAAAACTAAAATTATTTTTAATATTGTATTTGAAGGTAATTCTTTTCGAGGAAACTTTATGAACAATATTTTATTCTTCAAAACCTAATTTTAAATTAAATATTTTGAGAGGTGCTAAGTTGTTTTAATAAAAAGTTTTTTATTAAATTAAATTATTGGAATTGTGAAAGATGGTGGGTTATTATTTTGGATTTTTATTAAATTTGGTTTCAAAAAGGATTTTGGAAGTCACAAGTAGTTTTCAATAATAAAAAGGTTTGTCCATCTATTTTTAAATAAAGATTTAGATTTATAAATGTTATCAAATGTTATATTTAAATATGATGACTAATATTTGAAAAAGATTTGAATTTATATAATTTATATTATTTGATGACATCGAGTACTATTTTAGTAATAATTAGATATTTGGCTATATTTGAATTTATTTAAAATTACCTTGATAAATATCAAATATGATTTAAATTATTTGATAATGTTGAATGCTAGTTTGAATTATTATCTGCGATCATTTAAAGGATTGTGATTACATTAATTTTGATTTGAAGTTTATTTGATTTAAATTAGAAGAGAAGGCTTTATCTACTAGTAATATTACTCCTTATCCAACTAGGAGATTAAGGAGAGCTTCTTCCATCTTCTTCCACTTTTTCTCACAACCCAAACCTCGATCTCGTGCTCGTCTCCACGCCATAAATCATTGCCACCATCAGCCATCACAATCATTGTGTATCGTGTCTGTGTCTACATATCTTTTCTACTATTTTATTACTTTACAGCTACATCCACCCTCTTCTTGTTCGACACACCGGACATCCAATCAGATTCTCGAATCTGTACAGATAGACATATGGATGATACACAATGACGCAAAACCCAACCTGACACGACACAACCCTAACCCTAGCTCTGCTTCCAGCAACCCGCTGACACCAGCAGCACCCGACCCTGTCCATCCACCCACCTTGTCGACCCCTGCCCAGCCGAACACTCGTGACTGGACCAAGCCTGACCTCCTCCCTCTCTCATGGAGAAGCTCTGCCACCACAGCCTTGATCCACCTCCATTGCCAGTAACCGACCATCAACTGCCGACTCATCTTCCGTCACCACCAACCAAAACCCAGCTTTTCGTCGGTCAAGCACCGCCACTGCCCACGCCTAAGCCACACCACCAACACCAAACCATCATCCCTACCACCACTCCGACCAACTGATACGGACCCGGCCAAACCCCTGTCACCGTCGCCTCCGGCCATCTCCAGAACCACCATAACATCACGTCCCCAACATCACCGGCCATCTCCAGAACCACCATAACTTTCCGTCCCCAATACCACCGGCCAAGACCACCGTGTTCGGCCACCACTACCAAGCGCCCCCGCCAATAACGTCATCCTCACACGCCGCCAACAACCTCGATGAGCCATCCATTCTTCTTTGACTTCTTCTTATTCTTCCAGCTTTTGGAAGCTTCACTCTATTTTTTTACACTCTCTCTTGCTCTCTTTCCCAAATATACACTAGGAAGAGAGGAGTTAGATTGATTAATAAAGTTTTGTTAATAATTATAGATTAAGTAATAAGTATATGTTGAGAATCAATAAGGGACTTTTAGTCCCACATCGGAATATGTTATATATAGAGGAGCTAGACTCCCTATAAGTAGTGAAGTAGTCCATCAATAAAATTATCCAACAATTATTTTCTACATGGTATCAGAGCCATAACTCTCTCTCTCCATAAATTTTCTTTTCTTTTCTCTCTCGCTCTCTCTCTAGCCGAACCTCCCCCCGACCCCCCCTGTAGCATCCCCTCCCCCCCTCCCCTCCGCCCCCCCGGCCCCCTGACGCATCCCCGACCCCAGCGGCCTCCCGCGCCCTCCCTCCTCCAGACCCCCCCTCTGCCCCGGCCTCCTGACGCAGCCCCGACCCCCCACCCCCCCGCTCCCCCCCACTCCAGCGCCCCTCCTAACCCTAGCACCCCGCAGCCCCGACCCTCAAGCATCTACTCCAGCACAGCCCCGACCCTCCGACCCCCCCCTCTCCAGCATACGCCACCCCCCCTCTCCAGCAGATGCCACATCAAACCTAACCCTAACCCTAGTTTTTTTTGCCATGGAAACCCTAATCCTAGACCTAGCAGCCTCATCAAACCCTAACCCTAGCTTTTAAACAAAAAAAAAATACAAAAAAAAAATGGCGTATTTCGAATAGAGACGGCTGTCAAATCTTTATTTGCACCAACTCTGTTCCGTGCTTACGCCGTTTGGAACTAACAAATGCTTTATTTGTTATTCCTTCTTCACATCGGGATCTATGCAGAGACTGATCATGTCTTGCGCGCGCCGGTGTTGGCCAAGTTAGTAGTGCATTAGTAAAGTCTCTGGCGTTGAAGAAGACGACGTCGACGACGACGACGACGAAGACGACGACGTTGGGTCAGTTGCAGACTCCGACGACGACGAAGAAGACGACGACTTACGTTCACAGTTGAAGACGCCATGGATTCGATCAGTGGCAAACTGACGGCCGAAGAGTTGAAGGCCTTGGTTGATGATATCTTATCCAAGAGATTAACCGAGGTAACCCCACGTGTGATCCATACTGATGTGGATCCGTCACCTTACAAAATGGGGAAGCTGGAGAAGCTGGAGACGAAGTTGGAAGGCACTTCCAACTACTTGAAGTGGTCGCGGCAGGCGATACGGATACTGAAGGGATGTGGCTTGGTTGGCTATGTCACTGGCCAAGCCAAGGCGCCAGTCGATCACTCCACCAAGGAGTTTGCTGTGTGGGAGATTGTCAACAACGTCGTGGCCGGGTGGTTGACTGCCTCTTTAACCGACCAGGTGTCGGGCAATGTAGAGGCTATGGAGGCTGCTGCTGATATATGGCAAACTCTCAAAGATATGTACTTCGGTTCCGGCAACCCTATGCGAGTATTTCAACTGCAAGATGAACTCGATAGGGTGGCCCAAGACGACCATACCATCTCTGAGTATGCGGCCCTGTTGAAGAAGTATTGGTCTGATCTGGATCATTATGATCCTCTTGGGATGGAAGATGCACAAGTCGAACCAGCCTTCGCAAAGTACTTTCAGACATTCCTGGCTTATATTTCCCGGCAGCGTATGATGAAATTCCTGAAGGGACTACATCCTGTATTTAAGCAGCGACGAAATATCCTCCTATCCCAACCCACGCTTCTGACCTTGGAAGAAGCTATAGCTGTTATGACACAGGAAGAAGCTCGACTGAAGTTGATGCCCAACAAGGGCTCCTCCCAGGGGAAGCCAGCCGTGGTTGAAAAGTCTGCCCTTGCTGCCTTCAATCACCCTCCATCTATGGGTGGTGTTTGTCACAATTGTGGTGACTCCGGATATTACATCCGATTTTGTCCGAAACCCTTGCGCAATCAGTCTACTGATCGAGGACGGGGTCGTGGAGGCCGACGTGGTGGTAGAGGAGGATATGGCGGTAGAAGGGGAGGACACAAAGCAAATCTGGCGGAGGAAGGGGGAGAGAATCAACTGACTGAAATAACCCCACTTGAGCGGGAGTTTCTTGAGAAGTTGCGAGGCACAAAGATGGGTTCGATCGACTGTCCTGGGGCGTCTTCGACCTCGGGAGATCACCTCGCTTGCTTTGCCCAAACCAGCACCGATGATTCTGCACGTGCTCTTGCCTCTATCCATCAGTCAGGATGGATTATGGACTCTGGGGCATCTCGCCATGTCACGGGGTCCCGTGATGCGTTTCAGGGATATACTCACCTACCATTGCCGGAGAGTATTCAGACCGCTGATGGTACATCCCGTCCTGTAATGGATAAAGGCACTGTCGCATGCACCCCCTCCATCACTCTAACCAATGTCCTACATGCTCCGTCTTTTCCTGTCAATCTCCTATCCATTAGTGCCATTATACTTGATCTTAACTGTACTGTTTCCTTTGACATTCCTCAGGTGACTTTTCAGGAGAAGGGGACAGGACGACGACTTGGGACTGGCACATGGTATAAGGGGCTGTGGTATTTAGACAGGACTGGACTGGACACCGCATTGGCATCCTTGGTTGCAGATGCACCACCAGCAGCTTCCTGTCGTAGTGTTGAAGCCGACTTGCTACTCTACCACCAGCGTGTCGGTCATTCTTCTTTTAAAGTGATGAGTCGAATGTATCCGTCCTTATATCAAAGGGCTAATAAAGAGAAGTTATTCTGTAATGCTTGTGAGTTGGGCAAATATACCAGAAGTACGTATGTGAGCACGGGGAATAGGAGTTCAGCTGCTTTTGACATGATACATTCAGATGTATGGGGCCCTTGTCCTACGACTGGTATTAACGGCTTTCGATGGTTCGTCACCTTTATTGACTGTTATACCCGCGTGACATGGGTATATCTTCTGAAGAATAAGAGTGACGTCCTTGAGACCTTTCAGGACTTTCATCGACGGGTGAAAATACAATATGGCGCTAAAATTAAGTGTTTCCGGTCAGACAATGGGACGGAGTATACTAATAAGCTGGTTGCTGAGTACTTTTCCACTCATGGAATACTTCATCAAACTTCATGTGCTTATACTCCAGTCCAAAATGGTGTGGCAGAACAAAAAAACAGACACCTGCTGGAAGTTGCACGGACGATGATGCTGGCTATGAATGTCCCGAAACACTTTTGGGGGCAGGCTATTTTAACGGCCTCTTATCTTATCAACAGAATGCCATCTCAAATATTGGACTGAAAGACACCGTTGGAATTGCTTACTGGGGCGACAACATACACTGTTCCACCAAAAGTCTTTGGATGTATGGGCTTTGTCCAAGATAATAGGCCAGGTATTGGCAAATTGGATCCTAGGGCTATTAAATGTGTCTTCGTCGGTTACACGGCGACTCAGAAGGGTTATGCCTGTTGGAGTCCAGTCGAGCGGAAGATGTTTGTCAGCATGGATGTTACTTTCAGAGAACTCGAACCATACTATGGTTCGGATGACGGTTCAGCATTTGGTGACACACCTAACACAGGTGGTGTTCGATGTGAGGGGGAGATAATACGCCCAAATGTGGTTGTCGGATCGGTTCCGTGTCCGGTTGTAGAAAACTGGACGAAAGGGGGAGAACACAGTGACTCAGATACAGATGAAGAAGAAGAAGAAGATACATATGTTACATAGGGGGAGCAACAGACAAGGGAAAATGAGCTCCAAGTCTACAGAAGGAGACAACAGAAGTCCAGTACTGTGTCTATGCCGTGCCCTGTGCCTACTGTACCAAGTCCCTCGTCTACTCCTGCCCCAACTCCTGAAGATGTTGCCCCCGTACTGAATCACTCGGATTCTGATGCGGATCTCTCCGACTCGGATGGTATGATCTCTCCACCACCTATTGCTCCCTTAAGGAGATCTTCTCGCATCAATGCGGGTAAGGCTCCTGCTCGTTTTGATGATTACGAACATGATATTGCCAACTTCTTGTCTTATTCTAACATTTCTTCGAATTATCGAGCCTTCATTGCATCGTTAGACTCTACTTCGTTGCCCAAGTGTTGGCAGGAAGCAAAGAAAGATCCAAGGTAGAAAGCTGCAATGATGGAAGAACTTGGGGCACTGGAAAAAAATAAGACATGGGAGCTGGTTCCATTACCCAAAGGGAAGAAAGCTGTGGGATGCAAATGGGTGTACACAGTGAAAGAGATGCCAGAAGGAAAGGTCGAGCGATACAAGGCGAGGTTGGTTGCAAAAGGATTCACACAGTCATATGGCATAGACTATGATGAGACGTTTGTCCCAGTAGCAAAAATGAGCACCGTGAGAACTCTGGTCTCCATTGCAGCGAATTATGGGTAGAAGCTGTACCAGCTGGATGTGAAGAATGCCTTTCTTCATGGGGACCTGCAAGAAGAAGTATACATGGAGCTCCCGCCAGGATGCTACGCGACGGCATCAAACGGAGGGACGTCACAAGGAAAGGTGTGTAAACTGAAGAAGTCGCTATACGGGCTCAAGCAATCTCCTCGAGCCTGGTTTGACAGATTCAGAAAGGCTGTTACAGGCATGGGATACCGTCAAACAAATGCAGATCATACGGTCTTCCTCCAGCATGCAAGAGGCCACATCACTATACTTGCTGTATATGTGGATGATATAGTGATCACAGGTGATGATGAAGTCGAGATCACTAAACTGAAGTCAAAACTCGCAAAGGAGTTTGAAGTGAAGGATTTAGGAGCGATGAGGTACTTTCTAGGTATCGAGGTGTGTGAAGGCGAACAAGGAATTGTTCTCTCACAGAGAAAGTACACACTAGATCTGCTGAAGGAGACAGGGATGTTGGGATGCAAAGCAGCGGTCACTCCAATTGACCAGAAGTGCAAGTTGGGAGCAGAAGCAGGAGAGCCCGTTGATCGTGAAAGATATCAACGACTTGTAGGGAGATTGATTTATCTGGGACACACTCGCCCTGATATCTCATTTGTGGTGAGTGTAGTGAGTCGCTACATGCATGATCCAAGAAAGGGTCATATGAAAGCAGTATTTCAGATCTTGAGGTATCTGAAAGGAACGCCGGGAAAGGGACTATGGTTCAAGAAGAATGGAAAAATAGAAGTTGAGGGATACTGTGATGCAGACTGGGCGAGCTGCATAGACGACAGAAGGTCTACCACGGGATACTGTATTTTTGTAGGAGGAAATCTGGTCTTATGGAGAAGCAAGAAACAGTCAGTGGTAGCACGGTCGACAGCTGAAGCAGAATACAGAGCAATGGCTCTGGGAGTGTCAGAGTTGCTGTGGGTAAAAGCATTGCTGACAGAGTTGCAGCTGGATAAGGGAGCACCATTGTGTCTTCTGAGCGATAGTCAAGCTGCAATAAGTATAGCTAACAATCTAGTTCAGCACGACAGAACGAAGCACATCGAGATTGATCGATTCTTCATCAAGGAGAAGCTGGAACAAGGGATACTAAAGATTGACCATGTCCGCTCAGAAGAACAAGTTGCAGACTGTCTGACTAAGGGTCTTAGTTCATTAAGTCTGTCAAAGTTATGTAACAAGATGGGGATGATCAATATCTATCGCCCATCTTGAGGGGGAGTGTTGAGAATCAATAAGGGACTTTTAGTCCCACATCGGAATATGTTATATGTAGAGGAGCTAGACTCCCTATAAGTAGTGAAGTAGTCCATCAATAAAATTATCCAACAATTATTTTCTACAGTATAGTTTTGATTACAGTAACATTGGAAATAGAAGTGAGGTGTTTTCTATTTTTATATTTCCTACGTTGGAAAGAGACAGATGGAGTTATTTAATTACCTTTTATTTATTTATTTATTTATTTATTTATTATATTTAGTATATATTAAAGAAGGTATACATATATATAATATGTACATAACTATATAGTATAGTATTGTTGCTATTATTGATTTCATTATGATTATCTCTATTTTAAGATAGAATTTTATATAAGCACTTTAATTGAGTTCAAAATAATCTATATGTATTTTTTAATGGACGTTATATTGTTGGATATTTTAAAAATACTTTGTATTTATATAACTAATTTTCCTAAAAGTATTATTATATTATCGTATGGCTTTTGACTAAATTATACTTTGACAAAAAGTGGATTTTAGCTCTAGAACCATCTTCTAGATTTTCAAATAGTTATCTATAATTATTTTCACTAGTAAAAATATAGTTTCTAATATTATAAATAGTTTTCCAAAATAGTTATATAATATTTTTGTTGAGACTTGAAGTGATTTTATTGAATGGAGTAACAACATATATATAGGAGAGGCTAGCCTCCTCTCCTATCATTCTAGCCAATGTGGGACTAAAGCCCAATAACACTATATATATATATCAACACTCCCCCTCAAGATGGGCGAAAGATATTCACTAAGCCCATCTTGTCACATCCTCTCATCATGTTGATAGAACTAAGCCCCTTTGTCAGTCCGTCTGCTACCTGATCTTTGGTTGGAACATAGCCCAGCTCTAGTTCTCCTTTATCCAGTTTCTCTTTGATGAAGAATCTGTCAATCTCAATATGTTTGGTCCTGTCATGCTGCACTGGATTGTTGGCAATATTAATAGCTGACTGGTTGTCACACCATAGCTTCATCTTTGTTCCCTGGTCCAGCTTTAGCTCCGTCAGCATATTCTTCAACCACAATAGTTCTGTGACTCCCAAGGCCATCGCTCTATACTCTGCTTCAGCTGTTGATCTGGCCACTACTGACTGCTTCTTACTCCTCCAAGAGACCAAGTTGCCTCCTACAAATATGCAGTATCCCGATGTGGATCTCCTGTCGTCAGCACAGCTAGCCCAGTCAGAATCACAATAGCCCTCAATGCCTACATGATTATTTCTTCTAAAGATCAGTCCCTTCCCGGGGGCTCCCTTCAAGTACCTCAGAATCTGGTACACTGCGTCCATGTGACCCTTCCGGGGGTCATGCATGTAGCGGCTTACTACACTTACCGCAAAGCTGATATCAGGTCGAGTGTGGCTTAAGTAGATTAACTTGCCCACCAATCTCTGATATCTATCCCGGTCAACTGGTTCTCCAGCTTCAGCATCCAGTTTAAACTTCTGGTCTATCGGTGTCGTAGCTGGTTTACATCCCATCATCCCTGTTTCCATAAGCAGGTCCAGTGCGTACTTCCTTTGAGAAAGAACGATTCCCTCATTATCTCGAGCAATCTCAATCCCAAGGAAGTATCGAAGGGGGCCAAGATCTTTCACCTCGAACTCCTTGCCAAGTTTTACTTTGAGTTGGGCGATCTCCTGCTCATCATTGCCTGTGATAATCATATCATCTACATATACTGCAAGCATGGTGATATGGCCTCCACTCCGTCTGAAGAAGACAGTGTGATCAGCATTGATCTGCTGATATCCCATCCCTATCATTGCTCTCCTGAACCTGTCAAACCATGCCCGAGGAGACTGCTTCAGTCCATAGAGAGACTTCTTCAGTCTGCAGACCTTGCCTTCTGTCTGTTTTGTGCCGAATCCTGGCGGTATCTCCATGTACACCTCCTCTACTAGATCTCCATGAAGAAATGCATTCTTCACATCCAGTTGGTGTAGCTTCCACCCTCCATTGGCTGCCAGGGAGATCAAGGTCCTGACAGTGCTCATCTTCGCCACTGGTGCAAAGGTCTCGTCATAGTCGATGCCGTACGTCTGACTGTATCCTTTTGCCACCAGTCGAGCTTTATAGCGCTCAACCTGTCCATCTGGGTTCTGTTTCACAGTAAAAACCCATTTACATCCAACTGCTCTTTTCCCTTCTGGCAGTCTCACCAGCTCCCAAGTGTGGTTCTTCTCAAGAGCTCCCAACTCCTCGTGCATTGCCGCTTTCCACTTTGGATCGTTCTTGGCAACCTGCCAATTGTTAGGTACAGTAATACTATCCAAAGATGCTATAAATGCTCCATGAGAAGAAGATATATGATCATAAGAAACAAACTTAGCAAGATCCCAACCATATCTGTCCGGAGGATTTCCCGCATTGCTGCGAGTAGTCCTTCGTGTAGGTAGTGGTATGGGAGGAACGATATCACCTGAGGAGGGTGGTGGTGTAGATGAGGAGGATGGTGGTGTAGATGAGGAGGATGGTGGTATAGGTGTCTCAGGAGTTGGGACAGGCGCAGGCAAGGGACTTGGCACTGACACTGTAGGTACTGGTCCTGTAGTCTGCTTGTTGTTTCTCCTGTTGTAGGTCAGTAACTCCCCCTGAGCCGTAGGTGTAATACTTCTCGTCTCCTCCCTCTGTTCCGCTTCACCTTCATGTTCCTCCTCAACCGTGTCTCTATGCCAAACTTCTAAATCGGTTACCACCAGGTTCTCCAAGTTCTCTATCTCCCCCTCTCGCCTTATACTTGTAGTATGAGGCGTGTTATACGAAGTTCCATCCTGGCGGTAATATGGCTCATGCTCCCGGAAGTGGACGTCCATACTAACAAATTTCTTCTTCTCTACTGGACTCCAGCATACATACCCCTTCTGAGTTGCTGAGTAGCCCACGAAGATGCACTTGACTGCTCTAGGGTCAAGTTTTCCAACGAATGGTCTGTTGTCCTTCACAAAACACACACATCCAAACACCTTTAGTGGAAGTATTCCACTATTATTACCTTGTAATACTTCACATGGAGACTTCCATCCCAGGACTTTTGAAGGCATCCTGTTTATAAGTTGAGCTGCTGTCAACACCGCATATCCCCATAGGTGTTGTGGGACATTCATGTCGATCATCATACTTCTTGCGGTCTCCAGAAGATGTCGGTTCTTCCTTTCTGCTACTCCATTTTGTGCTGGTGTATATGCACAAGAGGTCTGATGCTGTATTCCATGTGCTGACAAGTACTCTGCAAGTGTCCTATTGGTATACTCCGTCCTATTGTCAGATCTCAGTATCTTCACCACTGCATTATACTGAGTCTGGACATATTTATGAAAGTCCCGAAAACAAGCAAATACATCACTTTTGTTCTTCATCAAATACAGCCAGGTGACACGAGATGCACAATCGATAAACGAAACAAAATACTTATACCCATTCATAGTGTTAGTAGCACATGGGCCCTAAACATCAGAATGAACTACCTCAAAGACTGAAGAACTCTTATGACCATTTCCAACATATGAACTCCTAGTAAGTTTTCCTAACTCACATGCATCACATACTAATTTCCTTTTATTTGATTTTGCATACATATCTGGATACAACTTATTTAGAGTATCAAAGGAAGAATGCCCCATCCTCCTATGATGAAGTATCAAAGTGTCTTCAGTCTTCTGCTGCAGCTCCTCCATTCCAGCCTTCTCTGCCATAGACACCAATGCTGAGTCCAGTCCGTCTTGATCTAGGTACCACAGTCCATCATGCCAAGTGCCAGTCCCAAGTCTTCGTCCCGTCCCTTTCTCCTGGAAGATCACCTTAGGAATATCAAAAGAAACAATGCATTTTAGTTGGAGAATTATAGAACTAATAGACAAGAGACTGACTGGGAAGGATGGAGCATGCAAAACATTGGATAACCTTACTGAACCCGTACAATTAACAGTACCCTTACCGACCACTGGTTGGAAAGTACCATCCGCAGTCTGAATGGTGTCTGTCGATGCTAGGTGAGTGTACGAGGAAAACTTACTAGCATTTCCGGTCACATGCCGAGATGCTCCTGAGTCGATAATCCAGTCTGACATTTTAAGGGAAGACATAGATGCAAGAGCGTGAGACTCGTCAGTACCTTCTGATGGATGGGCATACATAGCGGCGTTGAAGAATGGAGTGGATGCCTCCTCTGCTACGCTCCTCCTGTCTCCTTCGATTGACGCTTTTTGCTTTCTCTCCAGCAGATCCAGTAGCGCCTGATCCTCCTCAGTAAAGGCGCCGCCAGCTCCTCCATTCCCATCTGCCACCAGCAGGTTTGCCCGATAGCCTCCTCGACCGCCTCGTCGGCCTCCTCGACCACGTCCACGTCCAGCATATCCTCGTCCACGTCCACCACCTGAGTCTCCCTCCTTAGGTGGTTTGGTACAAGCATATCGATGGTGGCCCATCTCCCCACAGTTGTAGCACTGCCGATTCTGTTGCCAGAGCTCTCCCTTGGATCCTGTATCCCCCGAACCGGTAGCTGCTAGTGCTGACTTCACTTCGGGTAAAGCACCTGTCGATGATGCGCCTGTCCCTGTCTGTAATCTGATCCGCGTCTCCTCCTGAATCATGGCTGAGATAGCCTCCTCGAGACTAGGGATCGCTGGCTGGGCGAGGAGTAAGGCTGTTCTCTGTGTGAATGCTGCAGTCAGTCCCTTAAGGAATTTCATCGTCCTCTCCTGCAGACACACCTGTCTCTCCTTGCACTTTGGGTCCCCGCAGCTTGCCCGTTTGGAATGGTGATCATAATCCAGCCAGAGGCGTTCCAACTCCGTAGCGTACTCCTGCACCGTCTTCTCGCCTTGTACGGTGTCGTCGATCTCCCCTTTTATCTGGAAGATCCGTAGATTGTTACCTATGCCATCATAGGTTCTTCTCAATTTCTCCCATACGTCTTTCACCATCTCAATGCCATCTACTGTGGAAGCAATAGACTGGACTAAGGAGTTGAGAAGCCAGATATAAATCACCATATGAGTGGATTTCCACTCGTCGCGTCCTGTCGAGCCCTCTTCCGGCTCTGTCTTCTCGCCTGTCAAGAATCCCTCCAGGTTCTTACCTGCAAGGGTTCTTCTCACCCGCCGTGACCAACTCAAATAGGTGGCTGGTCCATCCAACTTCAGATCGATGGAGGGTAGTTCTAACTTTGGCGGTGCTCGTGTCGTGCTTTCACCAGCCGACACCTTTATCAACTTCAGCAATGTCGCCACATCGTCAGCATCCAGCTTCTTGAGAATCTCCTCCATCGATGCTTCTTCTCGATCACTTCACACTTGCTCCACGACTCACGCTCGTCCTTGCCGTCCTCTCCTAAATCCGAATATGTCTGATTTTATCGGATCTAGGGATTATAGGCATCTCCTTGAGATTGATCTCAAGAACGAGCGTGAATCTTGTACCCGCAATAGCGGTACAATGAATCCTGCAGCCGTAAAAACGGTACAGAAACGAGCGTGAATCTTGTACCCGCAATAGCGGTACAATGAATCCTGCAGCCGTAAAAACGGCAGCAGCAGCAGCAGTTGCAGCCGCAACAGCGGCACAGCAACGGCAGCAGCGCGGCAGCGGCGGCGGCGGCGCGGCAGCTGCAGCAGCAGCGGGGCGGCGCTGCGGCGGCGGCGGCGCGGCAGCAGCTGCAGCGGCAGCGGGCGGCAGCAGCTGCAGCGGCAGCGGGCGGCAGCGGCGGCGTAGAAGGGGGATTAGGGTTAGGGTTTGTGTGGAGGAGAGGTCTCTAACGGTATGCTAAGCAATTTTAGGCTCTGATACCATGTTGAGACTTGAAGTGATTTTATTGAATGGAGTAACAACATATATATAGGAGAGGCTAGCCTCCTCTCCTATCATTCTAGCCAATGTGGGACTAAAGCCCAATAACACTATATATATATATCAACAATTTTTACAAAGTTTCTCCTCGATTATAAATCATTGATCGTGACTAATCATATTCCTATCTTCTTACAAATCCCGAACTCCATCACATTGACCCTAGCCAAATTGGACTATTCTGGCCCCAACGGGACTATCAGTTTTATAAGCAAAGGACCCCAGGTGAGTACAGTTCTTGTTTATTTCTAGTATTATTAATTACTATATTTGCATGATTAGTAATGTTATACTTGATTCTTGACACGCTCGTTACACGGGTTAGTGGTATATAGATTTTAGTCCTGATATCGTGTTTTATCGTGTTTGTATTATCGTATTTCGTGACCAATTGTCGTGACTTGATCCATGTGTAGCAGTCGGGCAGGAAAGTACTAAGTAGATATGTGATTAGACCCGTAGACCGTACTTTATTTTATATTTCATGTAATATAGACCATGAGAATGCAAATCCTATGTAGACTGTGCGGTGTAGTATCCCAGTCCGATCATATATTGAAAGTTGTACTTCAAATCACGTAGATGGTTATGTTTCCTTGCTCCGTATTTTACTTATAGCTCATGTTAACTGTTCCACTTTACTTTCCATGCCATATTTTATAGTTTATTTGTCTCATCATGTATGCCATGACTATTCACTGTTTTTATAGTCATTATTATATATTTGGAACTGCATGCTTGAATTGTACTCATTTTATTCCCGACTGGAAACCTATTTTTTAGATTAGTCACTTGCAATTATATACGTTGGATCCTTGGGAGGGATATGGACATGTTTCGAAGGCCAACCCTAGAAGACTAGTTAGATAGATGAGTTGATCATATGGTTTATTTAGTTATTTTTCTATTTTTGTGAGACATTGTATTGTTATAATCAAATGTAAACTTTAGATATTGTAATTTGATTTAGTATTATGAACGAAAAATAAAATAAATTAGTCATGAGCAATTATTGTGATTTTGAGCATTGTGGTCTAGACAGCGATCTACCGCCTATACTGCGGCATAGGCTGGACTTGCCTATGCACTCGTATCCCGAAAAGTGGGTGCAGGTCATAAAAAGTTTTTTGGTGGCCCAAGCAGGTCAGTTTTTGTAAATTGTGTGAACTCGTGGTAGTACTATATTAGTCGTACTACTGCGTGCCTGCGACTAGAAAATTCTCATTCACAAATTAGGTTGGCTTGATTTTTAGAAAAATGACTAGGCCTAGGACTAGGTATACCATGAGTAACCCATAGATCTATTCGAATTAATTGTTGGGTAGTTAAGGTTGTTACATAGGCTACATGATTAAGGTAATGATATATATTGAGTTTTGAGATACCCTATTTGATGAATTTGAAATATTTATGTGATAACATTGTGTTTTGGTAGAATGACTGCAATAAAAGGTGGATAGAGTCTTCAAGATTATTAGCTTTTGATGTCTTTGAACTTTAAATTTTTATATGGTTTGATGAATTTATTGATAAGGTTGATTTTTAATTTTCAAAGGAAATAATTTTGATTTATTTAATGATAAATAAGATCATGGGAATCCTTGGAGAACTATTAAATTTGAAAATTTGAGATTGTATAGAGTAGATTTAAGTTTAATTTTTGAGGTGTAATTTTGAAGATTTTTAAATTTTGGATTTTGGATTTTGATTTTTGGATTTTGATTTTTGAATTTTAAATTTCGAAGAAGTTATGCAAATGTGGATTTAATTTTAAACATATTTCGAGGCATTTAAATTTTGGATCCGTGATTTTGATTTTTTTTAAAACCCTTGAGGAAGTTATGAAAGGTAATTGGAAGAATTTAAATTTTGCAAGATTTAAATTTTGAGGAGACTACGAATAGATTGCTTGAGTTAAACAATAATTCTTTGAGGAATTTAAAATTTGTTAAAGTTTAAACTTTTGAGGATGAATACCAAGTTGGAGTATTAATTAAATATTTAATAAGTCAATGTCGACCATTTTGCTAGATCAAAATCTTAAAGATTATGATAAGGGTTGAGTTATTGATTAAAATGTAATGATAGAATTAATTGACGATATTGAGTTATGGATTTTAAAAAAAATTGAAACTAAAGAGATTCTCTTGGTTAAATTTATGTATGATAGGGATTGGGCAGTGATCTAAATCTTATGATCGAAGAATTTTTGAAATATTCTTGAGAATACCTATTTATAAGATAGGTGGGTGATTAGTTAGGTGTCATGTAGGTAGTACTCCTCCGAACCATATTTGTTGACCATATTTCCTGCCATTAAGATTTTTTTAATTATCTCTCTTTTTATTATGATAATTTTTACTATCTTTTCTTTTCATCTCGTTAATCGCCCCTTCTGATCATTTCGTCTTATTAAAACTCTTCTACCCCTCCCACTTAAAATTCTTCTATCCTTTCCATCCAATCAATCGAGTCTAGCTAGTCTAGACATTCCTTGAATTTCAAGAAAGATAACATGATAGATGTGACAAATATATGAAAAAAAGGCTGATTAATGATTAAATTTTTGGATTATAATTACGTTGAGGATTGCCTAGTAGCAAATAAGAATCAAGTAGTAATACTAGAAACTTCAAGGATGATTATAAAAAAATAGGAATGTGATTTCTAGATGGTTATTAGCAAGTGGGTTAAATGATTATGAATGACAGTAGAAAGTTTTAAAATATAGAAGGTGATTGTTTGAAAAAGGACGACCTTAGAGGAAATAAACATGGATTCCAGAATAATGGAATTAAAGAGGTTGAAATTTTGATAAAAGACCACGTTTAATTTAGTTGGATGAAGTCACGAATATGCAAACTATCAATAAATATATGTATTGATGATAATAATGAAGTTGAGACATGATTTAAGGCTTTAGATAATGTTGATTTGAATTTGAAAATAATAAATTCTCGAGGTTAAGGAAAGTATTTTAAATAAAGTTAAGTCAATAACTTAAGAAATTTAAAGGTATGGATTAGAGACTATCGCATTACGAGATAATTTTGATTTGTGAAATTTTTGGTATTTTGATAGGTATGTGTGACTAAAGGTGACTAGAAGCCCAAGAAAATGTGGTACATGTAAATAAAGAAAATTTAATATTTGTCGATAAAGATTTAAATTTTAGAAGATTATGATGATGGATTTTTTTTATTTTTTTTTTTAATTTTTGACATATCTTGGAGGATTTAAATCTTTATGAAATTTAAATTTTGAGGTTGAATACCAATACACGTTACGAGTCAAATATGGAAGACATTAATTATGATTTTGTTGATTTTGAGTCATAACTTTAAGATTATGATAAGTTTAGTTTTTAAGGTTTATGATAAAAATTGAGGAAAGTTTGAAATGTTATTGAGGTTAAAGTTTTATAAAGTTGATAGAAAATTTTAAAGGTTAACTGAGATGATAAGGACAAGTGTTTGAGGTTGTTATGGGATACTATTCTAGGCTATACCCATTGGTCTTATTTTTCTGGCTATCTAAATTCCGTCTCTTAGCTTATGTGAGAACCTTCACTACAAAAAATAGGGCATACAATAGCAGTTTATCTATAGCGTTCAAGCCTCCCTGCTATAGAATGTCATCATCAATAGCGTTCATTCTACAGTGCTATTAAAAGAGCGTACAATAGCAGTTTATCTATAGCATTCGAGCCTCCCTGCTATTATAATATCATCATCCATAGCATTACTGTGAAGTGCTATTAAAAGTTCATACAATAGCAGTTTATCTATAGCGTTTATGTCTTCCTGCTATTTTGCTGTTAACAGAACTTTATATAGCATGTTATGAACGCTGTTAAAGGTATAGTTTTTTCTGGACGCTGCTTATGTTACTATGCCCGTATGTCAAAGTAAGGTATCCAGTTCGATTAGGAGCAGCATCGTATTCTATATATTTTACATGATTAAAAAAAGACTATAGAACATTTTGGATGCTATATAAGTTACAACGTCGTAATGGTATTAAATCGTTACCGTAAAAAAATTTCATGCCAAGGAGTCTGCAGAATACTCTTCAAATCAAACTAACCTTTCATAAATTTTATATAAAATTCCTCTCCCCTGGTAAACCGAATAAAAAAATTTAGTTTTATATAAAATTCCCAAAGCAAAGTTGAGTCATTGCAAGGGCAAATCAACTCCATATCAAAGTTAATTGAATAACAAACTCAACTACTTGGTACATTAATAAAAAGTCAGGTAAGTCATCAAGAATGACTACTTGGTACACTATATTTTTCTTTTTGGTAATTACATATAACTGTTTTCCTATTTAGGATCAAAATAAGATGACCAATGAAACGACGAGAACACTAAAGAGGAGGAGGAGAACAATGAGGGCAGTGATGATGAGAATACTAAAGAGGAGGAGAACAACAGTGGCGACGAGAATGATTTTGAAGTAATGGTCATTTCAAAATCTCCATATACTCTATAGGTAATATATCTCTAATAACAAATAGAAGTATTGTAATTCGAATAATATATTAATATTTTTGAGCTTCAATCTTTGTTGTAGTCACATCATCGTCTGTCAAAGGACCAAAAATGCAAGTTATTCAATTGGACGAGAAATAAGAACGAAGTTGTTACAATTGGACGATGGATCACCGATGATCCGAATGTGTCGGTTCACGGTTATCCACTTGGACAAGGTACATCCCGTGTTTGGGTAGATATAGTGATACAATCCAAAGCTCTGTTGTTTAGGCCGTATTTTGGTAACGACACAGTAGAGGAAATCATTGAAAGTACCACGGCTTGGCCAACAGACCACATTATGCCATTTGAAGACTAGGTACGTCTTTAGTGATACCTCTCTCTTCGTCCAGAAATGATATAAGTACTGAATATTATAGTAAAATAAAGTTTACTGCTTGGTTTAATGGTAAGAGTGTTTAAACCAGTTCATCATAGATCATGTATTGACTAACTGGAATATCAGAATCTTTCTAAAGCAGTGTTCTAATTATTTACCTTTTAAATTGTAGTAGTTTTAATTTTACTGCTTGGTTTAATGGTAAGAGTATTTACCTTTTAAATTGTAGAAGGGAAGCACTCATATGCTCCCAATTGAAACAAATTCTCATTATTTTATCAATTCATCGACACAGTGCGATGGACTGATCAAGCTCAGTCCTTCAACAACTCCCCGCTCTCCAACTTCCACACTTCCCTCCCTTGATGCTTGTCCCAACACCAAGCCAACCCCAAACCTTTTCTGATCATAGAAGTAAGATCCACATCGACCCGTGTTGCTCTTTTTGGTCCTATAGCTGCATCATCTCTCATATCCACAACTGCATCCATTCAACCAACTCCACATCTTCAATCATGCATTTACACAACTTACTGCCTCTTGTGTCTTAGTTTGATAACTCTGATATAAAGTTGTTCTTATTAACTGATGACATGTAACATACTGCTTCTTCAGTTGTAGATTCATTTTGTCACTACACGTCACAAGTTTTCGTTCTAACTTGAAAAGAATAATATAAAAATATAAAGCTCTTGCTAAGATGAGCTAAATTAGTTTGTAGAGCCATAACACAAAGCTCATGTTCTTATAGCAACAGTTTACTGACATGAAATTGACTCCATGATGGTCATTTGCATTAATTTCAAAGAGAAAAGACAAAGGATTATAATGGTTTTAACCAGCAATGAAAAAAGGGTGTGCTACAAGTTGTGCACTTGCTAAGTATGTATGGATATGAATGGATCACTAATAAATTCAACTGACAATGGATTCCAGTTGTTTGGTTGATTATAACTCATAGAATTTTAGGCAATTTTCTATTTATAGCTAACTCATAAATTCAACTGCTTGTTTATTAACCAGGAACACTACTATTTTCCTCCAATATTTGTGTAGGTTGGATAAAGTAAGAGGATTTCTGAGGAGCTTTGGTTGTGGATAGGCTCGAAGGGTTCGAGCTAAATTTTGGATATGCAACATTTTGGATATATATATGGAAACAATTAAACTCTGACTACGCTATTAATGTTTAAGTTTGGAGAAATTATGAAGGATTTTGAATGTTCTTGACAGTGAAATTAATGAATTTACTTGTGTTCGAAATTCATTCTGTGATTGATTCGTCGAGAAGCATTTAAATTTTTGAATACCCGCATTCTGTGTATATTGAATACCCGCATTCTGTGTATATATGCAATAGATATATGATATTCTGTATATCTGTAATGCTATTTTGATATGCTGTAATACTATTCTGATTTGAATTGTTTCTTTACACTAATGCATTCTGTAATAGCATTATGACATGATATTGGTGCACATATAATAGCGCGAAAGAAACGCTATAAAAACCAATTTGCATCGGAAAGCTATTCAAACGTTTTTATGAAACTATAGCGTTCGTAAATGCTATGTAAACTCTATAGCATTTGCCACTGCTATAACAAGTCTATAGCGTTCATGGATGCTATAATAACTAAATAGCGTTCATGAATGCTATTACTTTCCTATAGCGTTCTTATATGCTATAAGACTTGTATAGTGTTCATAAATGCTATAACCTGTCTATAGCGCCATGGAACGCTATAATCCTTCAATAGCGTTTATGAACGCTATAACTTTATAGCGTTCTTGTACATGGAGTAATTATAGTGGGGACATTTATAGCGGGCCGAATACGCTATAGTAGGCATTCTACAGCGTTCTGAGCACGATATCGTATCCCATATCTTTTGTAGTGCTTCTAGAATTCAAGGACATAACATAGATTCTAACATCAAGCCATATTTGTTTAATTTTCTACTTCCATCCTTCCTTGTTCAATACCTTGATCAGTATTTCTTATTAAGAAATTTTTTGCTATCATTGATCAATTTTTAACTTATCGATCAATGCCTATCTTACTAAATTTTCTTTTATTACATTTCCTTTTGACCTATCGAGCCTCTCTATCCTAGAAATTTCTTAAATTTCGAGGATGAAATTTTTCTAAGATAGGTAGATTTGTAACCACTCTTCCAGAATTTTTCAAAAAAATTATTTTATTATTGTATTTGAAGGTAGTTCTTTTCGGCGAAACTTTATGAATAATATTTTATTCTTTAATCAGAACCTAGTTTTATATTAAATATTTTGAGAGGTGCTAAGTTGTTTTAGTAAAAAGTATTTTATTAAATTATATTATTGGAATTATGAAAGATGGTTATTATTTTGGATTTTTATTAAATTTGGTTTCAAAAAGGATTTTGGAAGTCACAAGTAGTTTTCAATAATAAAAAGGTTTGTCCATCTATTTTTAAATAAATATTTATATTTATAAAAATATAGTTTAAATTTATTTTGATGTTATCAAATGTTATATTTAAATATGATGACTAATATTTGAAAAAGATTTGAATTTATATAATTTATATTATTTGATGACATCGAGTATTATTTTAATGATAATTAGTTATTTGGATATATTTGAATTTATTTAAAATTACCTGGATAAATATCAAATATGATTTAAATTATTTGATAATGTTGAATACTAGTTTGAATTATTATTTGCGATCATTTAAAGGATTGTGATTAGATTAATTTTGATTTGTAGTTTATTTGATTTAAATTAAAGGGGAAGGCTTTATCTACTAGGAATATTACTCCTTATCCAACTAGGAGATTAACCTTCTATATAAGGAGAGCTTCTTCCACTTTTTCTCACAACCCAAACTCTGAGCTCGTGCTCGTCTCTATGCCACAAATCATTGCCACCATCAATCATCACAATCATTATGCATCGTGTCAGTGTCCACAGATCTTTTCTATTATTTTATTCCTTTATAGCTACATCCACCCTCTTCATAAATGACAAACCGGACATCCAATTAGATTCTCTCGTCCGTGTCGACAGACTGATATGGACGATACACATCGACGCAAAACCTAACATGACACGACACAACCCTAATCCTAGCTCTGCTTCCAGCTACCCGCTGACACCAGCAACACACGACCATGTCCATCCACCGACCGTGTCGACCCCTGACCAGCCGAACACCCGTGAACGGACCAAGCCCGACCTCCTCCCTCTCCCATGGATAAGCTCTGTCACTGCAGCCTTGATCCACTGCCATTGCCAGTGAACGACCATCAATCGCCGACTCATCTTCCGTCACCACCTACCAAAATCCAGCTTTTCGCCAGTCAAGTACTGGCACTTCGCATGCCTAAGCCACGCCACCAACACCAAACCATCATCCCTACCACCACTCCGGCTACTGACAAGGACCCGGCCAAACCTCTGTCACCATAGCCTCTGGCCATCTTTAGAACCACCATAACTTCCCGTCCCCAACACCACCGACCACGACCACCGTGTTCGGCCACCACTACCAAGCACCCCCACCACTGACGTCGTCCTCGCACCCCGTCGACAACCTCGGTGAGCCATCCCTTCTTCTCCGACCTCTTCTTCTTCTTCCAGCTTTCTTTGGTAGCTTCACTCTATTTTCTTACACTTTCTATCTTGCTCTCTTTCCCCAAATATACATTAGGAAGAGAGGAGTTAGGTTGATTAATAAAGTTTTGTTAATAATTTTAGATTAAGTAATAAGTATAGTTTTAATTACATTAACATTGGAAACAGAAGTGAGGTGTTTTTTTATTTTTATATTTCCTACACAGGGAAGAGACAGCTGGAGTTATTTGATTACCTTTTATTTTATTTATTTATTATATTTAGTATATATTAAAGAAGGTATACATATGTATAATATGTACATAACTATGTAGTATAGTATTGTTGCTATTATTGATTTTATTATGATTATCTCTATTTTAAGATAGAATTTTATATAAGCACTTTAATTGAGTTCAAAATAATCTATATGTATTTTTCAGTGGACTTTATATTGTTGGATATTTTTAAAAGACTTTGTGTTTATATAACTAATATTCCTAAAAGTATTATTATATTATCTTATGGTTTTTGACTGAATTATACTTTGACAAAAATTGGGTTTTAGCCCTAGAACCATCTTCTAGATTTTCAAATAGTTATCTATAATTATTTTTACTAGTAAAAATATGTTGGTGCTTTCTTTACATGGAGAGAGCTAGCTCTCAACATGCCTTGTAAAATTTTAGTCCCACATCGAAAATGCACCATGAGTTATCTCAACATATATACTTGGGTGTGTTGTTGAGAGATGTACATAGGGTGGTGACCCTAAGGAGGGAACCATGTGGGTGATTTTACTAGGAGGTAAGAATAAGGCTCCAAGGTTTAAGCATTAATGCTTTTGTCATTCTCTTGGATTAATTCCATTTGGAGATAAGCCCCAAAGGGGCTTAGCGACTCGGACTCGAACTCGGGCTCATGGGCTCATGAGGCGTAATGTGGCATTTTGTTGGCGCACTTTGCACTTAGCACGTTAGCAGTCATTCGGTCTTTATGCGGCTCATATGCGGCCATGCGGTCTTATACGGCATGTGGCTCATATGCGGCCTCATGCGGCCACGCGACCATGCGGCATGTGGCCATGCGGCCCATGCGGCTCATGCGACCCATGCGGCTCATACGGTCCATGCGGCTCATACGGCTCATGCGATCCATGCGGTCCATGCGGCTCATGCGGTCCATGCGGTCCATACGGCTTATGCGATCCATGCGGTCCATGCGGCTCATGCGGTCCATGCGGTTTATGCGGCTCATGCGGTCCATGCGGCTCATGCGGTCCATGCGGCCATGAGGCCATGCGGCTCATGCGGCCAGGACTGCTACTGTCGCATGGAGGGTTCCGCTGACTGTGCAGACTACAAGTCAGTTATAGAAAGACTGATTTAATGTGATTAATTCAGATCCTATCTTTGTGGGATTTGAATTAATTTCGTTGCTATCTTTGTGGGATTTGAATTAATCTCGTTGTTATCCTTTTGGGATTTGATTCAATCTTTCCATAACTAAAGAGGCGGCTAGGGTTTCCACCCTCTTTCTATAAATACTCTCTTCTGGCCTCCTTTGTGGTTACAACAAAAAATATAAGTCATAAAAGGAGAAATAGAGAGAGAGCTGCTGCCGCCATTGCAAGTCCATCCGAGGAGTCAGAACAGAGGTGACTTCAAGCGTTCCACAAGTTTTTCAACTTGCTGGTTCCTGGAAGCAGTTCGTGTGGGGTGAATCTTGCTTTGAGCAATGGTGTTTTGACACCCCAGCATTGTTCTTCTTCTCATCTCTCTCTAGTTTATCGTAACTCGTTCTGTCCCAATTGCAACATGTTTGCAAGAAAGAACGAGAGATCTTCTCTTCTTTATTTTCCTTCTCTATATTGTAATCGGGTTATTTGGTATTTGTATCATCGTAGATCTTTGTTGCATCTATTTTACCATCTTTGATCAAGCCCCGGGGCTAACAATCTCAAAGCAAGATCCGTGTAGATGAAAAACATTAATGCTTCGCTCCTCCAATCGGACTTCTGCAAGTTGGAAAAGTTCGATGGAGAGCATTATCAAGTCTGGAAGAGAAAGGTTTACCTAACTCTTCAACTAAAAAACGTTGATCATGTTCTGTTGGAGGAAGAACCCTTTGTTCTAGACACTGGATCTACTGCCGCAATCAACACGGCTACCAAACTCTAGGCCAAGTGGAGAAGGAAAAATAGCATCTGCAGGCTTCTCATCCTGAATGCTATGGAGGATTTCCTGGCAGAATCCTACTCGAAGAAGGAACTTGCCAGAGACATATGGGAGTCTGTGGAAAAACTGTATGAAGAAGACAAGAACATGAGCAAAATGTTTGTGGTTGAAAAATATCATAAATTGCTCTTTGAGGACGAAAAGTCCATGTTGCCACAGGTGAAGGAATTTCTGAAGCTACGTCAGAAACTGGAAGACGAAGAGATGCCCCTTCCCGACAAGTTTGTCGTCGGAGGGATCGTCTCAAAACTTCCTGCTGGATGGAGTACCTTCTATGTAAGGATGCACATAAAGAAGCTAGACATTAGCTTGGAAGATCTACTTCAAGAGATCCATGTTGAGGACGAAATGCGTTCCCAACAGAAGGTGGACACTCTGTCCAAACAATTGGCTAAAGCCAATCTTGTGCAGACGAGAGATCCCAAGGAGAAGCAGGCGGCTTCTCATCCCAAGAAGAAGGACTTCACTAATTTGAAGGTGAAGGGTCCTTCATTCAAGCAACAGAAGACTAAGTCCCACGTGACTTGTTACAATTGTGGCAAGAAAGGCCACTACAAGAGTGAATGCAGATCTAAGCCTAAACAATCAGAGAAAGGTGAGCCTAATAAGGTTTCATTGGTTTCTAACTTTGTTTCCATGATCGCACAGGTCACAGCTGTGGGGGTTGACTCTGACTGGTGGATAGACACTGGTGCGACTTGCCATGTCTGTTCTAGTAAGGAATGGTTCATCACGTACCAGCCGATATCTGAGAAGGTTGTCATGGCGAACCAAGCCCAAGCTGAAGTTCTGGGGATCGGGACCGTGGAACTGAAACTTACTTCTGGGAACACTCTGACGCTTCAGGGTGTGAAGCATGTTCCGACGATTGCCAAGAACCTGATCTCTGGGAGCCTGTTCTGCAACGCAGGCTTAAGGATGGACATCAATGCTGGTCAGATGGTGATGTCCAAGAAAGGAACATACTTCGGGAAGGCTTATCAAATCGAAGGAATGTTTAAAATTCAGCTTGTCAACCAGTTTGATGACATTAATGCAGTTGTATTTTCTGATTATTCTCTTGAGTTGTGGCATAATAGACTAGGACATGTTCATTGTAAAAGAATTAACAAAATGTCTAGTCTAGGACTTATCTCCAAATGTGGGGGTAAGGTGGAGAAGTGTGAAGTGTGTGCTCAGACGAAGATCACAAGGAAACCCTTTCATCGGGTTAATCAAAGTACAGATCTTCTGGAGTTGGTGCACTCCGATATCTGTGACTTCAAACATTTCTCCACGAAGGCCGGGATGAAATATTTCATAACCTTCATCGACGACTTCTCAAAATACGCGTTCGTCTACTTGCTCACGTCTAAAGACGAAGCCTTCGAGAAGTTCAGAGAGTTCAGGGCCGAAGCTGAACGGCAGACTGGACAACAACTCAAGAGGTTAAGAAGTGATCGAGGTGGGGAGTACAGGTCTCATGAATTCGCATCGTTCTGCAAAGAACATGGAATCATATGCGAGACTACTGCTCCATATTCTTCTCAATCCAACGGAGTAGCGGAGAGGAAGAACAGAACATTGACAGAAATGATGAACTCAATGCTGCTAACCGCGGGTCTTCCTAAATGCTACTGGGGAGAAGCTGCATTGACGGCCACTTTTATTCTAAATAGAGTGCCATATGCAACTTCGGACGTAACTCCTCATGAACTCTGGTTCAAAGTCAGACCAAACTTGAATGTCATTCGAGTGTGGGGGTGTCTGGCATATGTGAAGCTCCCAGATCTGAAGATTCAGAAGCTAGGGACAAGGACTACGAAGGCGATCTTCTTGGGGTATGCCGAGAAGAGTGATGCTAGGAGATTTCTTGATATTGAGTCAAATCATATCATCGAATCTTGCGACACTGAATACTTTGAAGACAAGTTTGCAAAAGACAAAAACATTGTTCTTTCGGACATTCCGGAAAATGATGTAGGTGCAAATGAGACTGAAATCTCATATGGGCCAGTAGTCCAAGAAGAAGCTGTTGTTGATGAAATAACTCTTGTACCAGAACTTGCAGAGCCATCAGCTAAGCGAGCGAGAAGACCGAAAAATTTCGGAGATGACTTTGTCACCTATCATGTGGAAGCAGATCCGCTTACCTATGATGAGGCGATGAAGACCAGAGATGCTATCTTCTAGAAGGAGGCAGTGAATGACGAGTTTGACTCTATCACCTCCAATAACACATGGGTGTTAGTAGATCTACCTGAAGGAGAAAAACCCATCGGATGTAAATGGATCTTCAAGAAGAAGATGAAGGCAGATGGAACTATTGACAAGTTCAAGGCCAGGCTGGTAGCCAAGGGATTTTCTCAGAAACAGGGGATAGACTACTTTGACACGTACGCTCCAGTAGCTCGGATGACCACCATCAGGATGTTAATCGCTCTAGCAGCTATACATAAGTTGGTGATACATCAGATGGATGTAAAGACAGCATTCCTGAATGGAGAGCTGACCGAAGAAATTTACATGCAACAGCCAGACGGATTTGTCATCAAAGGTCTTGAAGACAAAGTCTGCAAGTTGGTAAAATCATTATATGGTTTGAAGCAAGCTCCCAAGATGTGGCATGAGAAGTTTGACAAAGTTATTAGGTCAAACGGCTACAGAGTCAGCGAGACGGACAAATGTGTTTACACAAAGTTTGCTGATGGAAGAGGAGTCATCGTTTGTCTGTACGTGGATGACATGCTAATCCTAGGTACGGATATAGGCTGTGTCACAGAGACAAAGAAGTTCCTCTCAACCAAGTTCAGTATGAAGGACTTGGAGGATGCAGATGTCATCTTGGGCATAAAGATCATCCGGACAGACACTGGAGTAGCGCTGTCACAATCTCACTACATTGAGAAGATGCTCACACGCTATGGGTATAAGGATCTTCCAGGGATCGATACGCCATACAGGTGTGATCAGAAGCTGAAGCCAAACTCAAGGGAAAGCGTCAGGCAGCTGGAGTATTCTAGCGTTATCGAAAATTTAATGTATGCAACCATTGCCACAAGGCCTGACATAGCTTTCGTCGTAGGAATGTTGAGTCAGTTCACAAGCAACCTAGGGGTTGAGCACTGGAAAGCTGTGAAGCGGGTGATGAGATATCTCAAGAAGACTCAGACATATGCACTGTACTACAACGGGTATCCGACAGTAGTGGAAGGCTTCAGTAATGCTAGCTGGTGTTCAGAGGTGGAAAGCGAGAGATCCACAGGTGGATATGTCTTTTTCTTGGGTGGAGCTGCTATATCGTGGAAGTCGAAGAAGCAGACTATACTCTCTCGTTCCTCTATGGAATCTGAATTCTATGCACTTAAAACTGTAGCAGATGAAGCAGAATGGCTTCGGAAGCTCATGTATGATCTTCCAGTGGTTGGGGCTCAGATACCGGCAATACCGATATACTGTGATAACCAGGCGATTGCGGCGGTGGCATCAAATGACCTCTTCAACGGGAAGAAGAGGACTGTGCGGTTGAAGCACGGGACAGTACACGATCTTATCAAAAGAGGTGTAATTGCAGTGGTTGATGTTCGGAGTCAGGAGAATCTGGCAGATCTATTCATAAAGGGCCTCAAGCGCCAGTTGGTCGATGACACCGCTTGTAAAATAGGCTTGAAGGCATTCTGATAGTGTGTCTTTGTAATCCTATCATAAAGTTTTATGCTATTAGTTCAAAGAGAAATCTACTAGGCATCTAACTTTTGGTTCAAAGGAGGATCACTGACTGGGAAACTATCAGGTAACAGTGGGTACTTGTTCTCTGGAACATGGAAGGGATACGTACCCATAACCACTATTGTCTACTATGTATTTTCTGCGGAAAAAACAGATCCTGTGGAAGGTTGGCTTAAACGCCTTAATGAGTTCTCAAGCAGAGTGAATGCCTGGTGTGCTTTACAGGAAGCACGGTAGAGCAGCACTACAAGGAGTGAAACTCCATGCTACAGTGGGGTGACTCCACCATAAGGTTCCCAGGTAGGGGTAATGCCTCGGCTTTGCAAGCCAAGTCATAGCGGCGTAGCACCGCAAATAGGCAGGTAGCCTAATGCTGTAGGATGTAATTAAAGAGTTGTAGACAGCACTACAAAGGGGAGGATGGCCCCATGTTACAGTGCCACGATACCACGATGAGGTACCCAGGTAGGGGTAAAGCCTCGGCATTGCAAGCCATGTCGTTGCGGCGTAACACCGCAAGGAAGCCTTAGGCTTCATGCTGAGTAGATTGGCACTACAAAGAGGCTGAGACCTCATGCTACAGTAGTATGACACTACGATGAGGTTCCCAGGTAGGGGTAATGCCTCGGCTTCAGGCCATGTCATAGCGGCGTAGCACCGCAAGGAAGCGCAAAGCTTCATGCCATATCTTTTTAATAAAGAACTCACCTATAGTGTATGGAAAGAGATATCAGGCCGTCTCTTGAGGGTAAACTTGTAGATGCCTAAAATTATACACTGAAACCAGGCTGGCACAGGGCCTTTAATGTGCAGCCAGAAGCACACGTAACTACACTTTATGAGTGAGAAGAATTATAATTGTGGTATATAATTCAAGGCGTAGTCCATTCTTGTATCACATTGTTATTTAACCCATGCGGGAAGATTCAAGTCGTCAGCGACATCTATCATAATGCAAAATAGACAGTTACTATGGGGAACGCTCAACCCTGGACACATATATATGTTGTGATATATGGGGGATTGTTGGTGCTTTCTTTACATGGAGAGAGCTAGCTCTCAACATGCCTTGTAAAATTTTAGTCCCACATCGGAAATGCACCATGAGTTATCTCAACATATATACTTGGGTGTATTGTTGAGAGATGCACATGGGGTGGTGACCCTAAGGAGGGAACCATGTGGGTGATTTTATTAGGAGGTAAGAATAAGGCTCCAAGATTTAAGCATTAATGCTTTTGTCATTCTCTTGGATTAATTCCATTTGGAGATAAGCCCCAAAGGGGCTTAGCGACTCGGACTCGGACTCGGACTCGGGCTCATGGGCTCATGAGGCGTAATGTGGCATTTTGTTGGCGCACTTTGCACTTAGCACGTCAGCAGTCATGCGGTCTTTATGCGGCTCATATGCGGCCATGCGGTCTTATGCGGCATGCGGCTCATATGCGGCCTCATGCGGCCACGCGATCATGCGTAATGCGGCCATGCGGCCATGCGGCCCATGCGGCTCATGTGGCCCATGCGGCTCATGCGGTCTATGCGGTCCATACGGCTCATGCGGTTCATGCGGTCCATGCGGCTCATGCGGTCCATGCGGTCCATGCGGCTCATGCGGTCCATACGGTCCATGCGGCTCATGCGGTCCATGCGGCCATGAGGCCATGCGGCTCATACGGTTCATACGGCCAGGACTGCTACTGCCGCATGGAGGGTTCCGCTGACTGTGCAGACTACAAGTCAGTTATGGAAAGACTGATTTAATGTGATTAATTTAGATCCTATCTTTGTGGGATTTGAATTAATTTTGTTGCTATATTTGTAGGATTTGAATTAATCTCGTTGCTATCCTTTTGGGATTTGATTCAATCTTTCCATAACTGAAGAGGCGGCTAGGGTTTCCACCCTCTCTATAAATACTCTTTTCTGGCCTCCTTTGTGGTCACAACGAAAAATATAAGTCAAAAAAGGAGAAAGAGAGAGAGAGAGAGAGAGAGAGAGAGCCGTTGCCGCCATTGCAAGTCCATCCGAGGAGTCAGAACAGAGGTGACTTCGAGCGTTCCACAAGTTCTTCAACTTGCTGGTTCCTGGAAGCAGTTCGTGTGGGGCGAATCTTGCTTTGAGCAACGGTGTTTTGACACCCCAGCATTGTTCTTCTTCTCATCTCTCTCTAGTTTATTGTAACTCGTTCTGTCCCAATTGCAACACGTTTGCAAGGAAAAACGAGAGATCTTCTCTTCCCTATTTTCCTCCTCCATATTGTAATCGGGTTATTTGGTATTTGTATCATCGTAGATCTTTGTTGCATCTGTTTTACCATCTTTGATCAAGCCTCGGGACTAACAAAATATAGTTTCTAATATTATAAATAGTTTTCCAAAATAGTTGTATAATACATTTACAAAGTTTCTCCTCGATTATAAATTATTGACTACGACTAATCATATTCCTATCTTCTTGTGAATCCAGAACTCCATCATATTGACCCTAGTCAAATTGGACTATTCTGGACCCAACGTGATTATCAACTTCACCAGCAAAGGATCCCAGACAAGTATAGTTCTTGTTTGTTTTCAGTATTGTTAATTACTATATTTGCATGATTAGTAATGTTATACTTGACTATCGACATGCTCGTTACACGGATTAGTGGCATATAGATTTTAGTCATGATACCATGTTTCATCATGTTTGTATTAACGTGTTTCGTGACCAATTGTCGTGACTTGATCTATGTGTAGTAGTCGGACAGAAAAGTACTAAGTAGATATATGATCAGACCCGTAGACCATGTTTTATTTTATATTTCATGCAATGTAGACCGTGAGGATGCAAAACCTATGTAGACTGTGCGGTGTAGTGTCCCAGCCCGATAATATTGAAAGGTGTACTTCAAATTATGTAGATGGTTATGTTTCCTTGTTCCGTGTTTTACTTGTCTTATAGCTCATGTTAACTGTTCTACTTTACTTCCCATGCCATGTTTTATAGTTTATTTGTCTCATTATGTGTGCCATGACTATTTATTGTTTTTATAGTCGTTATCATATATTTGGAACTGCATGCTTGAATTGTATCCGTTCCATTCCTAACTGGAAACCTATTTTCAGATTAGTCGCTTGCTACTCTATGCGTTGGATCCTTGGGAGGGATATGGACATGTTTCGAAGGCCGACCCGAGAAGACTAGTTAGATAGATAAGTTGATCATATGATTTATTTAGTTATTTTTTCTATTTTTGTGAGACATTGTATTGTTATAATCAAATGTAAACTTTGGATATTGTAATTTAATTTAGTATTGTGAATGAGCAAATAAAAGAAATTAGTCATAAGCAATTATTATGATTTTGAGCATTGTGGTCTAGACAATATTCTACTGCCGATACCGCGGCTTAGGCTGGATTTTTCCACGCACTCGCATCCCGAAAAGTGGGTGCGGATCGTGACAGGGGGTGCTCAGGTGGGGGTTCTGTGGTAGCCAGAAGATGGTGGCGACGATGAAGGTGGTGGGATCGTAGGGCTTGGTTGGAAGTGGTGGTGAGCAAGGGACCACGGTAGAGGTCGCCGGAGTTGGGGCTGTTGGCCCCGGTGATGGTGGCCTCCGAGTGCTGCTGGCTTGGTTAGAATTAGGGTTAGGGCTTTGATTAGGGATTCTTGTTGGGGCAATGTCCGACACAAAAAGCATTGAGCTAGAAAATTGGTGTCTGGGGTATCGAACACGAAATAAAAAAATGTATTTCTAATAGAAAATTAATGGAATGAATTGGGTGGACACGAATACGGACACGGTACACGCATGATGGTGATTGGCTATTGGTTATGGTTGGGAATTTATGAGGAGACGAAGGGAAGCTACCCTTTATATAGGGGTAGAGATTCCTAATTAGGAAAGGACTAAGAATCCTATGGATTAAATATTTCCATAGATTTAAATCCATTAGATTTAAATTGACCAAATCCTTTTCCATAATTTAAATCAAATACTTTTTAATACTAGATTGAAAAAAAATCTGAATCAATAATGGATCACAATAAATTTTTTAATTAATATTTAATACTATTAAGTAATTTGTAAAATACAATCTCATTTTAAATTTTATATATATATATATATATATATATATATATATATATTTTATTGGTCAAAATAATAATTAATAAATTAAAATCAACCCAAATATAATTCTAATATTTGGTTACTATAATAATTCAAACTATTATTTAATCATCAAAATAATTTTAAAATATTTTCTTAAAAATAAAATCTAATTTCATAAGATATAATTGGTAAACCCTTTTTTGTAAATCGAAAGATATTCAGGATTTCCTTCGTAAAATTCAAATACAAAATTATTCTCTAAGGCAAAATATTTAAAATAAATAAATAAATAAAATAAATAAAATAAATAAATAAAATAAATAAAATTTTTGAAAATTCGGGAACAGAGGTTATAATAAAATTTTATGTCGATCATCGACCAACATACTCATTCGAGTATTTGTTCGACCACTCATCAAAATTCGTCCATATTATTTCTACCTACCTACGGTCAACACTCGAGATGTTATACACATCGAAACAATTGTCGATGACTTTATAGTCTTGCCATGATCAATCACAAGGTTTACAATCAACTAGTTTGATATTCTCTTATTGCTATTCTCGATATCGTAGGTCCGCTTTGTTTTGTATCTCATATCGTGCATACATTTTTTTACGTATCAATTTCGATAATACGAGGGTCAACTTTGAATATGTATCAATGTAAACATAACTCGTACCGCATACATCTAAGTTTACAACAAACTTTTTTATATGTATCACATCGTTTTACGATTCGTCGCATCCTGCTATACTTCAATCGATAACCGAGCCAACATCGAATCCTCCAGTTATACGATTATACCATCTAAGTTTCATGCATTTTAATCATACTCAATGAGTTTTTCCTTAGGCACGATTATCTGCATCAACCAACATTTTATTGAGCTAGGAATTTGTGCAATCCGCTTACAATTTACATCGACCAAAAATTTCATCGAACTCATAATTCGTGCGACCCGATTATAACTTCAAGTTTTCTATCCCGCCGATCCGGTTATTGCCTCCGCTTTGTTTTGTATCCCACAGTACAACGTCTTGCCAAGGAGGAGGATCAGTCGAATCCATCTTCGTCGAGAAGTCAAGGGAGAGACAATAAAACTCTCTCAAACTGTTGCTATTTATAGGACAGAGCAAATCAAACCCATACGCCAAGTTGCAACCTTCCCGAAGTTAATACAATGAACTTGCATTTACGATGATGAATTTGTCTCTTCGAATTTAGCCAAGTCAAAATGACTATTTAAAGCACTCGAAGAACTCAACAGTCGAACCAATGAAGATGCATCATGTAAACAGATGCGTCGGTCAGACCGCACATCATACAGACGCACCCATCAGCACCAAGCGTCTCATAAAGATGTACCCCACGCGTCCCCATGTGCCTAGTGAAACACAGATCAATGCACCCACTCAAAGGACCATCACCCGTCAAGAACATTAAATGCTGAAGTCTGACATGACAGCAGCCATGCCTCGATGACAGAGCAGCAATAGCTTTTTCAAAAAACAAAGCGCCGCTGACGTCAGCGTCATTATTACTCTACTCTGGCGGTTACAAGCCACGTATCCGATCGACCATTCGCATGTGCCTCCACAGTCATGCACCCGAAGACTCACATGCACCTCAAAAGCCATGTGCCCAGACCGTTTCGTGACTCCTGAAGGTTACGAGCCAAAGTCTTCTCATGCGCCCAATCCCAGGCGCATCCTGTCAGATCACTCTCCACCAAATCCGAGATCTTTGAGCTACGGACATGCGCCACGTGTCCTTTGACTCAGTTCAGCCTATGAAGGGGTGCTAACCACCCAAGATCTCAGCAACCGAAAGATCCTCTCCACTGCCACATGCCAGCCACAAATAAAGTATGAAGGATTCAACCCATAAATTATAGCGCATCATCTATGCACCCTCCTCCCATCAGCATCAGCCACGTGGCGTTTCCACGAACAAAACGCACCCTACATGTGCGCGCATGAGCATCCCAACCCGCTGCTTATAAATAGAGGGATCATTTCCTACTTCCACACACACACACAGACATACAGAGACGCACAGTCAAAGACAGACATAACCAGAGCATCAGAGTTATCACCCGCAGAGATCGGAAGAGACACTCAACTTCTTCTTTTCCTCCGCAAGCTCCGACATCCAGAGCAATCCAGACCTTCAGAGAACCGAAAACCGTCGTCAGATCGTCAACGGAGTCAACGCATTACCACTCGCTCCATCGACACAGGACCCAGATAAAAACAAAAGTGTACTCCTAGTACTATATCGAAGTCCTACATTGTAACACTGTTCTATTTGTAATTAAAATTACAATCAAAGATTTTAATGGCAAACAAGCTGGCGACTCTGCTGGGGACCTCTTTCTCCTCTGCTGAGAAAGCTGTGTCATAATCTGACGACGTGAAGGTGGGCTCCTCCCACAAGACACTGGTCGTATGCCTTAATCAACAGGTGTATGAGGAGTTCATCTCTAAAGGCAGCGCAAGTCCTTCGAAGCGGCTGCCAAAGCCGAAGAAGACTCGCCAAGTCTGGGTGCGCAAGGTCGAGGCCCCTGGCACCATCACCGAAGGGGATGCGCCGATGCAGCCTACTCTTCCAGCTGACGTCCTCAGCAGCCAGGATGCACCTGCGGGTGCAGTACATCTCTCGGGGAAACGTAGGACTGACCACATTCTCCAACCATCTCCTTCTCAGACAAGAAAGATGCGTCGACGGAGCAGGGGTGCATCTAACGCCCTACGTATTAACTCTGGTGTGCCACAGAAGGCTTCTATCTTTGACAGACTCACTCGCTGTCGTGTCGAAAAGAATTTGGACTATGAGTACTATGCACCCCAGCGGACTGGTACGAAGAAGTCCAAGGCAGCACGGGCCATGCGCCTCGAACGTGCTACGCCAACAGTAAGTCAGAGGCATGCGCTCATAATCATACGCGCTTCCGATGGTAAACTGTACAAGGTTGACTCGGGTGCTTCTGCGCCGCCAACGAGCCAACCTTCAAAGACCTCGTTCTGCTTGGGCGCATCCGCTGCGCTTTCAACCAAGCCGTTCGAGGAAAACTCAGTGGTCTTGAACCCCCGTGCCTACATTGGTTGTGCGTCTAAGGCTGGTTCAAGACACTCTAAATGTTGCTCCCCCACTATTGATCTGGGTGCATCTTTTGTGCCGAATCAGGGAGTGCAGCATTCACTTGACCACCCTGGCGCTTGGCCTTGCCATGCGCCTGATGGGGGTGTGAAGGTGGCACTCTCCTCTAATGATTTACGTAATATGATCATTCACAAACGCCGATCAGGAGAGTCGACTGACAAGCATAATGCGCCCCTCACAGGACACACCTGTGCTGTAGTCACCATCAACTGTTGTTGCAAGACAGCAGTCCTACCACAAAGGCAGTCAGTGTTCCAGCGGCTGCAATCATCAACACCCCTCCAACGTCGCCTCGGGAAGAAGGTATCGATTGAAGAGGAACCAGAACTAAAGGTTGCTTCTTGCAACGTAATCTCTAACTCCTCGTCAATCCGAAAGGCAACTGGCAACTCCTCGACCTCGTCCTCATCCAAGGGCCAGCCGAGGAAAACCAAGATGATTGTCCCGTCCTCAGGAGTGTTTGAAGGCACCCGGGGGAGAAAAAAGATCTCGGAGGAAGCTGAGGGTAGTCAAGCCCTTGTTGATCTTCATCTCGAAGATGAAGACATCCTCCAGAACAAAGCTGGAGGTATTCAGGCTCTTGTTGATTCTCCTCCCGAAGACGAAGATATCCTCCAGAGCATAACTGGGGGTAGCCAGGATGGATCTCCAGGAGAAGTTCCTCTTCCACAAGAGAGCGAGGCTTCAACCGATCCATCCACTTCTAGTCACGTCATGACAGTATACATGACGGGAGGTGGTGATACGGAGTCAGATGCTCCACCAGCAGACATTGTTCAGTACATGGATACTTTGGAGGGAGGACTCAAAACCCTCTCTGTCTCCATGCAAACACTGACTCAAGCAGTGTTTGAGATACGGTTAGCTTTGGCAAGGGCAACTTCCACTAATCCTGACCCAGGAGTCAACGGAGAATCAAGTGTGCCCCTTCAACGGGCATCCTTGAATACCGATTCTCGCGAAGCATCGCGAGTGTCGGAACCTTCGAATGTACAACTCCAAACTGTACCACCTTCTTCGACTCCCAGCTCTACGGAAGACGTGGTTGAGATGATCGGGGACTTGCGTGAGTGCTTCGAGTCAAAGAACAGACAGGAGGAGCGCCAGAAGATGGAGATCCCACAACCATACCCTCTCGAATGGAACAAAGTGGTTTATCCTCCCAAGTATAAACCACAAACATTGACACCTTACGATAGAAAAGACTCTCCATGCCATTATCTGACGTACTTTCAATCTCAAACGGGACATCTCCTGAAGGAAGACGCACTACTCACCAGCCTGTTTGTCGGGGCATTGAAAGGAGTGGCCTACGACTGGTACTGCAGTCTCCCTGACAACTCCATGTCCTCCTTCGATGACTTGATGCGCCTCTTCCTCGATCGTTTCTACGATGGAGGAAAAGATATGATGATGGCGTCTCTCATAGAGGTACGTCAGAAGGAGAAAGAGACGGTTCGAGCGTTCGTCGAACGGTTTCGATAAGCCTGCTTCAGACTGCCCCCGGATATGCCAGAACATGCACTCCTCTCCTCCTGCAGCATGAACATGCTTCATGCGGTTAAGCTCTGGCTCAACTCCACTTCTCTTCCCGACTGGAGTTCATTGATTATTGAGGCCGAAGCAGCAGAAAAGAAGGCATGCAATGCTCGCCTTCTGGGAGTCAGTTTTCCTGTCTTTGAAGACAAGGGAAAACGACCTGCTGCCAGCAACTCTGGACGTAAGACGAAGGAAAAGTAGGTGTTGACTGTCAATGCCTCTGAAGGCACGCAAGCACCTATCAGAAGCCTCCGCTTGTACCGAGGCCAAAGGAGGTCTATTCTTTCAATGATGAAGACACCTTGCAACTCTTTGAGATGTTGAAGCAGGGTGACAAGATTAAGTTACCGGACCCAAAGCATCCCTACGAGGTTAGAAGAGTTGACAATCCGAGGTACTGTCACTACCATCGGTTTGTAGGACATCCACCTCAGGACTGCTACGTCCTCAAGAACTACATCCAGCGCATGATCAATGCGAATGTCATCTCCGTCGATTACGAGGAGAAGACAGTCTCGGTTAACCTGGTGTCGCTTCAATTTGGCACCATGCCGCCAACCACAGCACAAGATGGCGTCGTCCCCATCCCAAAGGCGACAATGGAGGTGGTCAACCTACCACCTACCCGTGACAACGTGAGTGGACTCATCCCACTCACCACATCTCAGGAAGAGGTCTTATGGGTTCGCCCAGACCTCGTCTTCGAAGTTACTCAACCGGGGGTACGCTCTACCTTTAAAACCAAGGGCAAGAAGATCAAGTCTTGTCGCATGGTCTCTTCCTCCGCGGAAGAGGCACTTCCTGTACAAACGCGTTCACAGTAGAACTCCCAACCCGACGAAGCTGCTGTCGAGGTGGTGCCTCCCTGCACCGCCCCTGCTGCCCAGGAAGAGGGTCCATCCAGACCTCCAACAGCCAATAAACAAAAGCACGTAGAGGCCCATTTCGACAAGCCTTTGCAAAGAAAAAATACTTCGGGGCTAGCCAAGCCCCACAACTTCGATATACTGGCACAACTTGCCGGTACCCCTGCCCGTCTATCTCTGTTTGAGCTTCTTCGTCTTTCCAAAGATACCCGTGAAGCTCTTTGTGAAGCCTTGAAGGATGCTGAGTCCTTCATCAGTCAGGTTAAGCAGCCTGAGGACCTCCCGACCATATGTGCATACTGCCATTGTACGGATGAGGTCTCCCCAACATAACCTTCACCCAACAAGACATGCTACTCAAGCACAACCTGTACAACAGGCCACTGTATTACACAGGGTATGTAGGCTCCGTCAAGGTGAAGCGAATTCAGATTGATCCGGGATCTTTCCTCAGCATCATCCCTAGGACTCTGCTCTTAACACTGGGGATCCCGATGTATCGTCTGGCGCCTTCCAATACTACAATCAACGGCTTTAATGCCAGCAAAAGTGAACCGTTGGGGAAAATCTGACTGAAATGTTATATCGGTAATCTCTAAACCGAAGTGACTTGCTATGTCGTGGACGTCAACGTCAACTATAACCTCCTGCTGGGTCGCCCGTGGCTGCACGAGTACATGGTGGTGCCATCTACTCTCCACCAATGTATGAAGTACGTGTCCACTAACGACATCATCCGGACAGAGTTCGCGAACATCGACCCTTTCAAGGGGGTCGAAGCCTACTTCACCGACGCTAGCTTATATAAGTCGCTCGATGAAGGGTAAGCCAATGATGCTGATGACGAAGCGAAAATGGCGGCAGAGCCGGACATGGAACCAGAGATGATTTCCGACGCTCCTTTGAAAATTTGACTCAAAGGAAAATCGCCCCAGATGCTGCCTCCCATGGCGATCAAGCTACCTGGAAGAGCACCGACTTCTCTAGGTAGAACACCCACTGAAGCTCCTTTGAAGATACTGCTCAAGGAAAAACCACCTCAAACGTCGGCTCCCCTAGTGGCAAAACTACAGGGGAAGGCACCCGTCATCGAAGGCGCAGTGGAGGCACCCCTGAAGGTGCGTCTTAAAGGCAAGCCTCCACAAACATCCGCCTCACTCAAGCTGCAATAGAAGGCCCACATAGCCCTCTCGGACCCCAAAGTTAAATCTGCGGTGGGCTCTTCCGAACCACCTCCAGTGCTCACAGATGAAAAGTTAGGGGAATACATATCTGCTGATATAGATGCACCTTCTCTTGACAATGTAATCCCGCGGGACAAAATCTCGTCTTTTATCAATAATAGAGTGTCTTTCAATTATTCTAGTCTTCCATATTGGAATGCCATATATGCACTAGATAACGCTCTATGGTCGTTACAAACACAAATAACGACCGTCAATCACGTAAATCGAGTAGTTCTATTCCAAGGAGTCTGTTTTATAGTCCTACCGCAGAATCGGGATGAAGAACCCATCATCTTCGGCAAAATCGAGCGTCATCAAGACCTTCCGCCACTCGAGCCAGAACCAGATACCGACAGAATACAAGTCTATCGGTACACGGGCAAGGCAAAGTACCTCATCCAAAAGATGGGTTACGATCTGAAAAACAACAAGGGCCTGAACTACGGCAAAGGCCGGCGTCTTTCCCTCTGGCTTCCAACGCCTAAAGGAAAGCCACAGGACTACTATCATCGTATTCGACGGGGGGGGGGTGGGCTATGTCACGCCACTGGAAACTCCAGAGAGTTCGAAAGCAGAAGAAGTGGAACACTCTCATTCATTTGAAGCATCAACTTGGGATTTCGATACCAGTATCGGCTCAGTCTTCAGGAAGGTGCTATCAGTCAACATGGCATCCGTACAATCTCGAGAGGATGAAGGCGAAGACCAAATGCCAGAATTCTTCGAGGAAGAACCTTGGTCTTAATGTCTAGGAGTACAGTGGGAGTCTCATTTTGAATTACGCAAACCCCCTACCGAAGACGAAGTCGAACAGATCGACCTTGGGGATGGATCTCCTTCTAAAGCAAGAGCCTAAAGGGAAAAGACCGGGAGTCTTTAGTCCAATTGGCCAAAGAATACATCGACATCTTCGCCTACTACGAAGATATGCCGGGACTTGATCCCCAGATCGCGATGTATAGACTTAACATCTTACCTGATGCTAAGCCTATAAAGCTACAACAACGACATTTTCGTCCTGACATCATGAACGCTATCGATCAAGAGGTGGACAAACTCTTGAGCAGTGGGTTCATTCATAAAAAGTAGCATCCAGATTGGGTGGCCAATGTCGTCCCTGTCACCAAGAAGAATAGGAAGATACGAGTCTGCATCGACTTCAGAGATCTCAATACTGCTTACCCGAAGGACGAATTCCCGCTTCCAATCACTGACGTGATGATCGATAATACATGTGGCTTTGAACGCATGTCTTTCATGGACGGGTACTCGGGCTACAACCAGATCAGGATGTTCCCTGATGACGTAAAACACACGTCATTCAGGACGTTGAAAGGGGTTTTCTGTTACACAGTGATGCCCTTTGGCTTGAAAAATGCTGGTGCTACATACCAATGAGCTATGAGTACCATCTTTCGTCAACATCTACGCAAAACGGTTGAGTGCTATGTTAATGATATCGCTGGCAAGAGTCGTCTCAAAGGTGATCACCTACAAGACCTAAAGACAGTCTTCGATCTCATGCGAGCGCATCAACTCAAGATGAACCCTGCTAAATCCTTCCTTGGGGTTTCTAGCAAAAATTTTTTGGGCTTCATTATCACGGTGAAAGGCATTCATGTCGACCCCGAGAAGACCAAAGTCATCCTTGACATGGACCCTCCGAAGAACCTCCGAGAACTTCGAGGCCTGCAAGGGCGTCTGGCATACATCCGAAGGTTTATAGCGAAACTTTCCAAAAAATGCCAACCCTTCACCCAGCTCATGAAGAAGGGAGTCTCCTACGTCTTGACAGAAGAATGTCAGAAAGCTTTCGATGATATCAAAGCTTACCTGACAAGCCTGCCAGTCCTGGTGGCACCCGTCACAGGTAAACCATTTCTTCTCTACGTCCGTGCCATGGATCATTTCCTCGGCGCTTTGTTGGCTCAAAACAACGATGCAGGTTACGAGTAAGCTATCTACTACCTTAGTAGAACAATGATCGGGGCTGAACACCGATACAACCCTATTGAAAAGGAGTGTTTGGCTTTGGTGTTTGCCATCCAGAAGACTCGCCATTATGTTTCGGGCCAGACAATTTATGTCATCTCTCGAGTCAATCCACTCAGGGTTCTCATGACGAAGCCAGGATCATTGAAGTCCCGACTAGCTACATGGGCAATCCTGTTGACGCCGTACAACATGGTGTTCGTTCCACAAAAAGTCGTCAAGGGTCAAGCTCTAGCCGATTTTTTAGCCACGCACCCGATCCCAGAGTCCTCCAGACTCTATGAAGACATCCTGGATGAGGTCCAAGAATCAAACGTCACCGAAGAAAACTCCGTCTGGCGGGTATTTTTCAATGGCGTTTCAAGAGTAGGCCCCAAAGGCCAAATCATCGCCGGAATGGGGGTAGTTTTAGTCTCCCCCGATCAGCTAGTCATCCAGCGTGCTTACTCCCTTTCGAAGCCGTGCTCCAATAATGTAGCCGAGTACAACGCTCTCATCATGGGACTCCAACTGGCGCAACAGCTGGGGGTGGATCATCTGGAAGCTTACGGCGACTCAAAACTCGTCGTTAATCAAATCTGAGGGCAGTACAAAGTTCGCCATAAAGATCTGGTTTCTTACCATGAAGCTGTATTGAATATTATTTCAACCTTTACCAAGTTCTTCATAGAACACGTACCTCGGTTACAAAACCTGGAGGCTGACGCTCTGGATGGCATCGTAGCTTCTTTGGCAGCCCCCCTCAGGACTCAACACTACGTCACGGTAGTAGGACGAGACTTAGTCTGTCCTAAAAACAACCTATGCACATAGATGGCCCATGCCATGACGATAAGTGCTGGTGTTAATGTCTGAGATTGGAGGTTCTCGTTCATCGACTTTGCTGTTTTTGGAATTTTCCCAGAAGCCCTGAAGGAAGCCGTCTCGGTCAGAAGGCATTCCCTTCGATTTTACTATGATACAACTACTAAAATGCTGTACCGACGTTCCTACGATGGACTTCTCCTTCGATGTCTATCCAACGAAGAAGTAGCCGAAGCCCTTCGGGAAGCTCATGACGGGACTTGCAGGGCTCATTAACCTGGCCCTAAATTGTAGGATCGACTGTGACGCATGGGTTACTATTGGCCAACCATGGCAGCCGACGTCGTCAACTATGCTAAAAAGTGCCATGCTTGCCAGCTTCACGCCGATTTTATCCATACACCATCGGAACCACTACATCCTACGGTCGTCTCCTGGCCTTTTGAAGCTTGGGGCATGGACATTGTAGGACCTATCACCCCTCATTCATCAAGGGGACATCGCTTCATCCTAGCCATTACAGACTTTTTCTCCAAATGTGCAGAAGCAGTTCTACTGACGAAAGTAAAGAGCTCTAGGGTGATCAGCTTCATCAAGCATCATGTCATCTACTGTTTTGGGGTACCCCATAGGATTATCTACGACAATGGTCCTCAGTTCATTAGCCATATTTTCAGCAGATTCTGTGACAAGAATCGAATTCAGAACGTAGCATCAACCGCCTACAATCCGGCCGCAAAAGGATTAGCCGAGGCTTTTAACAAAACTATTGTCAGGCTACTCAAAAAGGTCGTGTCATCCAACAAATGTGACTGGGACGAAAAGCTCGCTAAATGCCTTTGGGCCTACCGTACAGCGGTACGGACTCCTACGGGCAACACACCATTTTTCTTATTCTACGGGAGCGAAGTGGTACTGCCCTTTGAGATCCAGATACCCTCACTCCGTATAGCGATCACAAATCAATTGATAGAAGAAGACAATCAGCGTCGCCGTCTGCGAGAATTGGAGACGCTTGACGAAAAATGTCTCCTAGCTCAACAGCGCATTGAACTCTATCAAGCCCGTATATCACAGGCTTTCAACAAAAAGGTCAAGCAAAGGACTTTCTAAGTAGGCAACCTGGTCCTGGCAGTCAGGAGGCCGATGGTGTTGACTCACAAAACACCAAGAAAGTTCGAGCCCAAGTGGGAGGGACCTTTCATCATAGAGACGGTATACTCAAACGGTGCTTACCGCCTCGTCTGACCAAATGGGGACTTGTTCATGATGCCCATCAATGACAAGTTCCTAAAGAAGTACTACTCTTGACACCTTTCAGATATGTGCTTTCATATCTACACAGCAAGGGAATCAGTGGACCTGATCATCAGAGCCCACATATACCTCCCCACAAAATCCTATGCTTTCGGAACCCAGTTGTTCCATGGCATTCTATCTCCAGTAGAAGAACAGTCACGTCCATATTACCTTTGAGTTGCTCCTCTACACCATGTAAAGCAGAATCTTACACTACATAAGATTGTGCTACTTATCATGTTTACCACGTCCACATTACCTCTGAGTAAACACCCCGTACAGACAACTCCTGCGTTGCTGTACATCGATCGCAGAACTTCCATGTCCATATTACCTCTGAGTAGTTCTGCGTATCCCCCCAGAGTCACTCCTACCGCGTCCATAATACCTCTGAGTAGGAAGACTTTATCATTTGAACCCCATATTTGCCACGTCCACATTACCTCTGAGCAAACATGTCGGTCATTTCCAACTTTTTATTTGTACCTAAAAACTAAGGTACGCAAAAGATAATAGGTCCACACAAATCACTTGTTCATGATAGTAAAGATGAACATACCAGAAAATTCTTTATTTTTCATTTAAAAGTAAAGGATTACATCCCCAGCAAAGTTGCCAAAATATAACAAAAAAAAGAGAGACTACAATCCCTAAGCATCATTGGGATTGGCAGAAAGCTCTTCGATCCGATGCTTTAAGTCTTCAGCCCGAGTCCCTACAGTCGCCAAGACTCGGCGTTCAGCTTCTTGACACATCACCTCCACAGCCTCAGGAGCAGTATCATTCTCGTACTTGGCATTCAACTCTTGCCGCTAGCAAGTCAGAGAAAGAAGATGGCGGGTAAATAAAAGTTGGGCTCGCTGGTCTTCAAGGAGGCGAATCTTGGCAGTAACCTCCGCTATACTAGCATCCAATACGGCCCATAGCTCCACCTTCTCCTACGTAGACTGAGATAGTCTCTCTGCCGCAGCCTCAGCATCGGCCACCTTCCGGTCCCAGATGGCCACCGTGGCCTGATAAGACGTCTCAACTTCAGCTATCAATTTCTTCTGTTCTGCTTCTATCAGAGCAGAAAAGTTATTCCGTCGAATACTCTGAAGTTTGGAAAGATGCTGGTCGAGCTCAGCCACCGATGCCTCCAGAATCTCAGCCATGTGATCATGGCCCCGGTGGAAGTACCCAAACTTATCACATCCATACTACATCTGATAGGATTGTCACACCTAAACAGCTATACTATCCATGCTTTTTGTTCAAAGTATTTCAAAACTTGTCCAAAAGTTTTAAAAACTTTGAAGGAGGTCTTGTATAAGTATGAAAAAGGAGGGATATTACTTTTAATCCCACATCGGAAAGAAGAAGAAGAGGGGTCTCATTCCACTATATATATAGAGCCCTCTTGCCTCCTTTGAAAAGGGGTACCAAAATAAATAAAGAAAAGGGAGCCCGTTATCCAGGGAGCCCGTTCGAGCCACGAAAAGTTGCAGTAGTTCTTCTCTTCTTCTAGGTTGGCTGCAAGTTCTTCACTCGCTGTCAAGGCCAGAAAAAGTTAGATTCTGAGTACTATGCACCTTCGTGGGCTAGTACGAAGAACTCCAAGGCGGCACGGGCTATGCGCCTCAAACGTGCTATGCCAACGGCAAACCAGAAGCATGCGCTCACAATCATGTGCGCTGCTCATCACTATCATCGTGTCGGACACACCCGACACGACGCAATTCCTAACTAACCCTAAGAACCTAACCATGCCCCTGTCCTCCCTCGCCACCGTGGCAGCTCCCCTTCCAGCTCCTCCACGGCATGGCCGACTTCCCACCAGCGCCATCCCGGCCTTCCGTGCGTGCCCTTCGCCTCCAATAGGAACCCAAATTACCTCGACTTCTCGACCAGCCAAGCCCTCGACCAACACCGCAGCAACCATCTTCGACCACCACCTTTTCCACTGCCACCACCGTGGCAGACCCGTCTCCGCCATATCCTGACCATATCTTCCATCGCCACCAGCATCCATCTCACCCGACCTCCTTCCTGGCAAACCGACAACACCACCGCCCCTACCAACACCATCGTCGCCACCACATCGTCTTCGATATCACCACCCTATCCTACGACCACCGCCACAATCCGCAGACCAAAATAGAATCGACCAAAAATTCCCAAAATTAAAACCCTAAACCTAGAACTCACCTCCGTCGAGCCGACCAGGCCACTGTACCGATCTGTGTCAGTCCATGCTGGGCCGACCCTCTCCTACATAACCCGCACCCTCCTTCTGCCGTCTTTGTCAGGATTACCGTCCTTTGCTCCGCTGAAGCCTCCGCCTTTTCTCGACTTCATCCGCCACCCGCGCCCTCCTGACGCGTCCGCCGGCGAGCCGCACCGCCATCAGGGCCAGCGTCGAGCTCCATCCGTGAATCCCTCCGTCGGCGTCACCCTTACGGTCGAGACCTCCCCTCAGCTCTTTCCGCCGCCGCACGCCGTCCGCCGCTGCGTTCTCCTCGAAACCCTCTCCTCAACCCTCGCCAACCGCCGGACCGCCGCTCCACCTCCCCGTTCCTCTCCACTCCAACCCAACCCCGGCTGCGACCACCCTCCGCCGCGACTCCACGCCTCCGATGTCCGCCCCTCGCTCTCTCGCTCTCTCCCCCGTTCCCTTTCTTTTTATCGTTATTTTTTTATTGTTGAGCTTCTCTCTCTTCTTTGGGAAGAGGGAACCGAGTGAATATATATTTTTTTTCATTTTGTTATTTTTACTGTTAACTGAGTTATTTTTATATTATTATTATTATTATGTTTTTTATATATTTCAGTTATACTGATTTTATTTCTCTTGTTACTCTTATTATCATCATTAATATTATTATTAATACCATTAATACTGTTATAATAATAATAATTATTATTATTATTATTATCATCATTATTATTATTATTATTATTATTTTCTTTGTACAAGCAGCAGTATTCACGATTATTTTATTATTATTATTGTATGAGAAAAAAGGATATTAATTAGCATTATTATTTCTTTGGATCTACCAAGACCTATATTTTGTTCTCATAATATTGAGATATTTCAAAATATATTTTTATATTATTTTATAGTACCTTATTACGGTTTTGACCTAAAAAGATATTCTAGAATTTTTCAAGTATTTTTAACTAAGGAAATCTAGTTTCTTTCTAATTCATATTTTTACTACTTAGAGCTTTAGACGAAAAACGATTTCTAAGTTTGTGAGTACGTATTTTAGCTAAAATATTTTTCCAAACTATTATAAAATATTTTCTAAAATCATATATATGTTATTTATCTAATTTTCTTCGATTTCCTCCAGCCCGTGACTAAATCCTCTTATTCCTATTCTGTCACCAAATTCATACCACTTTATGTCCTCCCTAACTAATTTGACCCTTCTGGACCCACTGGAACTGTCCGTGCCACCATCAGAGATCTCCTTGTGTAGTTGTGACATCGAAGGCAGATTTTGTGCCAGCATGATCATTGCACCACCACGGGCGTCCTATCAGGCAAGACACCTTGCCATTTGCTGTTTACTTATTTTAGCTCATATTTCATACATTATTTATTTTCTTTATGCAAAATAAATTATGATACATGGCATAACCTGTTAGAACTTACTGTTCATTTATATTTTCTGCTATGTATTATTTTTTGTACACATTAAACCTAGATATAAGGGACCACCTTGTGTGTTGCATTCATTGGCCTTGACACGTTATACTACGAAGTTGTGTGTCGCATGTAGAACACATAAGTACGTGATTGGATGGCCACCAGTACGTACAAGCCGTACGATAGGAATAACCGCTAATAGAGGTTGCATGCTAGTTTGACTTAGCGGTTATAGAGGTTATTGTTGTGGATACAACATAGTAGGCATTGGACAGGGAGGACAATTCCTTAGCGTATGGGCTTCGATGCACTTTCCTTGTGACCCGGACTCTCCGTTGGAGATATGGGGTTGATGACCCATGATTACTGACGGCCACTGACGATTCTGCGGAACGTCATGCTCTTACTGATGGGGCCTCTGGTGCCCAAGAGGGGACTATGCCGATCCTATTTAGCCAGGGCCCATGCGTAGAAAGGATTGTTCTTAACTATATTTCACTTAGAATGGTTAGGCACCTTTATCCGTTAGGTACGAGTACTTTTGGTTTGGGTACTTGTATCTGACCGTGGCTTGGAACAATAACTTGTCGCGGATTAGTTCGTCACATCTTGTCCTTGTTTGGTTGTAGGTGTGACTTACTACTTCGATGAGAAGGTATTGAACCTTGTTGGGGTCCGGATACCATATTGGATTCTTAGCATGGAAAGATACGTCACCGTGAATTAGTTTACCATCTTCTGTCCTTGTTTGGTTGGGGGGATGGTACGCTCGTTCAGTAGGTGCGTATTGGACCATGTTATAATTCAATTTACTTATTTATTTGAGCAATATTTATTCAGTTTATATGACATGATATTATGTGTCTTGTTACGTCCCTCTGAGGACCTGGTTATCTCTCCAGGTGTGTGTTATTGTCTTTCGCAGGTGTTCTAGCTCTAGCCGTGATCGTCGCTATTTCTTCGAGGATGATTGCATTTGGATCGTCTTCGCTTTGCTCGCCAAAATCATTCTTTGTATATCATGTATTTTTTCATAGTTGGTAGTAGATTTGTCTCCGCCCAACTATATGTACCAACTGACAATTTCATAGTTGATTATATGAGATCTTCTATTCATTTATTTTGTGTGGATGAGATTAGTTATGGTTCTGCTGTATTTTACAGCTTACGTATTCATACGAGGATTCCATATATTGGAGTGTACTTCGTATGAATACAGCTGGCATGTCTACGATCCTAGTCCTACGTATTTTGGGACTGGGGCGTTACAGAAACAAAACATAATGTCCTAGAAAATTAAACCTAGAGCTCTGATACTACTTTGTCATACCCTGGCCCGCTGAATCGTTCATCATCATGTCGATTCAGCTGAATCGATCGTCCTTGCTGGGGTATAATGCCATACGAGTCTGGAGTTGCACTCGTACAAGGCTAGATGATTCAAATCTTTAAAATGGTTATCTCAATTCAATATCCGTAACGAAAAAACAGAGTCAAATTGGAGTTACACAGAGTATATAAAAGAATTCTCTTTATTCAATAAGCACCAGAATTACAAAGGCTTCCAATAGCCCAAATGAATCTGACAGATTGGCTAATAATACTCATGATCCATGCTTTACTGCTTAAAATTTGCCTTAGGATCGGTTTCATGGCATATTGTAAGCAGTAAAGCATGTATACGTAGTAAATATGTTATCTTTGAATTGCATAAGTAAGCAGGCAATATATATCAATCTCGTATTGTTTTATGCTGATTTCTTACCAACATCGACGTACTCACCCTTGTACCGATATAAGATGAATATGCCTACCATCTTTTTCTATTATAAGTGATCTTTGTGCATGATCTATGTACCTACACTATTCAGCCCACCACCCCTGTATAGATGAAGGTCACTAGCATTCATGATTGTAGGTAAAAAAAAAAAAAAAAATCAAACTGCGCCTAGTTGACTGCTTAAAGACAAACTGCGTCTAATTCATGAATCTGGGCAGACTGCGCCTAGTTTTCCGTCAACAGGGCAGACTGTGCCTAGTTCTCAATCAAACTCAAATAGCGCCTATTCAGTACTCAGAGAGGCGCATTTCTCAAACCGCACGTAGATCACATAATCATTATTATCTGATAGCACGTAAATCGAAATGACATCTCATCATTATTCTGACAGCGTAGCACTCGAGGAAGATATGATAGCTGTCTAGACAGATTGCACATACATCGAAGAACCAGGCACTATCGACAGACTGCGCCTACTTTTGACTATATCAAGCACACTTTGCAGATTGCGCCTACGTCTCAGTGAAGAAGGCGCAGTTCAATACAACATCAATTCAGAGCTTGCCACGTGTCCCTGAAACAGGCGCGCTTTGACTAAATCAACGCCTAACTACCACTCTACATGTCCAACACGTGTCCCACTAACTGTACACGACCAAGCGCATGTCAATCAAATAATGCCACGTGTCTAGAGCAGTTGGTGCACGTTCGTGATAATGGAGTGAAAACAAGCGCAGTTTGTCATACGTGCTCAAAACAGGCGCAGTTTGTCATACGTGCTCAAAACAGGCGCACTTCAACCAGGCACTCTCCAGAATAACTGCCCAAAACAGTTATTTCAGAACTCTATAAATAGAGTTTCGTTTCCATTCAACAGAGGAGAGATCAGAGAGATCAGATTACACACAGAGAGATTATTCTCTTCAGAGAATCCAGGAGTTCTTGCTAAAGTGCTGCTGCGTTCTTCAGAGGCTCTTCGCCTTCAGTTCATCAGAGGCTTCCTGCCTTCGTTCCATCAGAGGCTTCCTGCCTTCAGTCATCTTCAAAAGCTTAAGTCTTCAAAGTTCACATCATCCAAGGGATAAAGCGATCGTCATTTCAGATCGGATTCCTATAGTTGTACTTTCCCAGAATTCTTGTAATATTCTTTACAAAGTTTGTGAAATAAATATCATACTTTTGTTTTTGCAAACAAAATGGCGACTCTGCTGGGGACGACCTTTTCCTCCGATGAAGAGGTGACAACTCAATGTGACACGGCGTCTATCGGCTCGACGCAGAAGACTTTGGTCGTGAAAGTTGACCAAACGGCCTACGAAGCAATGATTAATGCACAAAGCACTCCTCGCCGCACTACGACTTCCGTCAAGAGCAAGACTCGCTCAGTGTGGGCTCCCAAGAACTCTGCTCCTTCTCTGATGAAGAACGCTGCCACTTCTTCGGCACAACCTGCTGTTTCCAAGACACCAGTGCCTATCTCTAGCAACCTGGCGCAGTCTGTTCCCTCTTTAGGGAAACAGATTGTTCAGGCGCAGTCTGCGGCTAAACATGCCAACCAGGCACAGTCTGTTCTCTCCTTAGGGAAACAGACTAGAACTGTGAACAAGGCACAGTCTGCTGTCAAACCATCTTCTGGCGCAGTTCATGCCAAAATAGCACAATCTCTGCCTCACAATCAGGCGCAGTCTGTTCTCTCCTTAGGGAAACAGGCGCAATCTGCCACCAAACCTTCTTTTGGTACAGTTTGTGCCAAATTGGCACAAGTCAAATCTTCTGCTGCTGCCCAGGCGCAGTCCAATGCATCTGCTACCCTGACTAAACAGGCGCAGTCTGTTCAGGCGCAGTCTGCTCAGGCGCAGTCTGCTCCGGATCATTCCAGAATCCAGAAACCCAAAACTGTACAGGCGCAGTTTGCTGAGGACAGTCCTTTGGCTGCTCCTTCTTCGATTCTATCAAAAGGAAAAGGCCCCTTGGTCTTCTCCCAATCTTCCCAAGCGCAAAACTTGGAAGATAACAGAGGGAAATGCTCTTTAGCTATCCCTTCATCTCAAAACAATGGAAAGGGTCCTCTGGCCTTTTCCAAGTCTTCTTCGATTCTTATCGAGGAGGATCCAACTGATGGTGCCTCTGCACCTATTAGTACGAATATCCCCCTTAACAAGGATTCTCGTACTAATCAGAGAGGTATTTTACCTATTCCCAAAGCAAATATTCAGGAATTGCCTAATTTGCGGATTTCACGATCCGAACAAGGCAAATTACAAGTTTCACAAACTGAGATTCCCAGGGGCGGTTTAAATGATTTACGGGCATATCTCAATAGAAAACCCCAATCAAAACCTACCTCTGTGAAACGCAAACATGCTAAGATCAACTTGTCTCAATATCAACCTTTTGGGGCAAGGAATCCTGACAATTACGCCAATCAGATGAGTACCTCTCTTTATACTCATGGAATCGAACATTTACGAAATCGGAATCATGTTCCAAATGTCATCTATGAGTATATCCCTGCTACTTTTTCTCGTCCCGTTGTCTCTGATCTTCGGGATCATCTCAGGCAGAAACGGAATATCACCCCCAGTTCTTCCAAACAATCACAAATTCATCATTGCAATCATCCTCACGAAGTGGTTATCAAATGTTGTTGCCAAACAACCAAACGTTCTGTCTTCGAACGTCTGAATTTTCCTTATGTTGATCAAAAGAGTGATGATGAAGAAGAGGTAATGTTTGCCTCCGTCAACATGACTTCCAGAGACTCTGGGGGTAGAAAATGCAAGCATGGAAAGATCCGGAGACCTAGCCAGCACTATCTTGACCGACTTAGAGAATCAGATGATGGTGTTTACCAGCATACTCGATCTCGAAGCCGAGAAACAATAGGTCAAAGGAATTTTCCTTACCGTGATATCTCTACCTCTCATGCTGGGGGTAGTTCTGACTTTGCTGTCGACAGTGATGGCTCTGAACAAACTGTGTCATCTGTCATGGCACGAGAAGTGACAGCATACGTCACTGAAGAACAAGATGCTTCTGGTTTCAACAATCAGAATCAAAGAATTGTTGCACTAGAAGAACAATTGAAGACTATGGCTGACATGATGGCTAAAATGCATGATGTTATTATGGTTCAACACACTCCACCGGTCATAACTCCTGAACCATTGGTTTCTTCTACTCCTCAGAATCCTTGTCTGGGGGTACCACCTCCTCCAGTCACCACAGTACCAGTTCAGGTTACTCTTAGCCAAACTGGTGCTGGGGGTGATACTTACCATGCGGTTCCTCCTCTGGATATTACTAATCAATCTAGCAATCTTCAATCTTCAGGGAATGCTAATGATGCTGTTGAACAATTGCGGAATCAATTTGAAGCCTATACACAAAGGGAAGGCTTACAACGGTTGGGCATTAAACAACCCTATCCCGCCGAATGGAAGAAAATGCAGTTTCCGCCAAAATACAAATTCTCCACCATTATACAGTTCGATGGTACTTCATCTCCCAATCAGTATATTAATCATTTTGAATTGATGACTGATCCTCTTCAGCCTAATGATGCCCTTCTTACTCGGGTATTCGTCAGTTGCTTAACTGGCGCTGCTTATGACTGGTACCGAAGTCTACCAGACGGATGTATCACTTCTTTTGCTGGTTTCAAACAGATGTTCCTTGAACGATTTTATGAAGGCGTCAACGACATGACCATGTCAGCCCTCATTAAAATTAAACAAAGAAATAATGAGCCTGCTGAGCAATTTATCGAGAGGTTCCGTCGCGAAGCTCTCAAAATGCCAATGGGAACACCATCTGCTGTTACAATCGATACTTGCAAGAATAATCTCTTGCCAATTATCAGTATGTGGACAGGGGCAACTCAATTCCAGGATTGGCCTTCTTTCATTATTAATGCTAAGGCAGCAGAACTCAGCGCTGAAAAATTCAAGACATTGGGGGTTCACATGAATCCTGACCAAGGCGGTCATAGCTCAAACTCTAACAACAATCACCAAAATAACAAGAGGGGTAAAGATACATCTACTCCTAAAGAAGCTTTGGCCATAAATCTAAAGAATAAAGAAGCACTGGTTGTCAATGTTGCTCAATCTGCACATACTTCATCACAACAACCTCAAAGAGCACCACGTCCTAAAGAAGAGTACTCTTTCGATGAAGATGACATCATGGGTATCTTTGAATGTCTTACAAAGAGCAACAAACTGCAATTACCCGACCCTAAAAGGGCGGAAGAGGTTGGTAAGACTGACCATCCAAAATATTGTGTCTATCACAGGTTTGTTGGACATCCTACTCGAGCATGCTACGTGCTCAAAGGCAAGATCCAAGAGCTAGTCAACGCTGGGGTTATCACTCTTCAACAAGACGAAAAGACTGTGACCGCAAACATGGTCTCAGTTCAATTTGGAGACTTTCCTCCTCTGATGGTGCAAGACGGCGTCATTCCAATCCCCAAAGCTACTCTTGAGATTGAGAATCTCCCTCTTTCTCAGAATAAAGGCCTTGTTCCATTATCTCTTGATAATGGTGAAATTATGTGGATCCATCCTGATCTCGCTTCAGAGTTTGAAGTCTCATCTTCCAAGAAGAAAGATCGTTCTAAAGGCAAGATAAAGACTTGCAACATGGTGTCCTTCGACCCTACAAACGAAGAAAAGATCTTGATCGGCACCAGATCAGGAAAAACATATCAACGGGAAGTCCCAGAAGCTCCAGAGTCTTCTTCGGAGTCTGCTCCAGCACAACCTGCATCTATTGAGGAGAATCCTTCTGCATCTGCACCAGTAGTGGTGTCTATTCCTTCCAAATCTACTACAGTAGACAAGGGCAAGCAACAAGTCCGCTTCGACAAACCTCTGAAGAAATCATCACTCACAGGATTTGAGAAGCCTTACAATTTCGATATTTTGGTTCAATTAGCTAATACACCAGCCAGATTGTCAATCTTCGAGCTCTTGCGTGAAGCCCTGATGCAAGCAGAAACCTGCGTGACTTTCCTCAAGAAGCTGGAAGCAGAACCAGTTTCTTGCCTACACTGCCACAGTGTTCTGGACTTGATGCCGAACATCACTTTTACGCAGGACGATATGCTGCTAGAAGATAATCGACATGACCGTCCTCTATATTTTACGGGCTATATCGATTCCATGAAGGTTGATCGTCTATTGATTGATCCTGGGTCCGCTCTCAGCATTATGACGAAGACTATGCTAGATGCACTGAAAATACCTGTGCATAGTCTTTCTGTTACTATTACCACAATTCTGGGATTCAACCAAGGTAAAAGCGAACCTTTGGGCAAGATTCGCCTAAAACTACAAATAGGCAATCTGCGCACTAAGGTTACCTTTTATATCATCGACAACCATGGCTGCTCATACAATGCTATTCTGGGGAGGCCATTCCTGCATGAACATAACATCGTTCCTTCCACTCTTCATCAATGTTTTAAATACGTTGATGACAATAGAGAAGTCCATAAGGAGGTGGCTGATCTCCATCCCTTCAAAGGAGTTGAGGCATATTGCAATGACTCTCGCATGTATAAAAAGGAATTCATGAAGATTGTTCTGTCTCTTGACACAGAAGAAGATCAGGAAGCAACGTCCAGTGAAACCCTCATCATACCTGTCCTCTAAACTATTGGCTATTCACTTGCCAATTCAGAAACAGCCAACTGATGATGATTAAAGGGAGCTCACCTCCTCTGAGCCTCTTGTTATTGACTTACGTCGTAACAAGATAAAAAAGCAGCTCACTTCCTTTGAGCCACTTGTTATCAAAGACAAGGAAAATAGGGAGCTCACCTCCTCTGAGCCGCTTGTTATTGACCTCCGTCGTAAACAAGTCTAAACTTCCTTCACGTTCTTCCTCTCCCCCTCTTGTAATCAATCTGACCAAGTCTGCTAAGGCTAAAGGTCCTGTTGTAAATACCACTGTGTATATCAATGAAGATGTATCTCCTTTCCAGTATACTGATGTCATCTACTATACTAAGTATTATTTGGAAATGTTAGATAGCTTCCAATCATTCACAATGGGAGTTGTGCAAGCTCTTCAGACGGAAGTCTCAAATGATCGGCCAGAGAAGTCCTGCTTTATTGTTCCTTCTCGAAAGAAAGGCGAGAATCCAATACTTTTTAGTAAAGGACCAGAACAAAAGTTCAGCTATACGGATGACAGCAAAGTTAACGATACTGGACCTATTCAGCATCATCGTTACAGTCAGCAGTGCAAAGACATCCTCCGAAAGATGGGTTATGACTTCAAAAGTGGCCTCAACTACGGCAAAGGAAGGCGAACTCCTGTTCGTACAGCTGTTCCATATGGAAAGTCTGAAATGTACTACAGCAGGACTAACAGAGGGCTCGGATATGCTTCTCCGCAAGTGTTATCCCCAGTAGTCTCTAAATCTGATAGTGACGAGCGCTCCAATTCTTCTGATTCCAGATCATGGGATTCTGACACCAGTATTGGTCAAATTCATCGATTGACTATATCTTCTAAATGAACATCCTATACAAAATTATCCGATGGCTCATCCATTCATTATAATCATTTGACAATTCATTTCGTTTTTCGACGATTCATTTCGTTCTTTTAACGATTCATCATCATCATTTGACGGTTCATCCCGTTCATCATTATCATCTGACGGTTCATCCCGTTCATCATTATCATCTGACGGTTCATCCCGTTCATCATCATCATTTGACGGTTCATCCCGTTCATCATCATCATCTGACGGTTCATCCCGTTCATCATTATCATCTGACGGTTCATCCCGTTCATCATCATCATCTGACGGTTCATCCCGTTCATCATCACCAATTGACGGTTCATCCCGTTCATCATCATCATCTGACGGTTCATTCCGTTCATCATCACCATTTGACGGTTCATCCCGTTCATCATCATCATTTGACGGTTCATCCCGTTCATCACACCATTTGACGGTTTATACCGTTCATCTTCATCATCTGATGGTTTATCCTCTTCCTCACATCATCCGGTGGTTTATATTCCTCCATAAAGAATTGAATTCAATCAGTCTTGAAAAATGAAGATTCATCATTCGGATATTCATTAAATGTCTGAAACGTGAGGTTAATCCTTCCAGATCGAGCAGACAGCTTAGCCTATGCGGAACTTGATTTGATTTTCAAAATTCAAAGTATTTCGAAATTTTGAATAAAATCAACTTTCGAAAACTTTGAAGGGGGTCTTGTAGGTAAAAAAAAAAAAAAAATCAAACTGCGCCTAGTTGACTGCTTAAAGACAAATTGCGTCTAATTCATGAATCTGGGCAGACTGCGCCTAGTTTTCTGTCAACAGGGCAGACTGTGCCTAGTTCTCAATCAAACTCAAATAGCGCCTATTCAGTACTCAGAGAGGCGCATTTCTCAAACCGCGCGTAGATCACATAATCATTATTATCTGATAGCACGTAAATCGAAATGACATCTCATCATTATTCTGACAGCGTAGCACTCGAGGAAGATATGATAGCTGTCTAGACAGATTGCACCTACATCGAAGAACCAGGCACTATCGACAGACTGCGCCTACTTTTGACTATATCAAGCACACTTTGCAGATTGCGCCTACGTCTCAGTGAAGAAGGCGCAGTTCAATACAACATCAATTCAGAGCTTGCCACGTGTCCCTGAAGCAGGCGCGCTTTGACTAAATTAACGCCTAACTACCACTCTACATGTCCAACACGTGTCCCACTAACTGTACACGACCAAGCGCATGTCAATCAAATAATGCCACGTGTCTAGAGCAGTTGGTGCACGTTCGTGATAATGGAGTGAAAACAAGCGCGGTTTGTCATACGTGCTCAAAACAGGCGCAGTTTGTCATACGTGCTCAAAACAGGCGCACTTCAACCAGGCACTCTCCAGAATAACTGCCCAAAACAGTTATTTCAGAACTCTATAAATAGAGTTTCGTTTCCATTCAACAGAGGAGAGATCAGAGAGATCAGATTACACACAGAGAGATTATTCTCTTCAGAGAATCCAGGAGTTCTTACTAAAGTGCTGCTGCGTTCTTCAGAGGCTCTTCGCCTTCAGTTCATCAGAGGCTTCCTGCCTTCGTTCCATCAGAGGCTTCCTGCCTTCAGTCATCTTCAAAAGCTTAAGTCTTCAAAGTTCACATCATCCAAGGGATAAAGCGATCGTCATTTCAGATCGGATTCCTATAGTTGTACTTTCCCAAAATTCTTGTAATATTCTTTACAAAGTTTGTGAAATAAATATCATACTTTTGTTTTTGCAAACAATGATGCCAAAATGGACTATATTATCAATGGTATGATAATGATTACTCCAGTATAGGTTGCTAACCCTATTTTTGAAGGTCGTCGAACATTATCAGTATTTGTGGCACACCATTTTCAATAGTAGGTCGCAAGCCTCCTGAATGAAATGTTTCATATAATACCCATCTCAATTCCTTTCTAGACCGAACAGTCCCGGTGCCTCCACATACCTCGTTCGACGGATTAGAAAAACCGTGCACGGGCTATATCCAAGTCCATTTGACCATACAATAAGTGTGTAACTTATACAACCAAACATATTCTGAGTCCTAAACTCAGACTTCGCATTATATTACTTTACCATTCTTCTATCTATAGGAACAAAATCGTAAAGGAGAATACTCTCGAGGGGGTGAATAGAGTAGGCAGCGAAATATTGCTAATTAAAAACTTTGTTAGCAGTTAGATCACAGAAATAATAATAATCATAAAGTAATAACTGTAAAGAAAAGAGTTCAGAAGGCAAACACAAACACATAGATTTATACTGGTTTTCCTCTTGTAAGGACTAGTCCAGTCGAAAGAACTCTAGCTTCCAGTTGAATCAACTATTGGAAAATCTCTCAAGTTTTCATACGAAGTCCTTGTAACTTCTACAGACACAAGCTTTGATACGAAGAACTCGCCCAACTTCAGTTTTGAAGAGTTTTTCTTCAATCAAGCCTCTGATTATAATTTCTCTGAAATTTTCTAGACTGCACCATACCGGCAAATTGACTAGAGAATTGTAACTAGCTTGGAATTTGAAAATGGAAGCTTTTTGAAAACTTTTTGGAAGAAACGTAAGCTTTAGAAGAGAAGATATGAAAGTGAATGAGTTGTTTGAAAAGATCAAAATTCCTCTCTATTTATACTTTTTCCAAAGACAGAACTCTGGCAGAATTCGGGCAGAATTCGTACAGAATTCTTTGTAACAAACTGTAACTGAAGGGAGACCAAGTTCAAAAACCAACGTTCACATAACGTTCACCTTGGTCGAACTCTGGCCGAGTTCTGTCAGGGTTGGTCAGGTTTATTTAATGAAAAATATTTTGGGCTTTTTGAAATCCTTCAGAAGTTTTTGTAAATAATAGATGTTTATCAAAACATAGGTTAATTTTGAAAATAATAGGTCAATTTTGAAAAACGATTTCGGATAGCCTATTTGCCAGTACGACTTGGTGTACAATGTATTTCTATACTCAATAAAAATAAAAATTACATTGCACAAGGAAATACAGTCTCGAGTGGCAAACAAAGCTTCGATCTTGAGTAGTGTCCAAAACGTCTTGAGTAAACATCTGAATTGTTCCGTATATCGAGACAGAGTTTGATCAATTATTAAAATCAGGTTTGACCATGACCAATGGGCCAACAATCTTCCCTATTTTGATAATTGACAAACCTTGACCGATATAACATCTTTGGTCTTTATCAACTCAAAATTGTACCGAGATATATAATAAAAAAATTGTTCATAACCTGTATCCATGAAGATGTTAGATCTTATTTCTTCCCCGTTGTCACTTAGCAAAATAATTGCAAAAGAGAAAGCTCCCCCATAATATATGTATAAGTAACAATCAGTGAAGAAACACAAAAATAGGGATATATAAAAACATTTATCACAGGCATGGTATAAATGTCATATACAAAAAAACGATAAGCAGAGAATATTTCATAGGCAGTGTAAATGGAAGCATAAATAAGAGATAATGCTATAAGAAAAGCTGAATTGAATAAAATGCTAAACTGAAGCATATAACATGTCCATCAAACAAAAAGTCACAAATCATAACTACATAACTAATAAGAGTACGGATACTATCTTGGAATGTCAAAGCATTTCCAAGTAAACAAAAGGCAAAATTATCAGTCTCAAAAGTATGACAAATCAAAAATCATCCTTATTGTCATCGTCATCATCTGCAGTGCTAACATGTCCACCATATCCGGATGGACCAGCTCCAGAAGTGCCAGCTCCAGAGGTGTGTAGAATAGCACCAGAAGTACGATACCAATCGTAAGCATTCCCTGGCTGGAACAGAGAGTGGACCGCCTCATCATCAATGCGGTAACAAGATACAAAAAGGTCTCTAGGAAGAGAGCTAGCGGAATGACCCGTCTGAGCAAATCTGAGATCGGTAATAGCCTGGAATCGAGTCACGTCACGAAACTCATGTTCCCTGGAAGTATCAACAAAGAAAGTCTGCAGATCCGAGAGGTACTGATGAATACCCTCAAAAGTCATAGGATAAGACTGAGGAGGAACAAGTGCAGTAGGAGCAGGTACAGGAGGTAGAGGAGCAGTAGCAATACTACAACGAGAAAGCTTGAGAAACTTGGGCTCAGGGTCCAGAGCGCAAGTAGATAAGTCTATGTCAAAATGCTGAAAGATGCGTGGGATAAGCATCGCATAAGAGAGATTGCGCTCTCTTCTGCGACATCTACCCATCATCTAGATGATAGTCTTAGGGGTAGAAAAAGGAATCCCCTTAAGAATGTGATATAGGGCAGAAAGTTCTAGTGCAGTGATATCATCTTTTGAAGTAGATTTAGGAAGAAAAGTGGAATAGATGATGCGATGTAGCTCGTAGTTAAACAAGTTCAAAGTTATTGGCCTTAAACTTTTCAGGACGAGCACGTGCGGGGCAAAAGATCATTCTTGAAACTAACAAGAGTTGTGCCATCGAAACAATTGAAGTTGATGATGTCATCGGGTGGGGCACCTTCATTTGGAATACCAAGAATTTCCGCTAGCAATGCATCATCGAACTCGATATCTATCCCGCCAATACGAGTCCTTGCAGTAAAAGTGTCTAACACGAAGTTACAATAGAACAATCTAAGAGCATTAGTAGCAATAGGGAATTGTAGGGTAGCAAGATGGTGTAACCCTAATGCCTCAAAGAAGGGACAGTGATCAGAAAATACAGTCCACTTAATCGGAGCGCCGGTGCATATAGTACGCATAGCAAAATCGGCATACCAAAGCAATGTTTGGTCATGAGTTTTAAAGTAAAACTCATCCGATACGCCGTCACCCGATTGGACCGAGAAAAAGAGGAAATCCGTGTTCGGATTAGAAGACGATGCCTCTTTACTGGCATGGGTCTTCTTCCTCGTAAAAGGATTGAATCCCTTAGGCATTCTTTTCCAAAACTAAAAAACCCTAAAAATTTAAAAGTGGAGGAGAGGAGTTAGACCTTTCGAGAATCAAGTATGTTGTAGAGGACACGATTCTCCGCACGAATCCAAATTTTGGATGGAAATCTCCACGTAGATTGGAAGATATAGAGTGGAGAAAAGATAGGGTTTGGGGTGTTCTTCGGCTGCTGCTGTGATGATGATAAATTGGTTTGGAAGTAATGAAGAGGAGAAGGCCTTGGGTTCTGGTTTAAAACGCATACAGCACCAACATAACTCTAGCCGAATTAGGACCGAACTCGGGACGAATTTGCCTAGAGTTCTCTTGGGTTAATTTTTTTTTGTGTGGGCCAAATCCTTTTCATCAACTCATTTCAAGTATTTAATTCAAAGTTTAGTAATTTTAAATTTCAAATAATATAATTAATATTTTATAAATTAATTTTCTTTACTCAGCATCTATTTCAGATTAGCTGTAGGAGTACTGTCCCAGCTAACGGAGGTTCATCGGGGAACACTTAAGTACCGTTTTGCTTCGACCGTAGTCGTGGTGACAGACAGACTCTTTTTAGGCTTGTCTCGATAACAATTATTGAGTATGGAATAAATTAATTAATAAAACAAAATTAATTAATATTATTGATATCTGAAATTCCTAATTCTCGACGTAAAAATAATTGAAACGATCTTCCGCTAGAGGTTTTGTGAATATGTTAGCCAATTGATTCTGTGTGTCTATATATACAAGGTCTATATCTCCATTTTGTTGATGAGATCTAAGAAAATGATATCGAATCTCGATATGCTTAGTACGAGAGTGACATACTGGATTATTAGTCAAATTAATAGAACTAGTGTTATCACAAAAATGGGTATGTGTGTGTAATGCAATCCAAAGTCTTCTAAAGTTTGCTTCATCCATAAAATTTGTGCACAACAACGTCCTGCGGCGATGTACTCAGCCTCGATTGTTGATAATGCGACAGGATTTTGCTTTCTACTAAACCAAGAGACTAGGGCTTTTCCTAGGAAATGACATGTATCGCTGGTACTTTTTCTATCTATTTTGTATCCGGCAAAATCAGCATCAGAATAACCAGTTAGGTCAAATGACGTAGTTTTAGGATACCATAAGCCGACAGAAGAAGTGCTTCTACGGTATCAGAAGATACGCTTATCTGCGGACATATGTGATTCCTTAGGATTGGCTTGAAAACGTGCACACAAGCAAACACTAGACATAATGTCTGGTCGACTAGCAGTTAAGTACAGTAAGCTACCGATCATACCTCAATACTTACGTATGTCGACGGGTTTGCCTTGTTCATCAATATCAAGCTTGGTTGAAGTCGCCATTGGAGTGCTAAGTGGTTTGACTGCTTCCAGGTCGAACTTCTTTAATAAATCGTTTGTGTACTTTGTTTGATTTATGAACGTCCCATTGTTGGTTTGTTTGATTTGCAGTCCGAGAAAGAACTTCAGCTCTCCCATCATGCTCATCTTAAACTCATTCTGCATAAACTTTGAAATTTTTTGACAAAGAGATTCATCAGTAGATCCAAAAATAATATCATCTACATAGATTTGAATCAAAAGAAGAATATTATTCAAAGCTTTTATAAATAGTGTAGTGTCAACCTTTCCCTTTGAAAAACCGTTGTCAAGTAGAAAAGAGCTTAGACGATCGTACCAAGCACGAGGGACTTGTTTCAAACCGTATAAGGCTTTCTTCAACTTGAAAACATAATCAGGATTTTTGAAATCAGTAAAACCTGAAGGTTGAGCTACATAAACTTCTTCTTTTATAAAACCATTCAAAAATGCGCTTTTAACATCCATTTGAAATAACTTGAAATTATAAAAACATGCAAATGCACATTAGCATACGTATAGATTCTAATCTCGCAACTGGGGCATAAGTCTCATCGTAGTCGATACCTTCTTCTTGATTGTATCCTTGAGCTACAAGTCGAGCCTTATTACGAGTCACTAAACCATTCTCGTTCAATTTGTTTCGGAATACCCAACGGGTGCCAATGACCGGATGATCAATGGGCTTGGGAACAAGTTTCCAAACTTGATTCCGTTTGAATTGGTTTAATTTCTCTTGCATAGCATCTAACCAAAAATTATCACTACATGTTTCTTTAATGTTTTTGGGTTCAAACTGTGAAACAAAAGCAACACAAGAAGCTATATCTTTATTAGAGGAACGAGTACTTACACCCTTGGTAATCTCACAAATTACCAAGTCCTTAGGATGATCTGCCAAGAATCTTATCTGTTTTAGCGTATCCTTAGGATTGCTGGTTCCGGCTTCTTTGCTTGAAGGTTCTGCATCTTTGTGTGAAGGTTTTGCAGTAGCTGTACTTGGTGTAATCACGTCTTCGTTATCGTCATCGACTGAATGTTGATTTAGTTCACCAAACTTGACATTAATTGATTCTTCGATGATCATGGTTCTCTTGTTGAAGACTCTGTACCCTTTGCTCTTTGCCGCATAACCTAAAAATATACCTTCATCGGCCTTTTCATCAAATTTACTTAGGTTGTCTTTAGTATTAAGAATAAAGCATTTACAACCAAATATCTTAAAATATGAAACAGTGGGTGTTCTATCAAACCATAACTCATAGGGAGTCTTCTTCGATATAGGTCGAATTAAAACCCTATTGAGAATATAGCACGCGGTATTGACAGCTTCAGCCCAAAAGTATCTAGGTAGACTAAACTGATTCAACATTACTCTAGCCGTTTCAGATATAGTCCTGTTCTTACGTTCCACAACTCCATTTTGTTGTGGAGTCCTAGGGCAAGAAAACTCATACAAATAACCGTGTGTGTCACAGAATTGCTTGAACTCTGCATTCTCAAATTCGCCGCCATGATCACTACGAATGCGAGTAATCATGAAGCCTTTTTCATTATGTACTTTCTTGCAAAATGTGACAAATTCTAATAAAGCATCGTTCTTGCGTGCAAGAAAATATACCCATGTGTATCTAGAGAAATCATCTACAATGACAAAAGCATATAACTTACACCTAGACTAGCAATTTTACTGGGTCCAAATAAGTCCATATGCAACAATTGTAGAGGTCTAGTGGTACTTACAGCGTTCTTGGATTTAAAGACGGATCGGGTAGCTTTGTTCTTTTCACATTCGCTACATACCGTATCCTTCTTGAAAGATATGTCCAGTAAGCCATGTACCAACTTCTTTATGGATATTTTTGAAATTGTGTCCATATTTGTATGACCGAGTCTCATATTCCATAGTTGACTCTCAATGCTTTTGGCCATCAAGCATCTACCTGCTTTGTTAGCATATTCTAACAGATAGAAAACATATATGTTGTCTTCCCTGATACCTTCAAAGATAGTACTGCCAGTTGAGCTATCAACTATAGAACATTTGTCTTTGACGAAGTTAATGCCATAACCGTGATCAGCTAAATGGCTTATGCTGAGCAGATTATGTTTTAACTCGGTAACTAGATAGATATCTTTAATCATAGGATAGGAAGCCTTACCAATGTCACCGATACCGATTATATACCCTCTTAAATTATTACCGAAGGAGACGTATCCTTCTTTATTCTTCTTCGACAGTGTTGCAAGTAATGAAGCATCACCGGTCATGTGTCGTGAGCAACCGCTGTCGAGGATCCATTTGCTTCTAGCATATGAAGGGCGTTCCACCTACAAAATAGTTTGCAGATGAAACTCTTGGTACCCATTTCTTGTAGGATCCTGACAGGTTAGTTTTTGGTATCCATGCATAAACATTTAAATCTACTAACTTTTTAATTCTATATGCAGAGGATATATGACCAATGAGGCCACAATAATGACATTTTGTATGTTGAGTGTTGAAAGTTGTATGAGGTGCATGATTAGTAGGTAGGTTTTGGTTTTCTAGTATGGAAAAATGCATGCCTATTAGGCTGGCATAGGTTTGGTATGGTTTGGTCTGACAGTGTTTGGTTTGGGTGTGGTCCGATGATTCGGTAATTGACACGTGTTAGAATAGGAAGCAGCAACTTCAGGCCATTTTCCTAAACTATTTTTCAACTTTTTGGAGGTGTCATATAATCTAGTGTAGTCAGATGTAAGTGTTTCCATTCTGACTTGTGCACACTGGAGATTCTTTTTCTCTTTAGATAGGTCTTCCTTTAGCTGGATGATAGTTTGGTCTTTTTCTTCGGATAACTTGGTAGTCTCGTGTAACAATAGCTTAATAGAGGAAAGCTCACCAGACTCAATAGATGTATCACTATTTCTAACATCAGCTAGTTGGTCGGTAAGTTTTTCTATCTCACCTTTGTACTCTTTGAGTACCTTTTTAGAGGTTTTATATTTACTATGCAGTTTCCTGTAGTCATTTAACAGGTCACTGAAAGCCTCTCCTAATTGCTCAAAGGTGAAATCATCATAAGGATCAAATAGAGGATTAGTGGTTACCTGATCGCAAGCCATCAAGCATACATTTGCAGCGTCATCTGATTGTTCATCTTCTGAATCGCTGGCTTCGCTTTCATGCCATATGTTTGTATTGGCGTACTTCCTTGATGTAGATCTCTTCAGGTAGCCTTTGTCATATTTGCTGCTTTTTCTTGTTGATGATGATGCTGTTGGACAATCTTTCTTCATATGTCTTTTCTTCTTACATCTGTAGCAAATAGGATCTTCATCGTTGTTGTTGTTGTTGCTGTCTTTTGTTCTTCTGTTGAATCTCATGAACTTCTTAAATTTTCTTACCAGAAGAGCTTGATCTTCAGAGTCAGAGTCGATGTCGTCAGAATCATCTTTGACAGTTTTTCTATGTTGAGCCTTCAAAATGATCGACTTCTCTGACTTCTCTTTTGGTGTAGCATCTTCAAAGTCTTGAAATTCCAACTCGTAAGTGAGACTACAAAAATATTGCAAAATTGCGACGAATTTAGCGACTCCATGAAAGGACGTCGCTAATTTTTGGGAATTTAGCAACGTGGCAACTCGACGTCGCTATTCGTCGCTGGTGGCGACTACTAGCGACAGTAATTTATTAATGGAAATCTGCGTCGCAATGTCGTCGCTACACGTCGCTAATTATTTAAATATAGCAACGTTTAGCGACGTCTCCTCATGACGTTACTAAAGTTTTTTACTTAGGGCACGCTGTTTCCTTTTTCTCCCTTACTTAAAAATTTCTAAAATTTCTAAAAACATTTTCCCCCCCCGGCGACCCCCTCGGCCCCCGGCGACCCTCTACTCCCCCGACGACTTCCTACCCCCGGCGACCCCTTCCCCCCCGGCGAATCCCTCCCCCCCGACGACCCCTACCCCCCCGTCGAGCTCCTCCTCCTCGAACTCCTCGTCCCCCAATCCAAGCTCCTCCTCCTCTTCCTCAGGTAAACCCTAACCTAACTCCTCTCCCTCCTCCTCCTCCTCTCCTACGGACACACACACACACACAGAGACACACACACACACACACGGACACACAGACACACACACACACACATGGACACACACGGACACACGGTTAGGGGTGCAACTTGGGCGGGCTAAACCCAAACCCAATCGAATAAACCCGTTAATGGGTTGGGTTAGGGTTGAAGATACTCGGGTTCGGGCTCAGATTTGGGTTAAAATATTTGAAGTTTAATATACATGTGTGTGTGTGTATGTGTGCACATGTGTGTGTGTATGTGTGGCAGCATACAGTGGTGTGTGTGTGGCAGTAAAGACAGTGTATGTTCTCAGCTTTGTGTGAATGTACATCTGAGTTCATGTGTGAGTGAGTGACTCTATGTGTGTGTATAGATATCCGAAATTTATGTGTGTATGAGTGGACAGGGTGTTAGCAGTAATGTGTATACGTGTGTGTGTGAATAGGAAATCAGTAAGCTAGTTTCAGTCCAGGTTTACCAGTGTGTATGTAAACAGTACCTAGGTTCTTAGGTAAGTGTGTGCATGAGTGTATAGCAGTACATGAACATATGTGTGTGTAAATGTGTTCTCAGTTCATTGGGTACATGTGTATGAGTGTGTGTATAGGGAAATCAGTGAAGCAGTAGGTAGTATAGGTTCTCAGGTTTTAGTGTAATTGTGTGTAGATATCAGAAAATCAATTTTTAGTCGAGTGCATATGTATTCTCAGGTCAGTAACAGGCTTGGGAGTGTAAACATGTGTGTGATACATGAGAAATCAATGTGCACAATCAGTTTACAGGATGACAATCCAAATGCAATTCGAAAACCCATAAATCCCTATGCATACATGAACCCTAACATGTATATTAAACTCACTATCAGTTTAGAGGTTAGATAAGGAAAGGTTTGGTAATAGGATGTGGTTTGTGTTAGAGAGTGAGGAAATTGTGGAAGATATGTTAGTAAGGTTTTATATTAGAAGTTTTGTATTAGAGTTAGATGTGGGCTAGAGTGAGCATGACAGGTTGAGGTATCTTGTGATACCAAGATGGTATCATAAGATAATTAGGATTTACCCTATGAAAGGGTAAAGTTCTCTCTACTGTAATATACACTAGGAAGTTCGGACACTACAAATATTAGTGTTTGTTCCATGTCTATGTCTAGTGAAGGATAATTGCCTAGACTTAGTCAACTTCACCCAGTTTGACTAGTTTGTCCAAGATATTGACTAAGTCAACTCAATTTTACCCAGTTTGACTAGTTACTGCGCTGAACATGTGTGTCCATCTTTGCAGAATTATTTCCAAATGGATATGAATTACTACTTGTAGAATCATTTATCGATGTACAATCGTCGTCCTGATGATATGTGTGGTGTGCAGAATGAATACATAGCAGGAGTAGAGCAGTTCCTGCAGTTTGCTAAGGCGTTCCCTCAGTACATGGACGATACCAAAATTAAGTGTCCGTATGTGAAATGTCATAACGAGAAATATTATCCAGAAGTGGAAGTGACATATCATTTGTACTCGAGGGGTTTTACGCCTAATTACTATCAGTGGACCGCACACGGAGAACTTATGTCTTTAGCATCAGAGCCGGAGCCTTATGTTGAGCCGTATATGCATACGGGACCTAATTTTGTTTCAGATAATCATGCATACGATGACGGGTGCGTGAACATGGTTTTCGACGCTGCGGGGCCTAGTTTCGTTCATAATGCAGCTGAGGAGGCACCAACTGTCGATGCTGCAAAGTTCAATGCTGCAAAGTTCATGGAGTTGCTGAAGAACGCAAGGACTCCATTGTATCCTGGTTGTGAGGATCATTCACCGTTGGAGGTGATTACAAGACTGTTGAGCATTAAGTCAGATTTTAACATGTCGCAAGAATGCTACAACCTAGTGTTGGAGTTGACTATAGAGATCTTGCCGGCGGGTGCTAAGTTACCTAAAGACTTCTATCGGTCTAAAAGGATGGTGAGATCGCTCTGGATGGGATACGAGAAAATTGATTCTTGTCGCAATGGGTGCATGCTGTACTACAAAGACGATAAAGACGCAGATGTGTGCAGATTTTGTGGTGCTGATTGCTATGAGCCAACTAGTACAGGAAGGTCTACCGGTGCAAGAAGACTGACCAATTCAATGTACTACTTGCCTTTAACGCCGCGGTTACAAAGATTATTTATGGTGAAAGAGACGGCCGAAAATATGAGTTGGCACATGCGATAACAGATTGAAGGAGTATTGGATCACCCATCCGATGGAGAAGCGTGGAAGCACTTTGATCGAGTGTATCCTGATTTTACTTCAGATCCGCGTAATGTTAGGTTGGGGCTATCTTCTAACGGTTTTACTCCTTTTGGTCTTTTGGGATCCCAGTATTCGTGCTGGCCTGTAATTTTTACTCCGTATAACCTACCGCATTGGATGTGCATGAAGACTCAGTACATGTTTCTAACCGTTATAATTTCTGGTCCGAACAATCCCAAGAGAAACATTGATGTGTACTTACAGCCTTCGATAGATGAGTTGAATCAGTTATGGAAAGTAGGCGCTAACACGTACGATGTTTCCAGGAAGCAGAATTTTCAGATGAAGACAACTCTTATGTGGACCATCAACGACTTTTCAGCCTATGGAATGTTATCTGGATGGAGCACTCATGGCCGTCTCTCATGTCCGTATTGCATGGACCGTACTAAGGCTTTTTGCTTGAAATACGGAGGAAAACCGTGCTTCTTTGATTATCATCGACAATTTCTGCCAAAAGATCATCCGTTCAGAAGGAACAAGAATGCATTCCGTGCCGGCGTTATAGAGAAGGGTGGTCCACCGCCAAGGTGGTACGGAGCCACGATATGGGAGAAGGTTAGAAATTTTCCAAGTGCTGCCGAAGATCCTACAACTGGGTACAAGTGCGATGGATTTGGTAGAGATCATAACTGGACAAAGAGGAGCATATTCTAGGATCTGCCATATTAGAGTACCAATCTGATCAGACATAATCTTGATGTCATGCATATTGAGAAGAATATTTTTGATAACATAATTAATACTGTGATGGACGTAAAAGGAATTTTAAAAGACAATCCCAAGGCTAGGTTGAACTTAGAAGAAATATGCAAACGCCCTGCGTTACATTTAATAGAGGAGAATGGAAAACAGTTCCTGTCGAAGTCAATTTTCTCACTGGACAAGGAGGATAAAGTGAGACTTTGTCGGTGGATCTAGGGCCTAAAATTTCTATACGGATATGTGTCAAATCTGAGAAGATGTATCGATCCGAAGAAAAATAAATTGACGGGTATGAAGAGCCACGATTGTCAGGTATTCATGGAGAGGTTAATTTCGATTGTATTTCGGGAATTCTTACCGCAGGCAGTTTGGGATCCATTGACGGAGCTTAGCATATTCTTCAGGGATCTTTGTTCTAAGAAATTACTCGTTGATCGTCTAGAAAAGCAAGAGAAGGACATTACGGTAACACTGTGCAAGCTAGAGAGGGTGTTTCCTCCTGGATTCTTCGATTCTATGGAGCATTTGCCGATTCATCTATCCTATGAGGCACGTGTTGGTGGACCCGTCGAATATCGATGGATGTACCAGTTCGAGCGACATTTGAATCACCTAAAAAGAAAGGTAAAAAATAAGGCACGGGTCGAGGGTTCTATTTGTGAAGCCTATGTTTTCGAGAAGATTACAAACTTTTGTTCGATGTATTTCAAGCCTCATGTTGCAACTAATAGAAGGAGAGCTTCCAGAAACGACGATGGAGATCATGAATGTAATGATACAATACTGAAGGTATTCAATGCTCCAAGAAAGCCATCGGGTAAAATGAAGAAGAAATATCTGAATGATGATGAGCTAAGGGCCGCTCAGGTGTATGTATTACTCAACTGCGACGATAATGAAGTAGAGAAGCTGAAAGGGTAAGTAATTAATACATCTACATTATTTTAATAGTGTTGATTATTATACTATTATATTAATTGAACGATGTTATTTTCAGCATATTTAATGATGATGTGAGGTCAGGCAGGCCATACATAACAGAAGAAGAACTAGAACAAGAAATGAGGCGTTATTTTTCATCATGGTTGAGTGCATATGTAAGACTTGAGAACTCTGTAATTACCTTTCTGTATATGCACTTGAGAATGAGCTTAATTTATTTTTTTGTGGTATTTAGGTCGATCGTCCATACGCAAGACTTGAGAACGAGTCTATTAGAATGCTAGCCAAGGGACCAATTTATGCTGTAAAAATATGGCCAAGCTACTGTGTGAATGGGTTTAGGTTCAAGTCAACAACTTTTTCGATCAGAGACAACTTTGTGGATCTCGATTCCACCAAAAATAGCTGTTTGTGTATCAGATCTTCGAACTACAAAGATGTTGATGCGGGCAATGATTTCTATGGCATCCTACGGAAGATTGTGGAGCTGACATATAGTTATAGAATAGAGCCTGCTAAGATTGTGTTATTCAGGTGTGATTGGTTCGATCCGATTGAAGGTCAAGGTTGGAAAGTAGACAAGCACGGTCTTGTGGATATAAACTATCAGCGTCGATATTAAGCCTATGAACCATTTGTCCTATCAAGTCAGGCTCAGCTCGTATACTTCACAAGTTATCATAAACGGAAAACAACAAGGTCGGACTGGTGGGCAGTATGCAAGACCAAAGCTAGAAATACCTTTGAGGTTGACGATATAGCTTATCAAGAGGATGAACTACCTCTTGTAACAAATATTATAGAAGTGGACAATACAGAAGTTCCTCATTACACATCTAATTGTGTAGAAGAAGTAGAATTATCTGAAGAGAAAGATGCAGATGAAAGTGAAGATGTAGAGGAGGAGGAAGAAGAAGAAGAAAAAGAAGAAGAAGAAGAATAAGAAGAAGAAGATGAGCTAAACGAACTAGATGAATTTTCAGAAGAGGATTAAATATGTACGTTTGTTTTATCATCATATTTGACACTTTAATGACACTTTTATGACTTATAATAGTTTTCCAAAATCTGTGATGTCTATCATATAAATATGTATATTTGTTTTATTGTCATATGTTATTATCGGGTATGACTAGACCCGGATGACGCGGAGGATATTATGTTAGGCAGTCCCGTGTGCGTCAGGCTGGAGATACAGATTCAGTACCCTCATTCTCATCTTCGAGTACGCCAGTGTACCATTCTGTTCCCGGTCCATTACCGGGATAGGGCAGTTCCATCAGGTTGGTGACTCCTCCTTCGTCGTCCAGCATTCCTTCTGCGTCCAGCATTTCTTCTGTGTCCAGCATTCCTCCTGCCGACGGCTCCATGGGGAGAGCCGACACTGAGCATATGGAGGACGGCGATCAGACTGATCCTGGTCAGGCAGGAGGTGAGAGCGACCCTCCATGCGCTCCCCCGGACGAAACGTGTATGGAGATTTGGACGGACGGGCCTACGAAGTAAGTTAATTAGTTAATATATATTTCTCAAATGATTATATGTACATATATATTCATGAAATTTATTATTGTATAGATATCGGCCTCCTGCCGTACAGACACAGCTGGGGTTATTTCTGAGGCAGAACTATGGTAGGCCTTAGATTAACTACTCAGATGCTCCTGTAGATAGAAATGCCTTTTGGTTGGCCCACTTCAAGGTGAAAAATTTGTTTATTTTTAAATTTTAATAATTATTTGTGTATATTATACAACTCTTTTTATTTTACTTCTTGTAGAGGACCTATTTCTATCCACCACACCGGCGACGAAGATCGAGGCCCAATTTTCTGCTGTTACAGGCAAGCTCATCCGTGATGCGATCCACGACCAGAAGTCTCGTGATCGCTCCGAAAAGCGGATCCATGGTTGGATCACGCCAGAGCAGTGGACTGCGATGAAGGCTAGATTCGGCGAGGCCAGGTACCAGGAGCGGTCTGACAAGGCTAAGGTGGCACGGTCGAGCGCCAGTAAGTGGTGTGGTGGCTCTATTCCTATGACGGAGCATTTTTGTCATTTGGTACGTTTCCAATGACGGATAATATTTTATATATAGTTGGATAGAATGTTTAATACTAATAATAGATAATATATTTTAACAGGTAAAAAAGGGTGAGGACCCCAACATGGTGACCGTCTTCCTGGTCACCCATCGGAAGGCTGGGGAGTTCAATGACGAGAGGGCGACACATGCATATGTACATTCTATTTTTATATTAATTTACTATAATTTAGAAAATAGGAAAATAGATATTAATATAGACTTTAGCAAACACTTAGACGTTAGCAAACATTGTTATAGGCCGAGTTTCTTCGGCTACAAGAGGAGGCGGCTGCTGCTGCTAGTACGCTAGCAGAGGGAGGGGCTGGAACTTCCTCACAGCCGCCTACAGCTCCATCACCGGACGACCTCTGGATGACCGTTGTTGGTGGTCTTCAAAAGGGTACGTACTACGTTATGGGATCCTACGGCGCCTATTTGGCTTCAGAGTCATCCCGGGCCCCCTCTGTCAGTGCACAGTCTCCAGCTTCGCAGGCGTCATCACGAGCTCAGGATATTGGTCGTCAGATCGACGAGCTGCATCACGAGTTACAGCAGCAGATTTTTGATCACCATACCGCAGAGTGACGATCCGACGATCCGATGATCATCGGACGATTTGATATGGTCGAGCGCAGTATACATGAGCTGATGAGTCTGCAGCAGGCTACAGCTGCCAGCTTGCACACGCTCACCAAGTCTACGGAGTGCATAGAGCGTAGACAGGTTGAGCTGGAGGGATCGCAGAGGACCATGTCTGCCACACTCACTTAGATACATACTTCGATTGAGGAGAGTTCTCAGAGGATGGTGAGTACCCTTGCTGCGCATGTTGAGCGACTGTAAGAGTTGGAGCAGATACGTCCTCCCGGTCCATCGACGGTGCCGACTCCAGATGTTGTACTGCCTCCTACTGCCCCTATGGTGCAGCTCACACAGGAGCAGTATGAGTACATGCTATCTCAGATGCGCAGCAGGGGTCCTCAGTGATCCAGTAGATTTTTTTTATCATCTTTGTATGTATTGGCCCTATGGGCCCATTGATCATTGGTACACTGATTTTCATTCTTATTTGACTCTGTTGGACATGTATGTTTATTGGACATGTATGTTTGTGATATTTACTTTGTTGGTATTTTTATTGAGTACATGTATGATATTTAGTTGTAGACCGTTATGATGGGAGACTGTTATGATGGGAGACTGTTATTCATCTATTAGTTGTAGACTGTTATGATGGGAGACTGTTAATTATGATGATATCTGCGACGGGGATGACATATACCTACGCTGGGTTATAAGCGATGATCTGATATACAAAGGAGGTGCTGCCCAAGTTTTAAAAAAATATAATGTGTATTTTTGTGATGATGTGTGTCTATGTTTACAGTGTATGTGAAATGCAGTGTTCGAAACCATTGATAGTTTCGATTACTGTTGTATGTTTTATCTTGGACAGAAAGAGCAACAGTTCAGGGTGTACTTCTGAGAGCTTTATTTTCACATCCTTCACTTTCTCGGGACGTCGTAAAGGATCCCGAGAAGGTGAAGGACGTGAAGAGGAAGCTCTGAGAAGTGCATCCTGAACTGTTGCTCTTTCTATCCAAGATAAAACATAGAACAATAAGCGAAACTGTCGATGGTTCGAACACTGCACTTCACACACACTGTAAACACAGACACACAACATAACAAAAATATACATTATATTTTTTTTAATTTTTTTATAATATCTGCGACATATAGCGACGATCTGCGACGTATAGCGACGTATCCTGACGTCACTAATTAGTGCTGTTACGTCGCTATCCGTCGCAATTTATCACTCAGTAGCTGACATGGTAGAATCCCGACGTCTCTAATTTGGTCGTTGTACGTCGCTACACTGCTGATGTGGCAGGCATGCCATGTCATCACATAAAAAGAAATAATGTCGCAAAGTAGTTGCACTACGTCGCTAATTTGGCGACGTACAATTTCGCCGCCCTCCGTTGCTAATTTTGCGACGACCCAGCGACATTGTGGTGACGTCGCAAACAACGACGGAGGGCGACGAATTTGTCATCTGCGACTAGCTTTTTTGCGACCTTTGTCACGACCCGCACCCTAGAATAAGGGCACGGGATGTGGGTACGTCCAGCCTACGCCACAGTATCGGCGGTAGAACGCTGTCCTAGGTCACAACATCTAACAGTTGAAGGTAAAACAGTTATACTCCCCGAATGGGGGTGACATAACAGAATATAACTCAATCACAGCTAAGGTGGAACATGAAAGGAAGATAGATAGATAATAAAAGATGCAAGATCCAAATCCACAGAAAATACAGTAGAGAGAAGCTAAGTGTCTATGATAAACTCCACAACATCCAGACATAATACAGATCCCAAATGTATATACAACTCAACTCCAAATACTATGAAATAAGATAAACTAACTATGGAGCAACTGTCTCTACTGGTAAGGGATCCGACTGGAAGTCCGGTTCGCAAGTGTCCTCTAGGGCTGTCCCATAATAAGTGTCTAAGCAGGCCTCCTCCTCGTCTTCTGTAAAATTTTCAATAGGTCCAGTCAGGACGGGAACGAGCACATATCTCTCAAACAGTTCATAGTAGGTTAGGAGTATAAATCATGCAATAAAGTAAAATACAGGAAGTGCTGAATGGAAGTACGAGTAAACAGGAGATATTTTGTAACTGAAAGTAAATACATGATAGTAGAGACTGTAAGTGGCTACGTTATTTAGAGCACAATATGGTTATGTAAACGGCTTAGGGGATAGTGTTCACATAACCAATTCTACTCACCCCGCCCCAATCAATACACAAGGATCCATTCAAGTTACATTATAAGCACATGAATACAACTAAGATACGTGAACTCATGTAATGAGTAGTACAAGAAGCACGTGATAAAGCACATGAAAGCACATGAGAACATGTAATAACATGAACTAGTATGAGTACAAGGAGTACCTGATGCACATGATAAAGTACATTAACATAAAATACCCGATGCACCCATAGAGGGATAACATCTCAGGAAAGGATCCATATAGTACTAATCCGTGAAGATACGTGTCAGCATCATGTAGAGTAATCTAGAGCAAGAATATAGTCCAGACAGGTATGAAAAGATCAGAGAATGTACTCGTCTACTAACTGAATGTCCGAGATAAAAGTACTGTCCGAAGAGTGGTGTCTGGCTCCTATTTAGAACAGTACAAGTCACAACAAGTCCAGAATAGAAATGAAATACACTACAATGCGTTCTACATGAATCTAGGTCAATCTAGACCAAAGTCAACTCTTGGTCAACTCTGGTCAACCCTAGAAGTCAAACTAGGTCAACCAAGTCAAACCTAAGTCAACTAGTCTAATCTAGGTCTAACAAGTCATTCTAGGTTCTAACAAGACTATTCTAGGTTTACTTGGCAATATCATGCCTAACTAACCTATAACAGATATCTACACAAGTCCCTCTATAAGCCTAACTATAATACACCAAATATATTATAACTTAATATAGGATGCACACATTAATATCTAATACACATATTGACAAGGCTATATAATGTAACTTAGAATACATAACCTATAGCCACTCTACAATATCACCCATACTCTATATCATACTATATAATACATTATATCATATATATATATACATTAACAAACATTCATATATATAGGAACCTACATATATATATATATATATATATATATATATATATATATATATATATATATATATATTTTTTTATATATATATATATATATATATATATATATATATATATATATATATATATATATATATATATATATGAAAAGAGTGAAGGGGGAAAACACATGAGTATACAAATGTGTGATGAGTGAAAAAAGGGTGAGACAATGAAGTGTGTGTGTGTGAAAGAGGGTGAGAGGGTGTGGTTCAGAAATTTAAGAAACAGTGTGACATTTTAGTTATGTAAAATCTGTGAATGGCAACCCAGTTTTCAATCAACATTTAAGAACTAATAATCAGTTCACAGATTTGAAGGGAAGGGAAATCAATCCAGGTTCTAGATAGCCTACCCCCTTTCAACCACTGAACTATATTACAACAAGGAAACACAAGTCCCATTCCAATCAGTCTAAAAACACAGAACCTATTTCTCAGGTTCAGTCCCACATTCAAAATACCCAGATTTACATAGGAATAAATTCAGATTTCAATTGAGTCTTAGCATTTTAGTTTAACAATAGGAAAGCCAATCTAGTTAACCCTTCAACCAATCTCAGGAAAATAGAAAACCTATTGCTAACAGTGAACACATAAAAGTCTAAATTCCAGTTAAAGGAAAACAGTGAATGCTCAAACTTATTCCCAGGTTTTGAAGAAACAACATTGAAATCAAATGAAAAGGTAAACTCAGGTAATGAAATTCAGTGAATGGGTGAAACTCAGATTTATATACATTAGAAACCACACATTTATCAAATCCCATTCTCAGGTTTATAAACTAACAGTTAACAACAAACATTTGATTAGAAAGGAAAGGAACTAGTTCAGGTATTTAACTAAGGAGCAAAAATCTCAGGTTTTAGATAACTGGAAACACAATACCATATCAATCAGTTCCTGGAGACTGAACTCAGTCCCAGGTTCATAACAGTTAAATGACAGTTTTGAAAAACAACCTAATACCAATATCCCATTTCCCAATTCTAAAAGCCTATATTTGAATGAAATATGAAACTATGCATGAATAATGATATGTGGGGATATTTAGCAGTGATAAAAATCAACAAACAGGAATTAATATTGAGGAATTAGAAGGAAACCCAATGTATCAGGACAGTGTCAGTGAAGAACACCAATAATCCATGTTCGAATACAATTTACATTACAAACCTAATTTAACATGTAAATTAATTCTAACAGGGATTATACAACATATATGTGATCTAATTAACAATTTAAAATCGCTAATTAATATTCAAAACGAACCAAAATAGAGAACAACACACAGTGCACTGATATGTGCACAGTGTACGAACAATGCATACACGAATCCGTATCCGACACGACACGAGAGTTCCTGAAACTCTAGGGATCTCGTGTCAGACAGTGCCCCATCACAAGTGTCCAAATTCACGTGTCGAGGTGGCATGTCCCGCGCGCAATAGCACCCGAGCAGCAGGGCATGCCACCTGCCCGCACGCGCGCACGCACGACCGCGTGTCCACGTACCTGTGTCGACTCAACCCGACACTAATTAGTGCTCAGTGCTAAAGAAATGCATAAACGAGGTCAAGATCTATTTTTCTATTCAAACACAATCCACAAAATCAAACGAAATGCCCTTTGAGGCATTTCGTCGAACACGTTCCTATATACACTGATATGTGTCCGATACGGACACGTAATGGGCTCAAAATCTAGGGTTAGCCTATCCTACTGTTAGGTTAGGGTTAGGGCATCCTAGAAATGAAATTAAACAGAAATTACATGGAGTAGATCGAAATATACCTATTGATGAGCAAAGGGTCAAAATCTCCAAATGGAAAGAGTTCCTCAAGCCACCAAACTCCCTCAAATTGTGTCCTTCCTAAAAATACTCAACACCAACAGCAAGTAGACTAATATTAGGTCCTATTGCAATTGGTTTGGAGGAATTTGGAGTTGAAATGGATTTTCTAAGATTTTAGAAAGATGGAGACTCACCTCTTCCAAATGGCAATAATTTCTAAAGAGGCAAGCCCTAATTTCAAGGTGCTATAAATAGGAGGGAACACACTAGTGGTCGGCCAAGGGTTTTTAGGGTTAAGGTTTGGTTCATGGGGTGTGGGCCTATGGGCCATTAAGCCTTTAAGTCACAATAATGACTTGTGAAATCACAAGCCATTCCTTAAACAATTCAAATCCTATTTTCCCAAAATAAATTCTAATGGGTTAATATCACTATCTTAAGTCAACCTAGGTTTCCATATCCTAATCACATAGTCATGACCTAGGTTAGCCACTAGGTTAGTCTCCAAAGTCAACATAAGTCAAAGTCAACTAAAACACCAAAATCAATTATACTAAAAATCTCTAAAAATCACATTAATTCTAATAAATCTAAATAATAAATAATAATTCCAAATAATTCCCAAAATTTCAAAAATGACCAAAATGACCAAAATACCCTCAATCTAGAAAAGTGGTAGTGACAACCTTCATGTTTCGTCGCTAAAGTCATCGCTAATTACGATTAACAACGTATTTTCCTTAATTAGCGACGTATCCTGACGTCGCTAATTTGCCTTATTTTAGTAGTGTGAGTAGCTTACCCATGAGTGTTTCCAGAGACATTGTTGGGAGGTCATTTCCTTCAATGATTGCTGTAGCCTTTGGAATCCAGTTCTTTGCGAGAGCTCGTAGGAGTTTGCGAATCTTCTCATGGTTACTGTATTCCTTGCCTAATGAAGACAAAAGATTTACAATATCCAGAAATCTCGTAAACATCTGAGTTACGGATTCATTTGGCTTCATCTTGAACGCCTCGTACTCTTGAGTAAGTTTGCTGATCTTTGACTCCTTGACTTATGTTGTTCCTTCGTGGGTTACTTCGAAAAGTTTCCATATTTTATTTGATGTTGTGCAAGTCGACACCCTGTTAAACTCAGTTCTGTCTAAAGCACAAAATAAAGCGTTAATAGCACGTACGTCAAGACTGGCCTTTTTTTTTTCATCCTCTGTATATTTATCATGGGGGTTTTCAACTAAAACTCCCTCAACAGTAATACGAGGAGGCTTTTTGTAGCCATCAATAAGTATAGACCATAAGTCAAAATCAAGAGATTTTAAGAAGAAACTCATCTGTGTTTTCCAATAAGTGTAGTTTGTGCTGTCAAACAGTGGAGGTCTGTTTGTGGCTTGGCCTTCACTTGTGAATTTTACAGTTGCCATGTGTAATGCTGTGATCTATATAACAATTAAAAATAACTGAATATAACTCAATTTTACCTTGATTTACCTGTATAACCCGTTCTGATACCGATTGTAGGAACAAAATCGTAAAGCAGAATACTCTCGAGGGGGGTGAATAGAGTAGGCAGCGGAATATTGCTAATTAAAAACTTTGTTAGTAGTTAGATCACAGAAATAATAATAATCACAAGGTAATAACTGTAAAGAAAAGAGTTCAGAAGGCAAACACAAACACAGAGATTTATACTGGTTTCCCTCTTGTGAGGACTAGTCCAGTCGGAAGAACTCTAGCTTTCAGTTGAATCCACTATTGGAAAATCCCACAAGTTTTTATACGAAGTCCTTGCAACTTCTACAGACGCAAGCTTTGATACGAAGAACTCGACCAACTTCAGTTTTAAAGAGTCTTTCTTCAATCAAGCCTCTGATTACAATTTCTCTGAAATCTTCTAGACCGCACCGTACCGACAAATTGACTAGAGAATTGTAACTGGCTTGGAATTTGAAAATGAAAGCTTTTTGAAAACTCGTTGGAAGAAACATAAGCTTTAGAAGAGAAGATATGAAAGTGAATGAGTTGTTTGAAAAGATCAGAATTCCTTTCTATTTATAGTTTTTTCAAAGACAGAACTTTGGCAGAATTCGGACAGAATTCGAACAGAACTCTTTGTAACAAACCGCAACTGAATAGAGACCAAGTTCAAAAACCAACATTCACATAACATTTACCTTGGCCGAACTCTGGCCGAGTTCTGTCAGGGTTGGTCAGGTTTCTTTAATGAAAAATATTTTGGGCTTTTTGAAATCCTTCAGAAGCCTTTGTAAATAATAGATGTTTTTCAAAACATAGGTTAATTTTGAAAACGATAGGTCAATTTTGAAAAACGATTTCGGATAGCCTATTTGCCCGTACGACTTGGTGTATAATATATTCCTTGACTCAATAAAAATAAAAATTATATTGCATAAGGAAATACAGTCTCGAGTGGCAAACAAAGCTTCGGTCTTGAGCAGTGTCCAAAATAACTTGAGTAAACATCTGAATTGTTTCATATATCGAGACAGAGTTTGATCAATTATTAAAATCAGGTTTGACCATGACCAATGGGCCAACACTATCTCTATTTTTTATACTTCGTTTCAATATTTCATGACACCTTGCTCCAACTCAATGTTCATCAAACGAATAACCCGAAGGCGCCGAACATTTTGAGGTACCATGCTACATTCAGTAGTTCTGTCGTATTCGTGCCATAATTGTCCTCTTCGCGACAAAGCCATCCTTTTATAAGTCTTGTGCACATACGCACGCTTTGACACAATTATTCTCTATTCTTTGACTTATGCATTTGATGCACGCCTCGATACTGTATTTCCATGTTCTATGCTTTAGTGTTCAATGTTCTCCTACTCGTGCATTTGATGCACATTACGACATGATCTTTCAATGTGTTAGACTTATGTTCATTCCCTCCGACTCGTGCACTGAGGCACGCCTCGATAGAGTACTTAATGTTCTATGGCTCGTGCTTTAAGGCACTCGTATCAATATACTCTTTCAATGTTTTAGCCCTCTGACTCATGCACGGAGGCACAAATGACTCGTTCCTGAGGTACTCGCTGATACAATTATCCCACGTTCTTATGGCTTGCACACCGAGGCACTCGTCGTTGCGATATTTCGATGTTCAATTGCGACTTGTGCAATTGATGCACGTTTTACCTCAATATCCTTAGTGATCGACGCACACTACGATTTTTCTTATTCGAACCACGTCCGTGGACACGATAACATAGCATACAAAGGTACATTTGAATTAGGCATGACATAATAGGAAAGCAGGTTCAAGGTCCTCCCACCTTAGCTGATATGCCTGTTCGTTTTGTCAACTCGTTGCTACTCGATTCTTTAACTTCGTTGTACGGCCAACTCATTTGACTTAGCCATCCGAGCATTTCATGCTCTGTTGAACTATCCAACTGATTCGACCTACCATGTCTATGCCTTAGCTCGTTGCGAGGCGATACTTTGAATTTCTACGAACTCCGTTGCAGATAAGGCAAAATGTTGACCTCTTATAATTTAGTATAAAATCTTAGACTGCATATAAAACCAACTAAAATCAATACTTGTTCGGATCAAACTTATCATCTCTTCGGATTAACTTAGACTTTCATCAATTCGTATTGGTACTTGATTGGGTCAACTTAACTCTTTGAGTCAATGACTCAATATAATGCACCATGCGAAGCGGGTGGGGTTGGGGGAAATCTGGCTTACATTCTTTATATATTGAACACTTGGATAACACGTATTATTGTGCATTGATGGTCCATTAATTGATTACGAGTCGGGTTGGGGGAAATATTTATCTAATATGTGATTAATTCTCGCAGTATAATATTGTGCATAGCTTAACAGCACATCATGCACGTGTGGTTAAGCATGACCCTATTCTATTGTGCTATTATGCTTACCAGCCGATCACATATTAGGCTAATATTTGAAATCACTACTACATTAATTAGTTGTACATTATTTCAACTATTGTATCATTTCCAGTTGCAGGTTAGTCCATATCATATTGTTGTACTACAGTTTTACTTAGTATTGTATTCATTTCGTAGGGTTGTACTTTACTCTTTCTGATTGGTTGTATTATAGGTGAGATAAATGAGATGCTGTTTACTAGCTAATATGGTCCCGTTGAGGACGTACCCAGAGATAACCTAGCATAGGACCCGAAGCCAGCTACTGATGTTGAGATTTAGTATTTGAGAGTTGTATAGTTTTTCTTTCCAGTATAGATGATGTATTATTTGATGTTGTGTTGTGTAGGTTGGATGATTGTACTCATAATAAGCTTAGGTGTCACTTCACTATTTATCGAATTTGTTTTTGGATATACTTTGTGAAAGTGTACACCTAAAGCATAGTGACCTGTGATGTTATATTGATTGTTATGTAGGCACGATTATAGATTTATGTGATGAGCTGATTGAATATTACTTGGGCAATTCTTGAGGTATAGACAGCTTACTATTTCTGTATTCGCAGTGTAGGCTGGGCGTATCCGATTCTTATCCAGGTATCTGGGAGCGGATCATGACATATTTTTACTGGTGGCACATGCAGGTCTATCATGATAGTACCAATGTATTAGAGTACTATTAGGTATCTTGTAGGTAAAACTCATCTTTGTGGATTTTTATTTACTGTCTTTAATATTTGCTTTAAATTTATTTTCTAGCACATCTCTTATAAACACTTATGTTCTTTTTCCTCTATTCCAGAGAATGGCAAAAGGAAGAAAGAAGACGCGAGGTCGCACCCCTAGTAGAGGCGGCTCTGAGGGAGCATCTTCTTCCCACCTCGTAGGTCAAGAGACGGGTTATGACTCCTCCACCCCCGATTCATAGTGGCATTCCAATTATTCCAGGACTTATGCCTGCAAAGGGGTCTCAGTTCTTTGAGTTTATCCAGGGTATGATGAAGACCTAGAGGGAGCAAACTGCCATTATGAGGCATGGTATGAAAAATGCCCATTCAGTAGCTTTGGCCGCCATGGACAAAATGGTCAATCAGCAGCAGACCCTACAACATCCGGCTCGGCACAAGGTTGGCGATATCTTAGATTTTAAGAAAATGGATCCCAAGGACTTCAATGGAACATAGGGGATTATCTACGTCGATGAGTGGCTTGAGGATATTGAGAGACTCCTTTGTGTTTCCCGACTTCTAGATGATTTAAAGATAGAGGCCGCATGATTTCAGCTTCACAATCTGGCAAGGACATGGTTCAGGAATGAACCCAAGCTCGCTGTGCCAAATCTTATTTGGGAGATATTCAGAGAGTTGTTCCAGCAGAAGTTATTTCCATATATGAATAGAAATATTTGAAAAACAATTCCGAAATTTCGAGCAAAAAAATAGACAACTGAGGAGTATGCTGCAGAATTCAGTCGAACGAACAGATTCACTGACTATATGGTAGCGAATCCTGAGATCCGAGCCAGAGATTTTGTTAGGGGTTGACTAAGAAGATTTGCGTCCTTGTTATTGCAAATGGCACAAAAACTTATGGAGAGATATTATCCAAAGCCCAGGGAGTAGAGGTCAACTTAGACCTTCAGCCGAAAAAGGACCGAGAGACCTTTGGAAGTAGCAGCACTGGTGGGATTGCCAAGCGTCCATATATTCCTCTAAAGTCTTTCCAGCATCAGGCTCAGCCTCATCTACATATTTGATCCCCCATACCATCGCCACATCAGCAGATTTAGACTGTCACTACTTGTGCTTTCTGTCATAGGCCAGGTCATCACTGGGACATCTGCCATAAAAGGCTGGGACATTGTCTATCATGTGGGTCACTTATCTACCAAGTTAAAGATTACCCCACGACTTTCATTCGTTGTCACGACCCGCACCCAATGTGAGGGTACGAGCACGTAACAACGCCCAGCCTACGCCATAGTGTCGGCGGTAGAACGCTATTCTAGGTCACTATCTAACCAACCAATCACGCAATTATATAATGTACTTGTCAAAATATCAACCCCGAATGGAGGACAAGTATAGATATAATGTAATCTCAATCACAGTCTAAGCACGATATGATAACACAGAAGATTATAACTAAGACTAAATAACAGCAATAAACCAACTACTAAATAATATAATCTCAGACAATCTCAAATAACATATCTCAACTTATATACAACTCCAGTTCTAAAACATGAAAACTAAAATAAGACAACTAGCTAATCTCCCGATCACTCCTGAGTGTCGGGGCCATAGGTAGCTAAGCCATCTCCTGGTCCATAATATGTAGGGCATGTGTCCTCAGGGCAATCATCTGTAAAATTTACAACAGGTCCAGTCAGGACAAAAATGAGTACAACTCATCAAGAAAACCCAAGTAAATGACAGAGAACTATAAAGCAGTTATAGGCAGTTTTATTGATGAACATGGTGGTTTATATGCAGGTGATGGTATAGAGAAACAGATAAGATACAAGGAAAGTAAAGTAACTAAAACAAGAGAAGAATCATGTCAATGAAGACTGTAAATATAACTAGTTGAACTAGAGAACACGGTATAAGTCCAGGCCGTAAATATAACAAGTGTAATCCTATGTAATTCCAGTACGGGACGAATCTCATACAAGATGAATCCAGTACAAGATGATTCTAGTCAGTGATCAAGAATCCAAGTGAGACCAGCTATAATCTAATAGTGTATTTTAAAATACTGAGATCGACATGTAAACGATTGTAGGTATCAGGCATATCTCTCACTGATCAGGCGAGAGATGGCTATACTTCCAGTAGATTCTAGTAAGGAGATTCCAGATTTGGGGTATGTCTACATGCCTTTCTTAATATTTCCCCGCCCCGTAATACAAGTGAATCCAGTACAAGACACGAGAATCGAGAGAGTCCAGCCAAACACGATGATACTAGTAATGATTCCAGAATGATTCCAGTAATAGAGGCCAAACAATATGGTAAGTGTGTCGCATACATGAATCCAGAAATATCCATACGTGTGGTAACAGAGAATCACATAAAACTAACTAGAACTGAAGTACAGTAACTGACAAATAAGTGAGAGAACTATCAGAGAATGTACTCGCCTGCTACTCTGAAAAGAGTAGTGTAATATCAGATGTCTGCACCGGAGTCACAATATCCTAAACAAAGGAATACAGGTTATAATGTGTTTAAAATAAGACAAATGATGTTTATGATGCAATCTACATGATTTCTAGGCCAATCTAGGTCAAAGTCAACTCTAAGTCAAACCTGGTCAACTGTCTAGGTCAAACTAGGTCCAAGTCAAGCTTGGTCAACTCAGGGTCAAACCTGAGTCAACATCTAGTCAATCCTGAACTATTGGGTCAAACTTGATTAATTCTAGGGTTTGGTCAACTATCTAGTCAAGGGGGTTAATATTAGACTATTGGTCAATATCTAGGTCAACTCTATGATACACTAACTCATTCTAACCCATAGGTTGATATAACTTAGGATGCCATATATACTATATCATATATATATCAATATATATATACACCCAAAGCTTATAGTCCTAGACATGAATCCCTCTTAGGTAAACCACAACAAGCCATTACTACCTATACACATGTATCCTTACTTACCAATCATTACCATGCCATGCCCTATGATACCATAACCTTCTGCCCATGTAATCCTTTATCCTCACTCAACTCCACACACAAGGGCACACTCATAAACTTCACATCTCATATATAATATCACACATCTATATAGTTAGCAAATATATATATAGACTCATATTACCTATATACCTATATCAATCTCAGGTATCTACCTAAGCCTAATTAATATCTAATCTCATATCTCTATGTAACTCATGCATGAACATATCCCCAAACCAAGATACAACCCATATGTATATATCATATGACATATAGGTCATATTTGGGAAATAGCCTATAATCCATATCAATGTTATCGATATTTCAACCTACACAATATCTCTCAGGAACCTGAGAATGAAAAACTACTCCCCCCATGCTTGCAACCCACTCCCAATCTCAAGAATCCTGAGATCAACTCTCAACCTTTCGACTATCCAACAATGCCATATGGTCAAGCCAAGTTGCTAAGGGGCTCAGTCCCCTGCTGTTGCTGCTAGTGCAGTACACTGCTGCTGTAGTACAAAAGCCAGGCCAAGCCAAGGCAGGCCAAGCACTGGCCTAGGCAAGATGGTTCCTGCCTACTGCCCTTCAACTCACAGCTCCCTTTATAATACCAATACTAAACATATACATGACACTATATGAACCCACACCCAATCCATAAAAAGCTGAACATATATAGGTAGATAATATCCAAAACTTATATATATAAATACTCACCCAAAATATATATATATCATCACTATACATACAATTTCAGAAAATAGTGAACACATTACAGTTCCCACATGTAAACGATCTAACACATGTGTATGAACTGTAAGAAGTGTGTGTGGCATGTAGGGTGAGTGACTATGTGTGTGTGACACATGAGAAAAAAGCACACAAACTGTTCTCAGGTTTGTAGAGGTGGTCTCAGGTTTGTTTGATTTAACACATGACAGTTCAACCATTCATAACCATTTTAAAACCAAAACCAAACCATATATGAAGTACATGAACCCAAATCAGAACACAGCTCTTCCCAATCACCATATATAAACTCAAACACAGGTATTCAACACCAAACAAACTGATACTCCACTGGGAAAACAGTGTGTTAATCTTCAGTTTTCAGTGTTAACAGTTTCAGGAAAAAGGATTCGAAAGCATAACCCAATGCTAAAACTAATATCATTGAACCCTAGGTTAACTAACTTGTACACATCATCCTATTAAACATGTTAGCTTCGACATTAACACAAATAATCGAAATCAAAATAGGGAATATCAGAGAACAATTGTCTAACACAACCCGTATCAGAAATTACATGTTCGAAACCCCTATCAATATTGAAAACCCCAATTCAAACTGCAATAATTTAAAGTACAGATGTGAGCCACCATGCATACATGTCAAGGGTGCTAATCGTGTCCACAACCGTGTCCAATGTGGACACAAAGTGTCAAACATAAGAGAAACCCGACAGTGACTGAACTGTCAGTTAAGGCTGTCTCGTACAGCCATGTCGTGTCCGATTGGACACGACTCAGTGCTCGAGACGAGCCGTGCTCTTGCACAGTGACAGGTGGGGTATAGGACTAGGTTTCTAGTGGCCTGCAACGTGTCTATGCGAACCCTGGTGTCGTGTCGAACCGCGTATCAGTGTCTCGTACGTGCGCGTGTGTGCGTGTGGTCGAGACAGTGCGGTCGGGATTTCTCCCAATCCACTCGACGAAACTCGACCAAATTTTGTGAGCGTTGTGTCAGACACCAGGCACACATGTCCACAAAAAATTAGGCCATGAGAGGCCGTGTCGTGTCCTGTGTCGACCCCGAGCAGCAGGGCAGCGCACCGGGGCCTCGTGCGTGCGTGTGTGTCAAAATTTGGACACGAAACGTGTCCAGAAATGTGCTCAGACACAGACCATAGTAATTTACACATAATAAGCTTTTCTAAATGTGTAATTTATTTTGAAAACCAGGAACAAAAAGTTCAAAGAGGCATTTCATCAAACACCTAAGTATATACATTGATACGTGTCCGATACGGACACCAAACAGACACAAAATCCACCCAAATTCGAGGTACAGCTAGGGGACTCCTGGATCTAGCACTAAATGCAAAGAAAATGAAATTTTAGATCAATTTGTGGAGTTTTACCTATAGGTGCAAAAAGCATAAAATAGCTCCAAATGGGGGGTGTTCTTCTTGATGGCCAAATGCTCCAAATGAAACCAAAACTGAGATTAACCTCCAGAAATATTAAACATACAGAAATTAGAATCTAATGCAAAAGACTAGGATTAAAAAGAAATTAAAATGAATTTATGGGAATTTTTGGAAGGGGAAAAATACCTTTCTTTTTCTATGTGTTGAAATGAAATAAAAGAGGCAAGCACTAATGAATAAGTATTTATATAGGGTGGGAATCCCTATGTGGCTGGTCATAAAGGAAGGAATTAGGGTTAGGGTGTCAAATCATGGGCAAGGGCCAAGTCACAAGTCATTAAGTCCTTAATCACAAGTCATTTCATTAAACCACAAACCATGAAATAATTTCACTTAAACTAATCCTCCTAATCCAAAATTAGTTTCTAATGACTAAAAGTAGGTTAACCTAAGTTAGACTAGGGTCACCATGGCTAGGGTTAGCTTCTAGGTTAGTCCTCTAGGTCTCAACAAGTCAAGGTCAACTAGAATTCACCAATTCAATAAATTATCAAATAATTCAAATAAGTCAAAATGACCAAATTACCCTTAGGCTAAAAATGATAATTAAATCATCCTAATGACATGGTTAGGCTCTAGGTCATGCAGTCTCTCGGGTTTCACTGGCAGCACATCAAAATCACAAGTCATGACTCAAAGTAATTTTTAAATAGTTTAAAAATTATTAAAAATCACCAAAAATCATAATGTGTAATAATTATCAATAAATAATAATTATAAATACAAAATTTCAAAAATACCTTCATTCCAGAAACTGGGTGTTACAATCCTACCCCCCTTAAAAAAATTTTGTCCTCGAAATTAAAATGATCGTACCCCTTCTAGGTCAAACCCCCAGCAAATCAAGCTCAACAGATAACATGCAACACCGTCCTACTGGTCGCGATTCCACAGTCTCGAACATGGTCACCATACTATCTATCATAGTACAAATCATCCTGACAAGTACTAATGGAATCACACAACAAGATGGAAAGAAGAACAAGAAAGACAGACCTGCTAACCCGTCACCCGTAGCGTCGGTCTACTCGACTGTCAGCGCAAAAGCCCTGCCCCTCTGGAGTATATCTCTCTGATGGTGCGGGGCACGGTGCTGCGCTACAGGTGGCCTAGCTCCCTCTATCTAATCCATGACGCTCAAGTAATATCCATCCTGATATTCTACTCAATTATACTAGGGCACCATCTATATGGTATCTATTCTGCAATCTGATAATCATACCCGTCTATCCAGAACCATGTTACCAGAATCCTCGTCACACCAGTAAGTATGGCTACGATAATCCATAGAGTCCACAACTAATGTACATACCTCTAGAATCATGGTATTTAAAATTTTTGCATTGCCGCTAGCTTGGCTGCAAAAACTTTAAATTCCCACACCCGAGAAATATATCCAAAATCAGACTCTATCTCATCGTCCAACCAGCTGATATGGCTGTAGAAGACTCTAGATTCCATGACTGAGGCAACCTAGCCCATAATGTTATCTTGGTAGAAAATCAAGTCAATAATGAATACCAAGAATCAGTTCAACGATGAATCAAGGAAGATAGACAGATACTGTCAGAATCGAATTTCGAGATAGTTTATAATGAGATTCTCAAGGGTCATCCCAGGAATCGTCTCAAGTAGTCCTAACTGTGATTAAGTACCTCTCTGTTATAGCCTACCTCTCAATCCTATCGCAGGCTTGCAGCAGTACAACTAAGTCGCCGTACTATCGCGATATCGCACTAATGCTACTCTCGACCTGCATGGACCACCACTAAAAATGTGTCACGACCCGCACCCACTGTGAGGGTACGAGCACGTAACAACGCCCAGCCTACGCTGCAGTGTCGGCGGTAGAACGCTGTTCTAGGTCACTATCTAACCAACCAATCACGCAATTATATAACGTACTTGTCAAAATATCAACCCCAAACGGAGGACAAGTATAGATATAATGTAATCTCAATCACAGTCTAAGCACGATATGATAACACAGAAGATTATAACTAAGACTAAATAACTGCAATAAACCAACTACTAAATAATATAATCTCAAATAATCTCAAATAACATATCTCAACTTATATACAACTCCAGTTCTAAAACATGAAAACTAAAACAAGACAACTAGCTAATATCCCGATCACTCCTGAGTGTCGGGGCCATAGGTAGCTAAGCCATCTCCTGGTCCGTAATATGTAGGGCATGTGTCCTCAGAAAAATCATCTGTAAAATTTATAACAGGTCCAGTCAGGACAGGAATGAGTACAACTCATCAAGAAAACCCAAGTAAATGACAGAGAACTATAAAGCAGTTATAGGCAGTTTTATTGATGAACATGGTGGTTTATATGCAGGTGATGGTATAGAGAAACAGATAAGATACAAGGAAAGTAAAGTAACTAAAATAAGAGAAGAATCATATCAATGAAGACAGTAAATAAAACTAGCTGAACTAGAGAACACGGTATAAGTCCAGACCGTAAATGTAACAAGTGTAATCCTATGTAATTCCAGTACGGGACGAATCTCATACAAGATGAATCCAGTACAAGATGATTCTAGTCAGTGATCAAGAATCTAGGTGAGACCAGCTATAATCTAATAGTGTGTTTTAAAATACTGAGATCGACATGTAAACGGCTGTAGGTATCAGGCACATCTCTCACTGATCAGGCGAGAGATGGCTATGCTTCCAGTAGATTCTAGTAAGGAGATTCTAGATTTGGGGTATGTCTACATGCCTTTCTTAATATTTCCCCGCCCCGTAATACAAGTGAATCCAGTACAAGACACGAGAATTGAGAGAGTCCAGCTAAACACGATGATACTAGTAATGATTCCAGAATGATTCCAGTAATAGAGGCCAAACAATATGGTAAGTGTGTCACATACATGAATCCAGAAATATCCATACGTGTGGTAACAGAGAATCACATAAAACTAACTAGAACTAAAGTACAGTAACTCAGAAATAAATGAGAGAACTATCAGAGAATGTACTCGCCTGCTACTCTGAAAAGAGTAGTGTAATATCAGATGTCTGCACCGGAGTCACAATATCCTAAACAGAGGAATACAGGTTATAATGTGATTAAAATAAGACAAATAATATTTATGATGCTATCTACATAATTTCTAGGCCAATCTAGGTAAAAGTCAACTCTAAGTCAAACCTGGTCAACTGTCTAGGTCAAGCTAGGTCCAAGTCAAGTTTGGTCAACTCAGGGTCAAACCTGAGTCAACATCTAGTCAATCCTGAACTATTTGGTCAAACTTGATCAAATCTAGGGTTTGGTTAACTATCTAGTCAAGGGGTTAATATTAGACTATTGGTCAATATCTATGTCAACTCTATGATACACTAACTCATTCTAACCCATAGGCTGATATAACTTAGGATGCCATATATACTATATCATATATATCAATATATATATACACCCAAAGCCTATAGTCCTAGACATGAATCCCTCTTAGGTAAACCACAACAAGCCATTACTACCTATCCACATGTACCCTTACTTACCAATCATTACCATGCCATGCCCTATGATACCATAAACTTCTGCCCATGTAATCCTTTATCCTCACTCAACTCCACACACAAGGGCACACTCATAAACTTCACATCTCATATATAATATCACACATCTATATAGTTAGCAAATATATATATAGACTCACATTACCTATATACCTATATCAATCTCAGGTATCTACCTAAGCCTAATCAATATCTAATCTCATATCTCTATGTAACTCATGCATGAAAATATCCCCAAACCAAGATACAACCCATATGTATATATCATATGACATATAGGTCATATTTGGGAAATAGCCTATAATCCATATCAGTGTTACAAATATTTTAACCTACACAATATCTCTCAGGAACCTGAGAATGAAAAACTACTCCCCCCATGTTTGAAACCCACTCCCAATCTCAAGAATCCTGAGATCAACTCTCAACCTTTCGACTATCCAACAATGCCATATGGTCAAGCCAAGTTGCTAAGGGGCTCAGTCCCCTGCTGTTGCTGCTAGTACAGCACACTGCTGCAATGCTGCTGCTGCTGCAGTACAAAAGCCATGCCAAGCCAAGGCAGGCCAAGAACTGGCCTAGGCAAGATGGTTCCTGCCTACTGCCCTCCATCTCATAGCTCCCTCTATGATACCAATACTAAACATATACATGACACTATATGAACCCACACCCAATCCACAAAAAGCTGAACATATATAGGTAGATAATATCCAAAACTTATATATATATATACTCACCCAATATATATATATATATATATATATATATATCATCACTATACATACAATTTTAGAAAACAGTGAACACATTACAATTCCCACATGTAAACCATCTAACACATGTGTATGAACTGTAAGGAGTGTGTGTGGCATGTAGGGTGAGTGACTATGTGTGTGTGACACATGAGAAACAAGCACACAAACTGTTCTCAGGTTTGTAGAGGTGGTCTCAGGTTTGTTTGATTTAACACATGACAGTTCAACCATTCATAACCAATTTAAAACCAAAACCAAACCATGTATGAAGTACATGAACCCAAATCAGAACATAGCTCTTTCCAATCACCCTATCTAAACTCAAACACAGGTATTCAACACTAAACAAACTGATACTCCACTGGGAAAACAGTGTGTTAATCTTCAGTTTTCAGTGTTGACAGTTTTAGGAAAAAAGGATTCGAAAGCATAATCCAATGCTAAAACTAATCTCATTGAACCCTAGGTTAACTAATATGTGCACATCATCCTATTAAACATGTTAGCTTCGACATTAACACAAATAATCAAAATCAAAACAGGGAATATCAGAGAATAATTGTCTAACACAACCCGTATCAGAAATTACATGTTCGAAACCCCTATCAATATTGAAAACCCCAATTCAAACTGCAACAATTTAAAGTACATATGTGAGCCACCATGCATACGTGTCAAGGGTACTAATCGTGTCCACAACCATGTCCAATGTGGACACAAAGTGTCAAACATAAGAGAAACCCGACAGTGACTGAACTGTCAGTTAAGGCTGTCTCGTGCAGCCATGTCATGTCCGATTAGACACGACTAAGTGCTCGAGACGAGCCGTGCTCTTGCACAGTGACAGGTGGGGTATTGGGCTAGGTTTCTAGTGGCCTGTAACGTGTCCACGTGAACCGTGGTGTCGTGCCGAACCGCATATCAGTGGCTCGTACGTGCGCGTGTGTGCGTGTGGTCGAGACAGTGCGGTCGGGATTTCTCCCAATCTACTCGATAAAACTCGACCAAATTTTATGCGTGTGGTCGAGACAGTGCGTGTGGTCGAGACAGTGCGGTCGGGATATAATGTATGGGAACGGGATCATTGTAATCTGTAATGTTCTAAGAGAATGTAACATTGTATCAGAGAGAATCGAGAGCTTGTAATATGTTCAAATGAAATCAATAAAGAGATTTGTTTCCTGTTACCATTGTGTTCAATGCATGTATTCTGAAATATGTCCGCTGTTGCTTCAATTATCTGCGGTACGTTCCGCTGCGTATTGTCAACCTTGTCTATCTTATCTTGCTTCAGGTCTTGGCCTTGTGCAAGCGCAACTTCGGCTTGCACAGCATCACGCCCTAGCGAGGACGAACGGTCCCAAAGGGTCCGAAGCGAGGACGAAAGGACTCTGCGGGATCGGGGCGTGACAGAATGGTATCAAAGCAACACGATCCTCTGGCCAATTTTGGTTCGATTAAATTCGTACATGTTCTTTTGATCCAAAATTTTCTTGCCTGCTTGATATCATCAATGAGATGAACGTTCCATACAATAAGTCCGTAAATATTTTTATGATGCCGGCATATGTTTTATCGATTTGATTGATTGAGATTGAAATGCTTGATTGAACAAGAGTTTTGATATGATCTGAATTGTGATTTCATGGATTGATGATGGCGAAGGATGAGGACTATCGCAGCTAAGGATATCGTAAGTTTCTCATTAAGTTTCGAGGACGAAACTTCTTTTCGGTGGGTAATTATGTAGTGCCCCGCTCCGCGAAGGCACTAGATAGACAGAAAGATCGGATTGCTGGCTCTGCAACAGAAGACGATTGATCTGGGTGAGTGGACGAAGTCGCATTTGCTGATTCGCTTACGCCTAATAAGAATTTGAGTTTTTGATTGAATGCTTTTGTTAATAACAAGATGGTGAATCATTGAGTATGCTTTAAGAGAATCCACATGTTGCCATGCTAAGAACAAGAAAAGAGATAACATATATGCTAAGAAGATTTGTTACTTGCTAATAAGAAATGAATTGATGCCTGTATGCTAAACTAGAGATGATGCCTTTAATCACAGAACTGTTGCCATGCTTAATAAGAACAGAAAAGAGAATGCTCAATTGTCCATAACAGTAAGCTATCAAGAGTAGAGTTCCTGCTTGTTGCTACTTGCTTAAACAAAAGATTGTTCATTGTCCCTTGATTATTGCTATGAAATGACAGAGATGTATAGAGATGGCACATTGTGCAAGAGATGATACGACTTGTCCGTATAGAGAAAAAAGTAGAGCTACTGGCTCGATTACATGAAAAAGAAGAGATGAATATGGTTGCAAGTTGCTTGATCGATGCATGATTGTTTATATGATAGTTGCATTTGCATTGGTCTAGACGGCTTGTGCACAAGTGGTAGTCTCTCGACGATTCTGGGGGCACCCGGAGTCGATCGGCCTAGGAGAGAACATGACACCTGGGGCTAGAAGTCCTCGCAGTAAGAGGGGGTATCAGTCTATTAGCAGTTGGACAAGAAGTTCCGACTGCTAATATGGGTATTGCCCATGGACCACAAGAGTTATTGTCATGCTGCATATTGATAAGAGTTAAAAGAATGTTTTGCTAAGATCTAACAGTGCAGAGACGAACATGGAATGATAATGTTGGTTTATAATGTTTATGCTAATTCTTGTCTTGTGCAGGGATGGATGGTCGGCTATGGTAAGAATCACTGAAAAGTGATACATATGTGTTTCTTAAGTTTTCCTATATGAATTGCTTGCAGAGATTATTCTGTTACAAAGAAGTGCTATGTTCCACTAAAGAAAAGATGTAATATCATGCTTGTAATCTGACCCTAAGATTGTCCTGAACAAGAGAAAAGAATGTTAAAGATGTTGTCCCTAATGAAATGATATGCTCATGAAACACGCTACGCACAGCACAAATGAATAGTCGTCGCGCTTGTATTGATTTGTCCCTTGTATGCTTGAGATGAAATAAAATAAAATATTGGCTTTTCAAAGATGTGTTTTCAAAAGAGATGTAAACTGACTCTATATGCATGGAATGAATCTAGGTAAAACTAGCAAGATCACATCACAAGAAACGTTTTCTCACTAAATGAACAGTGATCATTTCAGACAAATGTAGCTCTTTGTCCATAATTCACCAGTATGCTGATATACTGACCCACCGTCAGTCTGCATACAGGTGCACTATGCATCGAAAAGGATAGTCTGAAGCGATAGCCCGTACCTCATCCTTAGGAGCCAGAAATTAGAAGAGATGCCAAGAAATGGCATATGTTTGCAAGAGTTAGTTTTGTATATAAAGGGATGTAATGTATGGAAACGGGATCATTATAATCTGTAATATTCTGAGAGAATATAACATTGTATCAGAGAGAATCGAGAGCTTGTAATCTGTTCAAATGAAATCAATAAAGAGATTTGTTTTCTGTTACCATTGTGTTCAATGCATATATTCTGAAATATGTCCGCTGCTGCTTCAATTATCTGTGATACGTTCTGCTGCGTATTGTCAACCTTGTCTATCTTGTCTTGCTTCATGTATTGGCCTTGTACAAGTGCAACTTAGGCTTGCACGGCATCACGCCCTAGCGAGGACGAACGGTCCTAAAGGGTCCAAAGCAAGGACGAAAGGACTCTGCGGGATCGGGGCGTGACAGCTCTAACCACCTGCGCTGCCTTATATTGAGCTCCTTCTGTGTAAACACATACTTCAAGGTCTTATGATCTGTGAAGATCTCCACCCTCTCTCCATACAAGTAGTGCTTCAATAACTTCAAAGCAAAAATCACTGCTGCCAGCTCCAAGTCGTTGGGTAGGGTAGTTCTTCTCATGGGGACGTAACTGCCTGGAAGCATAGGCAATTACCTTCCTATGCTGCTGTAAGACACAACCCAACTCCTTCCCTGAAGCGTCACTATAAATAGTGAACCCTCCTGAACCTGGTGGCAATGTCAGAATCGAGCGGTCGTAAGCCGCTTCTTCAACTCATCGAAAGCAGCCTGACACTCCTCTGACCAAACAAACTCAGCATCCTTCCGGGTCAGCCTAGTCAACGGCTCTGCAATCCGGAAGAAATCCTGCACGAACCTCCTGTAATATCCTGCTATCCCCAAGAAGCTCCTGATCTCTGCTACTGACCTCAGTGCCGACCAAGCCTCAACTGCTGTGATCTTCTTCGGGTCCACTGAGATCCCATCTCCAGTCACCACATGATCCAAGAAATCAATTTTGTCCAAAAAGAACTCACACTTCGAGAGCTTGCCATAAAGCCTCTCCCTCTTGAGTGTCTCCAGAACCACTCTCAAGTGCTCCTCATACTCCTCCCCAGTCTTCTAATACACCAGGATATCATTGATGAACGCCACCACAAACTTGTCCAAGTACTAGTGGAACACCTTATTCATCAAGTTCATAAATACTGCCGGTACATTGGTCAGCCCAAACGGCATAACCAAGAACTCAAACTGCCCATATCACATCCTGAAAGTGGTCTTCGGAATATCCTCCCTCTTTACCTTCACCTGATGATAACCTGACCTCAGATCAATCTTAGAGAAAACTCGAGCTCTGTTCAACTGATCAAAGAGATCATCAATCCTCGGCAGTAGATATCTGTTCTTGATTGTCAGGTTGTTGAGTGCCCTGTAGTCGATACACATCCGTACTAACCCATCCTTCTTGGGTACAAAGAGTACCGGTGCACCCCAAGGTGAAAAACTCGATCGGATGAAGCCCTTGTCCTGCAGCTCATCCACCTGCTTCTTCAATTCCACCAACTCACTGTTGTTCACTCGATAGACATGCTGAGAAATCGGTTTCGTGCCGGGAACTAAGTCTATCGAGAACTCAACATCCCTGTCTGGTGGAAGCCCTGGCAACTCCTCCGAAAAGACGTCCATAAACTATGCAATCAAAGGATATGGAGCCACCTGCTCCTCAACTGAAGCTCCACAGAAAAGTTCGTTGTCCTACTTCGCCTGTCGTCGGGTGTATTTAAACTCTGGCTCTCATGGCGCTCCAAACAGAACTCTACCCCCTCGGTAATCTATGCTGGTGTGATTCCTGCTCAACCAATCTATACCTAATACGATATCGTAGTTCGGTAGTGGCATGACGAGCAGACTCACCTCCAACTCTCGGCCTTCTAAAATAATACTTTGTCCTATGCAAATATCACTCACGAGGATAACACGCCCGGTCGTAATCTTACAGGTCCTAGGCAATGGTTCAGATACAAGACAGTGTCTAAAAGCAAATGATACCGACACAAAACTGTGGGATACCCCGAAATCAAATAAGACAAAAGCTGAAATAGTGTCGAGAAGAACTGAACCTGCAATCAACTCCCTAATGGCCTCTACATCCTCGGCCGCCATGACGAAAGCTCGCCCCTGCTGACCTCCCCGAGCCTGCTGCTTATGTTGGATGAACCTCTGCTGCTGAGTCTGCAGTGGTCCCCTCTGCTATCCTGCCGAAGCCTTGGCTCCCGCTCTCTGCACTACTCTGCCTATGAACTGAGCGCACTCCTTCAGCTGATGGTCAGCTGCTCTATACAGAAGGCACCTACCCAACCTCTTACTGCACTCATTCCACCCATTCCCTGGCTTCTTGTAATAAGCACAGCTGGTGGCCTGCTGTCTCGGTGCCTGCTACTGCACCCTCGGCTGCTGATGCTGCACATGCTGGAAAGGTGCTTGATCCTGCTGCTGGAACTGATGCGGCTACTGGTGATGAAAATGAGGCCTCTTGGCCTGGCCCCCGCTGTTGCTAGCTCCCTGGAAGTCCCGACCACTCTTCAGCTTCAATCCCAGGTCGTCCTCCGCTGCCATAACTCCAGTAAAGATCTCCGCGAAGGTAGCATTCCGATCACTCTTAGTCAGTAACCGAATCTCCCTGATTAACCCCCGAAGGAACATCCTCGCCTTCGTCTTCTCTGTCAGATCATCAATAAACCGGGTCAACCGGTAAAACTCTTCGACGTACTCAGCAACTTTCTGGTTCTCCTGAACCAGACTCTCAAACTGCGCCTCAATGCCTTCTAGTGCCACATCTGGAAAGAACAGTTCCTTGAACAGCTCCTTGAACTTCTCCCAAGTCTGACCCTCTATTCCCACTCGGGGATCTGTCTGGTACCAAGTATGGGCTAAGTCCTGCATCTGACTGCCCGCCGCCTCGATATGAAGTCGGGCTGGTATCTCTGCCAGCCGAAAAATCTCCTCGATATGCTCAATCCAATCATCCGCATAGTGAATGCCCTCGGTGCCAAGGAAATCTCTAGGATACAAATTCTGAAAGTCCTGGATATCCTTCTCCCTCTGGCGAGGCTGCTGCTGCGCCCCCTGAGCAGATACCATCTCCACAGTCGTACGGACCAGCTAATGTGCCTCGTCAATCCCCTGACGAAAGTCAGCAGTCTGACGCTATTGTTGCTGCTGATGAGACTCTAGAATCCTCTCTACGAAGGAGAATAGATGAGCAGCATCTACTATCCCCGCAGGTGGAGGCTGTTGCGACGGAAGGATCTCATGAATCACCGGGCTCTGCCTTCTAACTGCTGGAGGTGCTCCTCCAAAAGCAGCTGAAACACCTACTCCTGAGGGCTGCATTGGTGCTGCGGTACCGGGAACTGGCTGCTGAGGACGAGAGGTGGCAGACCCCGCTGCAGCATCCCCCGGTCCGGGGAGATACGATCTCGTCTCGACCATCCTGGAGACACAGATCAAACAAGAACAATTTCTGAGAATGAGTCAAAATATCAAAGGAGGACAGTTTATATTCAAAGAAAGACAATAAGCAGCAAATGTAGATATACAGAATCTGATAAAGAGTTTTTCCTAGTGTGATTGAGTACCTACAAAATATCCTAATCCTACTGCAGGCTGTAGTGATACTCTAGTTCGAATACCACCACATAAAACTAGACCTGCATGGGCCACCACTAAAATGTGTCACGACCCGCACCCTAGAGTAAGGGCATGAAAAGTGGGTACGTCCAGCCTATGCCGCAGTATCGACGATAGAATGCTGTCCTAGGTCAATCATCTATCAATATAAGGTACATGTACAGTATATACACTCTGAATGGAGGTGACATAGCAGAATACAGTCTCAATCACATCTAAGACAGAAAATGACAAGATAGATAGATAGATATAAAATAAAATGAATCCAAAGAGATACAACCAGATAGAAGTCTAAGTGTCTAAGATATCACAAATCCAGATAACATCTCAATCTCAAATACAGTAATCCATAGAGTAAATACAATGAAAAGATATCCTAGACTAAAGGTGTGTTATCCACTGCTAAGGGGTCCTGCTGTTGGTCTAGGTCATAGCAGTCCTCTAGGGTAGTCCCGTAATAGGTAGTACAGAGCACCTCGTCCTCATCCTCTGTAATATTTTCAACAGGTCCAGTCAGGATAGGAGCGAGCATAATACATCTCAACAAATCATAACAGGTTAGAAAATATAAACATGCTAGAGAGTAAGATACTTGAAACTGAAGAAGAATATGATGTAAATGAGAGATTGTAAGTAAATAGCTACAATATATAAGAGAACTAATCAGTGCTAGTGATTCAAAGTACAAGATGAACATGTGAACAGCTGGAGGGTGATTCATGACTATACTAAAGAGGTAATTCATGACTATTCTACTTTAGAATTATTCACATATTCAGTTTCTACTCCCCATCCCCAATCAATACACAAGGATCCAGTGAAGTTACGTTAAGATTCATGACTATACTACTTGGCTCATAAAGAGTAATTCATGAATAGATTCTTGAAGGCTCTGTGATTTATGAGAGTACCGGAATCACAAGCCGATACATGAAGATTCATGATAATAGAAACATGAGATACATGATGTAAGTGAAACACACGAGACATGAGTATCTGATGCTCCTAAGGGGGATAACATCTCATGAAGGGATCCATATAGTACTAATCCGTGTTACCAACGTGTCAGCATCAAGTAAAGTAATCTAAAGAAAGAAATATAATCCTAAACAAGATATGAAATGATCAGAGAATGTACTCGCCTGGTATCCTAAATATCTGAAGAGAATATACTGTCCGAGGAGTGGTGTCTGGCTCCTATAGAACAGTACAAGTCACTACATGTCCAAAATAATAAAATAGACTGCTACAATGCATCTACATGATATTTGGGGTCAATCTAGGCTAAAGTCAACCTTTGGTCAACTCTAGTCAATTACACTAGTCAAACTAGGTCAACTAGGTCAAGCCTAACCCAAACAAGTCTCACTAAACCTAGCCAGCCTATTCTAGCAAGCACACACCAGAACAAAGTCATACTAGTCTACCAACACCAATCCACATGTATATTCATGCCAACACATAGGCTATGTGCCATAGGCTATATGCCATGTGCCATAAGCTATATTGGAGTCACACATATTTCACACATTATACATACACTAAATTAATATAAATATCACACACATATATACCACTTTATTATATTCAAGAATATAAATATTATGTATATTTACATATAGGCTATTTACATATATATTACATATAGAGAGATAGACATGTGTGTGTGTGTGTACAACTAACATGTGTGTGTACATGTCAGCCATGTGTGTGTATTGAACAGTTGGTGTAATGTGACAGGAATCAATAGATAGGGAGTGTGTATGTGTGGTGAGTGAGCTACAATGTACTAGGTTACATGTGTGTTAACAGTACAATATGGAAAGGGTCATGTGTGTGTACAGTCACAGGTTTGTGTGAGTGTAGCATTATAGAAAACAATGTCTCAGGGAAAACATTAGGTAGGGTGTAGGTGTAGATCAATGTGTGTGAATAATTGTGTGTGTGATACATGAATGTAGTGTGGTATGTAAGCTAATAGTGAAGAGTGTTCTCAGGTTTTTAGATAGGGAGTGTGTCAAAAATCAGTGCATTGATAGTGGTGAATTCTCAGGAACAGTAGGTAGGTTAGTGATGTGTGTCAAGAGCTAGGAGAGTGATTCACATATAGGTGGGTAATGTAAGGTAAAGCATTGCAACAAATCTCAGGAATGGTTCTCAGGAATAAATGACAGTGTGTGTAATCTCAGAAAAACAAACAATATTCATAGGAATTATATAGTACAATAACAGTTTGGTATACAGCTAAACAATGCCAAAAACTAATTCAAAATCCTATACCCCATCACCAACATGAATCTAACATTTAAATAATCTAATACATATGTACGTGAACTAATCCTGATCATTAAACATCAATAATTCAGTTAAAAGTATGATCAAAATTCAGAAAATAGAATCAGCACATTGTCAATCAGTACATTAGGGAAAAAACCTAAATCGAATTCGAAAAGCAATTTAAACTCAATCTAAGGGTTGTAATCAAAGACACACATGTACACGTGTCTCACATAGTGTCTGTGTCCAACCAAGTGGACACAACCGTGTCTATGACACCAATATCACCACACGATCACACACGCAGAGCACAGCCTCGTGCACGTGTGTACACGTGTCTAGCACATGACACAGGCCATGTGGAGACACGTGGCCATGTACACGTGTACGCCAGGGGTAGGGCTACATGCCCAGTGTTCTGATACGTATCCACGTCGTGTCATGTGTTGATACGAAGTGCGTATCAGCGCAAAAAAAACCCAACTGCATAGCCAGTGCATGGCCAGTACGGGTCGGATTTCGTATCCGACACAATGCAACTTGACTCGAGGCTCGAGGTATGATATGTCAGTCAGTTCCCCCTCTTCGATGTCAAATCGCATGTGTCCAAGTGTCATGTACAGTGCACACGACACATCGGACAGCAGGATAGTGTGCGCGTATCAGTGCAGCGTGTTCGTATCCTCGTGTGGACATGACACGACTCCTAAACCATAGACCAAGGACATGAATCTAAAATCAAACCCTAGATCTAGAAATCCCTTAAAAAACATTACAAAAACAGAGAAGAAATGCCCTATGTGGTATTTTATCGAACACCTAGTCTAGGAAATGGATACGTGTCCGATACGGACACGAAACCACATGCAAATGATATCAAACTTTTACTATAGCTAGGGGACACCTAGATCTAGGCTACCATGCAAAAAATTAGAATTTAAATAGAATTTGAAGGGTTTACCTATAGGTTGCAAGGATCAAGAAAAAGTACCAAATCAAACAGTTTCTGTTACTAGCCAAATCCTCCAAATTGCACAAAAACTGAAATTACTCCACATGAACAACAAGTAGAGGTTGATTAGAATCATATGCAAAAGATTTGGGTCAAAAAGGATTAAAAATGGAATTAATAGGAATTTGGAAAGTTGGGGATTTACCTTTCCTTTTAAGAAGTAGGTTGAGCACAAAAGAGGCAAGAACAAGTGGAAAGGATATTAAATAGGGGGGAACCTAGGTTGGCTGGCCACTATGAGCTTGGTTAGGGCTAGGGTTCAAGTCATAGGCCATGGGCTAAGTTTCATGTCATGAAATGAAATTACAAGTCATAAGTCATTGCACCTATTTATTAATCCTCCTATTTAAAACTAGATTCTAAGTTACTAAAATAGAGGTTAACTTAAGTTAGACTAGGGTCACACCATTGCCTCCTAAGTCACCATAGCTAGGGTTAGCTTCTACGTTAGTCTACAAAGTCTCAACTAGTCAAAGTCAAAGATATCAATCACCAATTCAATAAATCAAATAAATTCAAAAATTCACCAAATGACCAAAATACCCTCAAGCTAAATGTAGTAGTGACAGCTAGGAGGAATTATAGAATCATGACGGGTGGAGGGATAATACCGGTTAGTAAAGTTTGCGACTGTCCGATCAGTATAACCGGTAGAGAATTTAGATCTCAGCTCCTCGGAATGCCACTTCCGGGTTCGATGTAGTCCTCAGGATGGATTGGTTGAATGAGCATTTTAAAGTCATAGATTGCCATCAGGGAAAATTAATATTTCAACCACCAAGGAGTCTACCATTTGAGGTCAGAAGAAGTGCTACAGAATGGTTTGAAGGAGTCAACTACGGGGCAGTTGTAGAAGAGAAAGAACTACCACATCCCATAATTGGAGATTTTTTTAGATGTTTTCTCAGAAGACTTACCAGGGTTGCTATCGAATCTGGACATTCAGTTCACTATCCATTTAGTTCCAAGGGCAACACCGGCATTTTGGAATTGCTTTAGAGTTAACCCTAAAGAGTCGAAGGAGAGAAAGGTAAAGATTAATGAACTAGAAGGGAAGGTTTCATTCGATCGACTGCTTCACCCTGAGGAGCATCGGTTCTATTTGTGCTTGAGAGAGACAGGACCGTTAGGATGTGCATCGACTATCGGGCCCTCAACAACATCATTATTAAGAATAAATATCCATTGTCTTATATTGATGAGCTCTTTGATCAGTTGAGTGGAGCAAAATTATTTTCCAAGATAGATCTGCGGGTGTCATTAGGTGAAAGTCAGAGAACGTGATGTTCCAAAGACTGCTTTCAACACCCGGTATAGACAATATGAGATCCTGGTTATGCCTTTTTGACTCATAAATGCTCTGGCTATCTTCATGAACCTTATGAATAAGGTTTTCTATCAGTACTTAGATAAGTTCTTGGTGGTCTTCATAGACGATTCCTTGATATATTCTAAGACCTCGGAGGAGTACGAAAAGCATTTGAGGATAATTTTAGGAACCCTGAAGAAGAGATGTTGAATGAAAAACTCTCAAAATATGAATTTTTCCTTGATAAAATAGAGTTTTTGGGCATGTAGTGGCCGGGGACAGCACAACAGTGGATTCGAAGATGATTAAAGAAGTAAAGTCATAGGCTACTCCCAGTTCAGTGACAGAGGTTTGAAGCTTCTTCGGATTAGCAGGTTATTATAGGAAGTTTATGCAGGATTTTGCCAAGATCGCAGAACCAATGACCAAGCTCACGAGGAAGGATGAGGAGTTTGTTTGGACAGAGACATGTTAGGCAGATTTTGACAAGTTGAAGAAAAGGTTGACTATGGCCCATGTTCTAGCTTTATCTTCAGGATCAGGAGGGTTTGCTATTTACAGTGATGTGCCCGAAAAAGGTTTGGGATGTGTGCTAGAGCAGAATAAGAAGATGATAGCATATGCTTCTCGATAGTTGAGACCTCATAAGAAGAATTATCGGACTCATGACTTGGGGCTTTCAGCATCATATTTGCCTTGAAGCCTTGGAAGCATTACCTCTATGGTGAAAGAGTGAAGATATTTACGGAACATAAAAGTTTGAAATTTGTTTTTACTCAGAAGGAGTTGAATATGAGACAAATAAGATGGTTATAACTCATGAAGGACTTTGATATCAACCTTCAGCATCATCCAGAAAAGGCCAATATTATTGCAGATGCACTCAGTCGGTACCATATAGCAATATTCCTCACCATGGACTGACATCTTCTACAAGACTTGGAAATCTTAGAAATAGAAGTAATCATTCTAGGGTTTGAGGGACATCTAATGAATATACAGATTAGGTCTAGCCTGATAGGGAAGATTAAGGAGACTCAGTTTCTTGATGAGAGTCTTCTTTGTATCAGGGAACAAGTACGGGCAGGTCCACTAAATGACTATTATAGCAGATGATTGTACTTAAGGCACGATACGAGGTTGTGTATACCTAAGGGTAGCTTAAGGGAGGAAATTATGCAAGAAGCCCACCAGTCTCAGTATTCCATCCATCCATGAGCAACAAAGATGTATAAGGATATTTGAGAGTACGTATGGTGGTATGGAATGAAGCAAGAAGTTTCTATATTTGTATTAAGGAGTTTAGCATGTTAGCGGATTAAGGCATAACCACAGAGACCCGGAGGTCTACTCCAGTCTTTGCCTATCCCAGAATGGAAGTGGGAATATATTACTATGGATTTTTTTTTTTAGGTTTACGACGGACACCCGACGGAAAATATGTTATATGGGTAATTAGAGATAGACTGACAAAATTAGCTTACTTTATTCCATTCAAGGTAGGGATGTTGACAGAGAAGTTAATAGAGCTCTATATAAAGCTTATTATACGGATTCATGGAGTACCAGTTAGCATTATTTTAGACAGAGATATCAAGTTTACCTTTCATTTTTGGAAGAGTATCTGCAGCACAGTTTGGAAACTCAGTTGAAGTTCAGTACTGCTTATCACCCACAGACAGACGAGCAATCGGAGAGCACTATTCAGACACTAGAGGATATGTTGAGGGTCTATGTCTTGGATTTTGGAGGAACTTGGGAGAATCATCTGCACCTGGTTTAGTTTGTCTATAATAACAGCTACAAGGCTAGCATTGGCATAGCACCTTCTAAGACATTGTATGGTTGACGGTGTCGAACGCCTTTGTCCTAGGATGATACTGGGAAGAGCCCGTTATTTGGTCCAGAGATGGTTATAGATGCTACAGACATAGTCAAGCAGATTCGATAGCACTTGATGATAGCGCAGGATAGACAAAAGCATTGGACTGATAACAGCCGAAGGCCCTTGGAGTTTGTAGCGGGAGGCTTTGTATTTATGAAGATTTCCCCGACTCATGGCACAATCAGGTTTGGTAGAGACAGAAAACTTAGCCCGAGGTACATTGGACCTTTTGAGGTACTAGGCAAGATTGGAGCAGTTGCGCACTGGTTAGCACTTTCATCTAGCTTCGAAGGGGTACACAATGTGTTTCATGCATGTCTCGCAACTTCATAGATATATTTCAGATCCGAGCTATAAGTGGGCTATTCAAAGCTTGAGGTGGGACCCAGCCTCACATATTCAGAATAGCCAATTGAGATTCTGGATCGCAGAGAGAAGCAACTGCGAATCAGACCACTCCCCTGGTTCGGATTGCTTGGAGGCACCACACTCTAGGAGAGTCTACCTGGGAGAGGGAAGTCGAGATAAGGAAGAAAAATCCCTACTTGTTTGAGATTTGACATTATGTTCTTTTTACTACCTTTCTATAAATTTCGAGGACGGTTTTTTTAAAGGAGAGTAGATTTGTAACAAATACTTTCAATTTTTTCCATTAAATATATCATTTCGTAGCACTTTTACTTTTGATTAATTATTAAATAGGGAGTCATGGAAAAAAGGAGAGTAGTTTTGTAATTAGAGATAGCATGGTTAGAGTAGGAAGGTTCGAGAATTTTATTAGTTGTTACGACCCGCACCCATTATAGGGGCACGAGTGCATAACAACACCAAGCCTACGTCACAGAATCGGCGGTAGAACGCTGTCTAGGTCGCTAACTAACTATCTCACACAATGATATAATGTACCTATCATAGATCTCTACTCCGAAAGGAGGATAAGTATAAAGATATGGTAAATACTCAGTCATAGTCTAAAGCACGATATGATATCAAAGAAGTCTAAATAACTATAAAGACTCAACAAACAACTAAATAATATCTAAATCAAATCTCAAATACAATGTCAAAATCTCCAATTATTACAAGTCAAGTTCAAACAGAGAATCTAAAACAAGTCAACTAAAACTAGGTCTCTCAGTCACTCCTAAGAATTTGGACCCAAGGTAGCCATCCCTTCCTCGGATCCGTAGTAGGGAGGACATGTATCCTCTGAGTAATCATCTAAAAAATATATCCAGTCAGGATGGAACGAGCACATCTCCTCTAGCAGTTCCAAATAAATGACAAAGACTATAAAGCAGTTATAGACGGTAATACTTGATGAACATGGCAAGTTTGAGACAGGAAATGAAATAGAACAATGGTTAGAGCAAGGGAAGTAAATACAGTAAAACAGAAGAGCATGGCAGTATAAACTGTAAATAGAGATAATTGAACTAGAGCAATGTGATGTGAGTCCAGATAGTATAGTATGAGTCAAGTGTGATTCTAGTATGAGTCCAGTACAAGACACTAACAAGTGTATTTTGAAATACCGCTTTTGACATGTAAACGGCTAGAGGGTAATACGACACATCGTACACTTAGCAAGCGTACGACGGCTATCTTTTTAGATTAGACCAGTAGTGAATACGACACATCGCATGCTTGGCCAAACGGCAATGACTGTCTTTCCAGTAGGGGTGGTTCCAGTATGATTGAGAAAGTTTACATGTCTATTCGAGTATTTCTCCGTCCAACAAGTACAATTGAATCCATAACACGACACGTAAATCGAATACAAGTCCAGCCAGAATAATGTTATGCCAGTAGGTGATTCCAGTAGGTGGTTCCAGTGAGTGATCCAGAAATAGAGGCCAAATAAGTAAAGCATGTGTGTCACATGCAATAGATCCACTAATATCAATCTGTGTTGTGTCAGAGAATCAAATAGAACTATACTAGAAGCTGAATCATAATAATCTTCAAGTAAATAAAAACTATCAGAGAATGTACTTACCTATCGTCCAGAGCAGTGAATGAGGATCAATACCTAAAGTGGTGTCACACAAATCTATAAATGAGATATACAAAGTTATTTGGTGTTCTAAAGTAAACAATGAATTTAGATGCACTAATTATATACTTCAAGGCCTTTTCTAGGTCGAGGAAGTTAAACTGAGTCAATGCTAGTCTATCTGGGTCAACACTAGGTCAATCCTAGTGAATTGTCAACTTTGGTCAAACTTAGTTGGTCTAGTCTAATCTAGGGCTTTTTGGCTAAGTTAGACTATTAGTGAGCTAAGGTAAAGTGGTATCAAAACCACTATCCAGCATAGTTACCCTATCTATAACCCTATTTACCTATATACCTTAAGAGGTGTGAATATGATACCATACCCAAACTCTAATACCCTACTCAAATCCTTAACCAAAGTAACCTAACTATTTACTACTTCCATGTATCCTTCCTATAGTCTATGCGATTCACTTAAATTACTACCTAAATAACCAAATCTATATCCTCCTCTACTCTTTCAAGTGATACCCTATAACTATTTATGGACTGATACCCCAATAAAATTAACTGACTCTTTGCCCTCACAAGGACAGATACTCAAGAACAAAATCCCCTATCCCTATACCCCTGACTGGTGCCTAAACACAAAGGGACTGGTCAATACAAGGTAAAGGGGGGTTGAAACATGGGCAATGGTTGATCATTTATGATCAAACAAATGGGGGCTGACCTTTAATATATGGACAAAGCAACATTCCTTAACCTAATATAGAACAATTAATGTTTAAAGGACTGAACTTAATATAAATATCTGAGCAAAATGGAGGATTGAAAGGAATGCACAAAATATATTTAGGATAGTTACTACACATCCAACCCGAGCCCATCTCTCAATCAACTGCTACTCAAGAGCACATGACCTATCCATCTGTTGCCTATAGCCTCAAAGGCCACTGTTGACATTGAGTATCACACCACTCACTCTCTAATATATATATATATATATATATATATATATATATATACATATATATATATATATATATATATATATATATATATATATATATATATATATATATAATATATATATATATAATATATATATATATATATATATCCTATACATATATATATATACATATATATATATATATATATATATATATATATATATATATATATATATATATATATATATATATATATATATATATATATATCCTATACATACTCGAAGGCTATAAGACACAACACTACAGTCCATTTATCAAGCACTTAGTGTGCTTCACAGGATACTCACACACACTACTACGATACCCTCCTAAAACCCCATGAACACATCCAATATACTATAATTTATATATATAACAAGTGTTTCATCTAATTAAATGCAATGAAGGGAATTTGGTATACTAGAGCCCCAATGCTTCTGTTCTCCCTCTCACTACTCATCAATTTCCTCACTGCTGCTCCTACTATGGCAGAAAGGGCTTGCATCCTCACCTGCACATGTGCTGCTGTATTGGGCAACCCCTTCATACACTGTTGCAAAGGGGATAAGGATTTATACATGTGGGAACCCTTCTAACTTGTACCGTTGATGCTACTAGTGAACCCCTTCTCATAACCCCCTCTCATCTATACTGATGTCAAGGTCCTTCCTAATTACTGATACCATATGCTACTTAATAATGCCATCATGCCACCACCTGCTACTGCAACACAAGGCAGGAAGCCAAAACTTCTGTCTTAGCAAACACTATATGTTGCTACTCTCCACTACTACCAAACTCTCTACAAACAGTCATGTACTACTACTATCTTCATTCATTAGCTACTATAGTAGCTACTGCTACAGCTACATGCCAATGTTTCCCAATTTGCTAATTTGCTATTGATTTGTTAGGGAGATGGAACCCCTAACCCCCCTAAGCTACCTACATACACCGACTCCCCTGCTAACCTTCTAACTAATTCACTTACTAAATATCTTGACACTAGGAATCCCTCACAAGGAGTGATACATTTAAACTCTTACATGATACTCTCCTATACCTTACATATGTCCTAGGCAAAAATATGAACCCCTGCTACTAGGCTCATATTGAGAAGTACTGAACTACTCGAATAATTGAGAGTATTACAACTCCCACATGAATTTGTAAGAAATGGCATATACTATATTAGAACACATGAGTGTGAACTGAAATCAACCAAAATGGTTCAATTCATACATAGACAAGGATTTATAGGAAATGTACTTAAATGGTGGCAGGACAGAACATATAATGGGGATATAGAACCTAAGGATGAAGTTGGGATTGTCCTAGATGTTCCAATATGACTGACATCTAAAGAAATACCTGAACTTAGAATTAAGGTACTGAACAGTAGTGAAGGAAATGAAATGGGACTGAACTCTTGATTGACTCTGAACTCAAGAAAAATAGGGACTGCCACATTGATATCCAACTTCGAGGGCTGGACTGAATCAAAAAGGGGTCTGAACATGTAATGAATGATGGGCAAACACCTGAATTGATGCAACAGTAAATCAATGCTAAATGCAGTCCACATATTGACTGATACCTCAATTTGGAGGGTTGATTAAATATGACTGAACCACAAGAATGTAGACTGATACATCCAACAGTGGTTGACGTTCGAATATCTAAGGCAACAATGAGTGCTGGGACAGATCAATTTGGATATTGACTGCATAAACAGATAAGAGTGGGCTGATACCATTTGAAGACATAGTGAATAGGGACAGATTTGATGGCAGGACACTCTAATAACTGAGTGATACTAAGTGTCCGTAATTGGGCATTTAAAATGGACTGAACCAAGTGGTGCAGTGGACAGGTCTTTAGAGTTGTGAACTGATGCATGTATGATGGGGATGCAATGACTGAAACAAAAGTATTAATGGAGACTGAACAAACAATCTCTGGACAGAACAAAAGAATAGTGAACAAAACCTTAGATACATGCTCCCCCCAATCTATTTGTCCTATCAAAATCATTCTAATATCACAAGACAACACTAACATTGCTAACACAATATATTATCAATATAAAACATAGGCTAAAACTAAAATTTAAACATTAAATGCCCTAAGAGTCATTTCATCGAACACTTGGTGTGCGTATTCGATACTCTCGTGATACGTACTCCAAATGGATCCGAACTTGACCAAAATCACACCTAAAGTAATGGGGATCCTAAATGAATGCATCTATACTAGAGGAAAGGAACTTAGAAGGTTTAGATGGCTCTTACCAATTGGGAGTTGGAATCTTAATGAACAATCTCTAGTTATCACCACCAAGCTCCAAGGGCCAAATTGCTCCAAATACTCCCAAACTAGCCAATAGAGACTTTCTCTCTTCAAGGGGAATAGTTTGCAATTGGTTTGAGAGAATTTGGACTCAATTTGAGAGATGGAGGAAATTTGGGAAGAACACAAATTATGGTTTGAGTTTTTAATAAAAGGGAGAAGAAGGAAGGATGTTAGCTATTAATAGCAAGGGGAAGGGTTAGTTGTGTCCGGCCATAGGGAGTTCCTAGGGTTTGGGTTGGGTGAAAATGACTAAAGGCCTTCCTAACTTATCATGTTAAGCCTTTTAAGGAAAGGCCCAAACTAAATCATTGTTTTTAGCCTAAAAATAGATTCTAAGTGGTAGTCTAGCTAGATTAGAGTCTAACTACTAATTAGGAATGAAATCTATGATTTTCTAATCTCACTAACTAGTCCTCTATGGCCATGACTAATATCTACTCAATGTGTTTCTAAGGTTTTATCAAATTATGACACTAACACAATATATCAATTAATAATATTTAAAATAATCAAATTTTTTATAAATTACCAAAATATCCTTAGTCTAGAATGTGGTGGTGACATTAGTCATGATTTGATTAAATATTGATTAGCCATGGTTAATTAATTTCTCTCTAACTAACTTTATAACTAACCCTTAACTAATTCTCTAACCACCCTAACAACCTCCATAACCACCTAACTAACTCTTTAACTAACTTTCTAACCACCTCCTTCCTAATTAGGAAAGGGATGAACCTAACCATAATTATACTTAGATTCATTAAGCAATTTTGTATAGTTTTTTTTGCAATAAAATAACGGTTTGTGCAAACAAACAAATGATTTTGTAAATATTAATTTCTATTCCAAATATCTATCTAAAGGACCCCGACCCCTTTATTATTTTCATTCCTCCACCATGAAAAAATATCCACCGACCTATTCTTCTTTCTACTCTTCTCCTTCCTCCATCCCTAACCCTAACCCTAATCTCTTGAGTTCCATCCATTGCATAACTTGTGGTAATTCCTCGGGCGAGCGACGTCTAGGCATGGTCTTCTCCGACAACGTCGGCCGTCGGTAGGCAGAGCAACACTTGTCACCGTGGAGTTTCGTGGTGGTCCGTCGAGTCGTGTCTCGGCACACGATGATACCACCGCAACAACTCCTTCCTCCACTATGGGCTTACCATTCCGTCTTTGTTGATCGATCGACTGAGGTGAGTCCTTAATTGGTTGATTCATCTTCTCAATTCAATTTTGGTTGAGTTATTGATTGGTTCATTCTTCGATTCTTTTGGCTGAGTGAAAATCGATTTATTGTTTTCAAACGATCGATTCTGAACAGATTATGCAACCGAAGGATCAAATTGATCGATCAATCCGAGAGTTTTGTGAGCGAATTAAAGTCAAAATCATCTGTAAGTAATCAAACATGAGTTTCTTTGATTTTCCTGAAGATTTTCTTCATAATTGTTGGAAGAACGATCATAGGTTTCTTTAAGAACCTATCCCTCTATTGTGCATCAAAATCGTTTGATGAAATGCCTGAACATGATTTTAGACCATATCCAGATACGAGGATATTGTGTCTGACTTCTAGGGATCGAGCCTTCACTCGAGAACAGATCCAGTTCTTCTCAGGTATAGTCTCTAATATTCTTGGTGTAGATTACATAAGGCATGATTGTGTTGGACACATCATTTTTGTGATGGATACAGAAGTGTGTCGAGAATTATGACATGTGGGAATGAGGGTCAGTGTTTTAGACGTGCTTAGACTGACATTTGACGTGGGAATTGTCTTGTTTGAATTCAAATTCAAACAATAACAACAGGTAAGCCCAAATATAGGTTTCCGTTTTATTATATAAAAGATTCAGTTGTTAAGTGAGTTTGGATTATGGGCCGACTAGAGTTGGTTAAGATTTTGGAGTGGGTCGACCTGATTAGTTGGTCTCTGGTCCAGAAAGTTAAGATGTACTGGGATTTAATTAAGTAAATCCTAAAATCATTTTGGGCTGAGCAGAATAAGAAGATTTTAGGTATTGTAAAAAAGTGTCATGTCCAAGTCCCAAAATACGAAGGACTAGGAACATATGTCAGTCATATAATAAATATATGTAAGCTGTATAGCAAATATAGATAGTCATGGCTCACCAAATATCATAAAAAAAATAAATAAAGGAATAATATATCATTAAAATAAATATAAAAACGTCAATGATCAAGTTGCTGAGTGGAGACAAATCCATTACCAAGCGAATCTAAAGAAATGATTGGAATACATGAGATAAAGAATAACATTAATATAAGTCCACCATCTAGGATAAATCCCATAGTCCACAAAAGAAGAGAAGGAATAGTCTAGTCCGAAATCTGTACTCCTTGGGATACTATCGATCATCTATACCTGAAGAGATCATTAGTCTTCAGAGAGACGTAACAAGATACAGAAAAATATGCCATATAACTGAATATAAACTGCTCAATAACAATCACGATCAGAACATAGTCCACTATTTTCTCATCGAAACAGTGAACCACCCTTCCAACCAAACAAGGACAAGGGGTAGCACAATATTCTGCGACAAAATACTATTCCGTATTTTAATCAGGCGTAGGTACATAAATCATATAGAAAAGTACGTATACCTACACGGATATAGGTCACATAACCACTCTAGGTGTAACGAAATCGAGAATAGTGCATGGTCGTATGACCTCCAAGTTAAGTCAAGATAAATAGTACCTCAGTTGTGAGTCTAAATACAATATACCATTCCTCAGTATCGAGCGAGTCTATAACATATAGTCTACCTACCGTTCCTCAGTAGCGAACGAGTTTACAATAGATAGGGAGGTAGTCAAAGTCTAATTGTATTCTCCCCACCCAATGTCCTAACTCTAATAACTACTAGTCTTCTAGCATGCAATCCTATTAGTAGTTATAACCTAATGCTTGTCCTATATGTACCGATGATCAGTCAATATGCAAGTACAAAATTCTATCTACATCTTGTGACTCGTGGCATACATGTGTCGAGGCCAATGAATGCGACACAAACAAAGGTAGTCTCTTAATTCTAGGTCAAAATGTGCATATATTAAAAATAGAAATAAAAATATGACTAAACAATCACTTGCAACCAAATACGAAAAAGAAGCATAATTTTATATCGTAGAAAATAAATAATAAATAAATACATGCAATATGGTAAGCTAAAGTAAATAAAAAGCAAATGGCAATGTATCTTACCTGGTGTTGTGCGATGATTTGACGAAAAGGAAATTTCAGTAATTAGATACTTACACTATTTCAGAAATTATTTATAATACTTGAAGGAAATATTTTATTTGTCAAAATATGTAGAAAAGTACTTGAAAATCTTAGAAAATAATTTTTGGCCAAAAATCCAATTTTGTCAAATAAAATTTTAGGTTAAAAACTATGTCGTAAAAATAATATAATAATATATATAGGCTTCAAGGCCAAATTTGAAATTACATGTAGGGCCGAAGCCCAATACTATATTTATTTACAAATAGTATTGAATAATAATAATAATATATAATTCTTAAGATAATAATAATAACAATAATATTAATAGCAATAATAATAATAATGTAATTAGTATTGGTTATAGTACTTATAATATATTAGTACATATGTATAATACACTATAGATATGAAATATACTGATCTCTCTCTCTCCCTCTCTATTCTGCTACAACATTTATTGCTGTTGCTGCTCCCAGTATTCTTTGGAAAGAGTAAGAAGGAGAAAGAAATTTTTAAGAAGAAGAAGGAAGCAAAGAAGAAAGAAACGAAGAAGAAGGAGATGAGATGAAAAATCCTCACCGGGGCTTGGCTGCTTGACGGCGCGGCAGTCTGGGGACTCCTGTGGAGATTCTGTACACGGGGTGCGCAGACACGATTATAGAAGCATGAAAAATCTTAGCATAATACAAGGCGCAGGTGGTCAAGCACGCTAACAGCAAAGACAAAAGTCCCAAATATATGGAAAGCTCAGAAGTCCTTTTTTTATTAATCATGGCTACAAGAGTCTGCTACAGACTCGTCATGATTACATAAAAGACTACATAAAGACATAATTACAAGGATCTGTTACAAAAGACTTTGTGATTACATATGCCGAATTGAAAACTCTTACTGATCTACTTCGGGGTAACTCTTTACAGTGTGATCGTCATGGAGAGAGGTACTGTGGATAGAAGATGTGAATACAGTCTCCATCAAAGCATCTACCACAGCTTCCCCCTCCAGACACGCAGCACTTCCAGAAGCAGCTATTGTCCGTCGAAAGTTCAGGCCACAGCGCAGCAGGAAGGCCCTTTTTCAAAAGGGCATAAGCTTCCGAGGCTCTTCTAGCCTAACAAAAATATGCTGCCGCCAATGAACAGGGTAGAGCACAACCTGTGGCTCTCCGGGTTGGCCATCCACCCACAAGCTAGGTCGTCAGGACCTCCAAGACCTTCAAAGCATCGCCCAGGTTCGAACTCCTCATGAAAAGCGTTCCAACATGTTCTGAGGCTCATCAACAGTTCTTCTATGAAGGCACGACTCCTTTGAATGAAGGAATCCTTAATCAAAATCTGACTTAGGCAAGGCTAACCGCCACTTGAAGCTAAGTCTGGATCCAGCATGGTGTTGAAGGACAAGAAGAAGAAGAAGAAGACACGACTCTTCAGAAGAAACTCTCCCTTTATATAGGGCGAAAGTGGTCCAAAACGTAGGCCATATGGCCGACGGTCAAAATTTCCACATTAATGGGAGGAACCTAGGACTCAGTACGATGAACCTCATTAGATAAAGTTAATTCGACTAAGTCCTAGACTATCCTAGGACCCCTTGAAATTCCCCAAGTAACGGTAGCAATTAAGAGGGAGTTGTTCATTAAGGAGCGGTCATTCATTGCTCTTTAAAAGAAGACTTCAAAGCCAATGCCTTCAATCCAGACCCGCAGCTACACTCCTATGCCAACCTCAGGCGTAGACTGGTAATATTTTCACACCACCTCAACTCAAACGTGTGCAGCACTCTGCTCCGACCCAGAATCTCAACTACCTTTCGTCAGAGACTTGGGAGATACCATTGCATCCAAAACAAGTCCGCCTGTCGCTCCAAAAGTACAATAACCTCACCAACCTAAAGCACAAGCCTACTCATCGCCCTAAAGCACAGTGACTTTGTCGTTCGAAACACAGCCTTCTCATCGCTCATACGCATAGATGCTCCGTCGTCTTCGAAGTATAGTCCACTCATCGCCTGAAAACACAGAGGCTCCATTGTTGTCACTCCCACTTTTCTAATTTAGGGTATTTTAGTCATTGTACGATATTTTGAATTTTGATTATTTTATTATTAAATTGATTGGTATTTTGATTTTGAGTAGTGCTTTTGGTAGTAACAGATGGTTTAACCATAGATAACCTTTGTTAGAGACTAACCATATGATTAGAATCCTATTTAGCTAATTAGATTTCAATTTAGAGCTTAGTCCTTTTTAGGAAACAAATTAATTCATTTTTTGGCTATTTTAGCATGTAGCTTTTTGGCTTTTTTGCTAATGGGCTTCATATGGACTTTAGTTGCATGGTGGCCCAATGTAAAACCTAACCTAACCCTAGCAAACCCCTTGGCCAGCCATAACAGCAGCTCCCCCCTCTTTATGTGCAAAATATTGTAGCCACCAAGTTTCCAAAGCCATAGAAATTGCTTTCTCTTCCAAAAGTCCGTTTTCCTCAATTCTCATCCAAATCAATCCAAACGAAGTGCGTTGCGATCCTTGGGAGGAGAGAAATTTGCTGGAGATATTGACTCTTAATAGGTAAACCCCTCTAAACACCTGTAAATTCTGATTTTTCTTCATACATGCATCCATCTAGGTACCCCGAACATATACATGTAGTTTGGTAGAATTTCTTATCCGTTTGATTGGCATATCAGATGCGTGTCAGTATTAGAACACGTATTCGACGAAATGCCTCTTAGAATCGAAAGTTCTTATTTTTTGATTCTGTTCTCATGAATTTGTTGCTATTTATATATGAAATAACTTTCGTGAAGACGGATCTCGATTTGACATGTTTTTGGTGTCTAAATTGGACAAGGACACGCGTGCACGGGATCCCCGTGCGTGCCCTGCTGCTCGAGTGTCATAACTCGACGCACATGATACTGTTTTGCATGAAAATTAATGGACACGTGGGGGAAACATCTGCCATGTGCTTCTAAAATTTCATGATGTTTCGTGGAGTGTGCACAGAGAAATCGAAGCCACACTGGTTCGGCTGAACCGTGCACGAGCGCATAAAACGCCGCTGACACGGCCTTTGTTCGAGGACACGACGCGATGAGGAAACGAACCAGGACCATGGACACATAGCCCTAAACCTAGGCTAGCCCTAGACTCAACCACGTGGCATGACGTGGCTCGTGTCGCGAGCTACGGGCGTCGACATGCGCCCACGAGGCCGCGCACGTGCGCGTTCAGCCCGTGCACTGTCCTGCAGTCTGAGTGTCACAACTCGATGCACAGGACACGGTTTTGCGTGAAATTTTATGGACATCTGGGGGCAACCTCTGCCCACGTGCTCGTAAAATTTTAAGAGATTTCATTGAGTATACACAAAGTTATCGTGTCTGCACTGATTCGGCCGATACGATACATGCGGGCACATTCCTCCCCGATACGCGTCTCGTGCGACGCATGGACACCATGCGGACATGTGTTAGGGTGGTGCACACATAGACCTAGACCCCACCTAGCTATGTGTACGAGCACGAGGCTCCTTGTGTTGCGTGTGGCATTCTATTGAGCGCGACACGTGCCTACGAGCACTTGTCTATACACGCGCGTACGTATCCATGCGATACGCACTGATTTGACACGATACGGACATGGGTTCAAACTTGTGAGCACCAGAGCATGACACACATGTGTATATCTTCGTGTTTGTCGAGTTCCACGAGTTCTAGTTGTGTATTTTGGGAATTGGGTATCGAGTTGGGTTTTAAATTCAGTTGGGTTTGTTTTCGAGTTGATTTTTAGGTTGAGATTGAATTTCTGAGATTTAACTCAGATTTCTGAGTTTGGAGTCAGGTTTAGTTTAGATTTTGAATGTTATTTTGTAGTTAGACAAATGGTTGCATTCAATCATATAAATCTATATGTTATATAGTTCTTCCATTATATATATATATATATATATATATATATATATATATATATATATATATATATATATATATATATAGTGTTAGTATATATATGGGCTTATATGTTTGGATATGGTTTGTGGTTTCTGTTGTGTTTGGCATTGTTGGGGCAGCCTCGACAGCTGCCTTTTTCCTTCTCAAAAAAATAAAAATAATATATATATATATATATATATATAATGTATGTTAAGTTGTTCTCAGTTTTAGCCTATACCAGCAGCCCCTCACAACACAACAGCAGTACACACACACACATGCTTTATATATATATATATATATATATATATATATATATATATATATATATATATATATATATAACAAAAAAGAAAAATGCTCCTGCGAGATTGCTCCCCCTTCCAGGTGTGCCCTTAGGGGCGCCCTCCGCCTGCTCCAGTCCTCCGGCGTCCGATGGCGCGATCGTGGCTGAACGACTGCTTGTCTCTGGTTGGGCTCCCCCTCCTCCTACTCCTCGCCCGCACCGATCCATTCTCATCCATCGTCCCTAAGTCCCCCCTCCTCCCAAATTCGTTCGGCCATCAGGTCCTGAACGCTGAGGGGTGCCGGCCCCTCCCCACCGTTCCTCTCCACCCGCCTCCTCCATCCGTGGTCCCCGGCTTCCCCTCCCGCCCCTCCATCACTCTCTCGACCTTTCCCTCTCCTTCAGGATGGGGACTCCCCTCGTCGAGCCATCTGAGTTCCCACCATGCCATCTTCGGCGATCCCGCGGCGGCTCTTCCCCGGTCCGGGTACTCACGGGGATGCGACCACCACTTTTTTATTTTCAAACTCCCAATTTTTCCCCCTTCGGTCGGAGAGCCCCCCTACGGTGCAGGCCTCGGGTTCCCCCCGCTCTGCCCACCTCGGGCGTGGAGCCCTCCTGTGGTGAAGGCCGCGGGTGCCCCTCCGTTCAGCCCCTTGATTACGCTGCTTGCAGTTACGCTCAAGTGAGGCCCCCTCTAAACTTGTCTTCCTCAGCGGGTTCTGCTCTTTACGCTCCCTGTTCGAGCGGGTCCCACCAATTCTCTACTGCACACGGGGATTCCTCTTCCTCGGCAGTTTACACAAATTACAGCGGGTCCCACCTATACCCATCTGTTCGCGGGGATAGCAACCCCTGGGCTGTTTACGCGTATTACACTCCCTCTGGGACCCACGTGGTCCCGGATCACTTTACTTTCCCTGCGTATTTGGCTTCTACGCAACACCCCTAGCCTCTCTCAATGGTGGGCCCCCCATTCCCACTATCCCCCGCCAACCCTTCCATCTTCGCACACTACCCCTCCGCCAACCCTTCCATCTACGCTCATCAACCCCAAGCCGCTCTTGCTGAGTTCTACGTAGCCCATCCCTACACCCTACCCCAGCCCTCCTACTCGGCCCCCTTCCTCTACTCGCCACCTCGCCCTCCACTCCCCTCGTCCCCTCCAGCGGCCTCCACCCCCTCTCCAATGCCATCTTTCCCACCCCCCTCTGCCTCCTTGGCTACCGCATCTAGCAGCCCGATCCCTCCCTCTTTCATCCCCGCCTCGTGCTCGGTCGGGACTGTGGACCCCGTCGTTTCTTCCTCCTCGGTTGCCGTGATGCAGCCACACGGCGATCTTGCTCTTCCCTCTCCCTCCCAGGGGAGCTCGACCCCGGCCGATCCACCTCCGGGGAGCCGTCCCCCGGTCGACCCCTCAGCTTCGTTGCCCCTTCCTGAGCCGACCCCTCCATCGACAGCTCCCCCTCCCTACGGAGAGCCCTAGCCTCCTCCTTTGGTCGGGGCTTCACCGTCGACCTACGCCGCCAAGTTGCGCCCGGATCTCGCGTCGGCGCAGGGCCCCCTCTTTCCAGCCGTCGACCTCCCTGACATTGTGTACTCTTAGGAGACCCAGGTGCCATCGGTTCCATTCTCCGACTCAGAACTGTCATCTCTATCGTCTTCCTTCCCCCACACTTTCATCCTCAAATTTTCCAACGGCTGTCCTAAATTCCTTAGGGTATAGGAGACGATAGCCAGTTGGAGACTATCATCGGATTACCGACTGGCCCCTCTTGACCCCAAATACATTCTCCTACACCTTTCATCTGAGGTTGATCATAGGTCTGTATGGTCTAGAGGCACCTGCAGAATTGACTCCCACCAGATGAAGATCGTCAAGTAGTCAGCTGGATTTTCCACCAAAGAAGACTCAGCGACAGTCGCGGTCTGGGTCACTCTGCCCAATCTACCCCTCATTTGCTTTGTCCCAGCGGCTCTCCGGCGTATTACCAACTCTTTTGGCAAGTATATGGCCTCAGCCCATGAGACAAGCAACCTAACCAAGGCTCACTATGCCAAAAACTGCGTGGAGCTCGACCTCACCTCCGAACCTCCCAATTTCATCATAATTGAGCTGGGCAACCAAACCCACACCCAACAAATCCTCTATGACAATCACATCTTGTTCTGTAACCATTGCCATCTAAGAGGGCACCTCATTAAGCACTGTCACCGCCTACACCCTAAACTCAAGAAGAAATAACCCCGGAAAGACAAGGAGCCATCGGAGGGGAGGACTCCCATGCCACCCATCCTACCTCTCCCAAACTTGCACACGCGATTCGGCTCTAGTGAAGGCACACAAGACTCGAGCGAATTCCCCAGCAAAGCATTGATCCCCTTCAACACCCAAGATATCACCCTATCCAACCAATTCGACGCTCTTGTGTCATAAGATGAGGAACCCACTTCGGAGACAGCATCACCCCCAGCCGATCGCGTGCTCACCGAGAATCTCCCCTATCCGGACATCGGGGAACCGGTCACCGATATCATTGATGTTGACCTTCAACATCCCAATGAAGTCTCTGTGGTCCAAGCCCTAGCCATTCTGGGGCCAGACCAAGTTCGAAGAGGAATTCAGGTCCAAGCCGCAGGTTTCCCTCTCCAACCAACTACCCAGACGACAGGGAGCACCAGTGACTCCATTATTATCCCCCCCCGAGAACCCTATCCTGGATTCAGCCGGGGAATCGGTCAGTCAGAACCGGACCATCCGGTACAAACTTCCAACTATCACCGAGCCTCGACCGAGGTAGGACCATCATCCTCGAATGGGGATGGCACAAATCATGGTCCCTCTACCATTCAAACCAGATCCGCCGTAAAGTGGAACACAAAATAACCCCACAAAGCCTTTAATGCTTAACATCCTATCCTGGAACGTTCGCGGACTGGCGAACAAACCTACATTAAGAAGAATTTTTGGTCTGCGAAAAATATACAAGATTGACATCCTCATTATTCTTGAACCCAAAATCCCATCCAAAAGATTAAAATCTATCCAGCTGCAGCTAGGCCTGCCTTCGACAGTGGCTGGCACGCACGACATTTGGATCCTGGGCACGAAAGACGCCAAATTCAGAGTCATACATGACTCTAAGCAAGCCCTCTCCTGTTGGTTTGATCACCACAGCCTCCCCAAGCGTGCCATCCTATCAGCGGTCCATGGCAGTTGCGATATCGTGGATAGAAAACACCTTTGGAACGATCTTATTGACATCCATCACTGACACACCAACTCTCCGTGGCTTTGCATTGGGGACTTCAACGCGATCACCTACAGCTCTGAGAAATCCAGAGGCTGCCCTTCCCCCGTTCCGGCCATGCAAGACTTCAACAACTTCATCTTCAATGCCCATTTAGCCTCCCTCTAATTCACTGGCAATGCCTTTACCTGGTGCAACATATAGGAGGGGAATCACCGGCAATACTCCAGACTGGACCGGGCTCTCACGAATGCTTTCTGGCACGGTATGGGGGTTACTACCAACCTATCCCACCTAAACTCTACGGAATCTGACCATGCTTTCCAATTCCTAGACTTCTGGATCGAGCACCCCCAATTTCTGGGTATCGACGCGGAAGCTTGGAACCGAGAGGAATCTTCCAATCCCCTAGTCAGGGTTAGCAACAAGCTCAAGGCCATAAGGCGTGCCTTGTCCAGTTGGAGCAAACAAACCTACGGGGACATCTTTCAAGCCGTTCGAGTCGCAGAGGACGACGTCATTCGAGTCGAAAATTTGGTCGTTACGGACTGCTCCTCAGCTGCCAGGAGTGCCCTAAACCTCACCAAGGCTATGCTTAAATTTAGGATCAAAGTGGAGACCGACTTCTGGAAGCAGAAAGCGAGGTTGAAATGGGACAGCGAGGGGGATAAAAACTCGTAGTACTTTTATGCCTGTGTTCAGGGTCGCAGACAAAAGCTATCGATCCACCGGACGGCAGATGACAACGGAAACATCATTACTGACCACATGAGTATCCATATTGCCGCCACGGACTTCTATTCCAAATTATTCTCCAAAGAGACTGTTTACAAAGATAGGTCATTCCTTGACAAAATCCTCCTTCTCATTAACGATACCGACAACGCCCGGTTGGAACGTTCTCCCACTGCTCAGGAAGTTACGAATGCCGTGTGGGCTCTGAATAAACACAGTGCGCCAGGGCCGGACGGCTTCTCGGGGGTATTCTTTCGCTTCTGCTGGGACATCATCAAGCAAGACATCACCGAAGCAGTCGTCGCCTTCTTCGAAGGTGCTATTTACCCCAAAGCCATTTCTAGTGCCAATCTCATCCTTATTCCGATAAAAGATAACCCGGAGTCCTTTTGCGACTTTCATCCCATCAGTCTCTGCAACTTCATCAACAAAATCATATCCAAGGTTATCGAGACCAGAATGGCAGGAATTCTCCCCAAGATTATATCAGAGGAGCAAAGTAGGTTTGTCCGTGGGAGGAACATCCAGGACAATATTATGTTGGCCCAAGAGTTAATCACCTGCATGAAATTCCCAGCTAGAGGGGGCAACATCGCTGTCAAAATTGACATGGAGAAGGCTTATGACAGGCTGGACTGGCAATTCATCATCTGGGTTTTCAGAGCTTTCGGGTTCTCGGAATATTGGACCAACATCGTTTGGAGATCCGTCAGCAACTCCTGGTTCTCGATGGTCATCAATGGCCAGGCCAATGGGTTCTTCAAATCCCATCACGGGGTCAGACAAGGTGACCCTCTATCCGCCACGATCTTCATCATTGCTGCTGACGCCCTGAGTAGGAACCTTAACAACATGGTTAACACCCCCAACTTCCAGTACTACCACACTTCTAGTGGCTGACCCATCATCACCCACCTGGCCTTCGCTGACGATTTACTCATCTTCTCTTCTGGGGATGAAGGAGCGGTGACAGTGGTTCATAACACACTGCAGAGGTACTCTAGATGCTCCGGCCAGAAGATCAATCACTCAAAGAGCGAAAACTAGGGTTCATGAATTATACCTGCGGCAGAAAGGAGACAAGCAATTCCTGGCAATCTCGAGCGGACGACCCCAAGATCTTCTGCACATATTCCTTCCTCGAGTTGGACGTCGTGTGGGCGACGATCTCCCAACCTTTTCTTCTCCTTCGCAGCCCTCTCTTTCTCTCTTTACTGAATCACGAATTTAGAGAAAATTTTAGTTTTCTGATCAGTAATCTGGCGGCCAGAGAATAGAGGATATATATAGGCTACGGCAGGGACCATGAGGAAAAATTAGGGTTAGGCCTCCTAACAGATCTGGATATCCCGTGTTTAGCCCGAACACACAATCTAGGCCCATTAACAATAGTTCGGTCCACTAATGAGCTATTGTTGCACTACCTCCCTAATCCCAAATTATGTTTGTGGGCTCCTTTTATTATATGCTCGTTTGGCTCCCCATGTTAAGATATCGTATGTCCGTCGATCAAATTAAGTTACTGACAACTATATTGATTCGACATCTTTTATCCTTAAATAGTACCGTTCAACTTTATTTGTCATGTCGGATATAATCCACCTGCAGGGTTTACATGACAATCCTTATGAGCTCCTTAAGAGGACTCATCATCCCGATGTATTGGGACATGGATTTCATTTATAATCAACAGCCCATCATACATACAATGTTATTACCCAATTCGTAGAGGTTGTTGATCCATAATGAATCTCACTCTTTTATGAGTCAAAGTAATGCACACTGTATATACATATCCGTTATTATATCCGGATTAAGAGCACAAGCATCCATAATAACAGAGGTGTTTGTTCTCTTATGTAGTCAGTACAAAGAGAACAACCTCAAGTGGTCCTGTTCAATACACACAAAGTGTACTAGTATAAACCTATAGTCAAGATAGACTAATACCAGATTACACTACATCCTTTCCAATAGATTGTCTAAGTCCATCTAGGTTGTGAACTATTTATATACTCCATAGGAAACTGATAATATGCTCTTCTGTGTGAAACCACATACCATATTATCTACAATATAGAATATCAGACATTTGCATTAACACTTGCAACAAATACAATATGCAAATATTTGTCCATATGATTCTCATTCAAAATTTAAGGAAATAAGGTTACTACAAAAGTGATGCTTTTAGTATATAACCCTAACAATCTCCCACTTATACTCAAAGTATTGCTTTTTAGTATACTGTTACAAATCTTCCACTTATACTTAAAGCCATGCTGCTACACATCTGACTCCCATTCCCTCAACATGACTGTCAAAAGCTTTAGTTGGTAAGCTTTTTGTAAAGGGATCAGCTAGGTTGTCGGCGGATGCTATCTTGATCACAACAACTTTTCCTTTCTTTACGAAATCTCGTATCAGGTGGTACTTGCGCTCAATGTGTTTGCCTGTCTTATGGGCTCGTGGTTCCTTCGAGTTTACAACTGCACCACTATTATCACAATAAAGTGTAATAGACTTAGGCAAACTAGGTACCACATCCAAGTCCAACAGAAAGTTTCTGAGCCAAACTGCTTCTTTGGCTGCCTCAGAGGCTGCCACATACTCGGCTTCCATGGTAGAATCAGCAATACATTTTTGCTTGATACTCCTCCACACAATGGCTCCACCTCCCAAAGTAAGCACATAACCTGAGGTAGATTTCTTGGAATCCCTATCTGACTGAAAATCTGAGTCTATATACCCCAAGGGAACTAAACTATCTGCCTGGTAAACTAGCATATACTCTTTAGTCCTTTTCAGGTACTTCAAAATATGCTTTACGGCAATCCAGTGCTCTTGTCCTGGGTTAGACTGATATCTGCTGACCATGCCTACGACAAAGCAGATGTCTGGTCTCGTATATAGCATTACATATATTAAGCTTCCTACTGCTGAAGCATAAGAAACTGCCTTCATGTTCTCTATCTCTTTAGGTGTCCTCGGACATTGCTCCTTTGATAGAGCAATTCCATGTCTAAAAGGTAAGAAACCTTTCTTAGAATTTTGTATACTAAAATGAGTTAGTACAGTATCGATATAGGAAGCTTGGGATAAGCCCAACATTCTTTTCTTGCGATCTCGTAGAACTTTGATCCCAAAGATGTGACCTACTTCTCCCAAGTCCTTCATATCAAACTGTTTGGATAACCAGTGAGGGGCCAGGCTGGACTCGACCAACCGGAGGAGCAGGGGGCGGGGGGGAGAGAGGGCTACTGAGGGGGGGGGCGCGGCCGAGCCGAGGCAGTCGGCCGGCCAGGCAAACCACCCAAGAACGAGGACTTGGGACGAGGGAGTGGCGAGCAGCCCTGCCATTAATATATATATATATATATATATATATATATATATATATATATATATATATATATATATATATATATATATATATCCTAATATATATATATATATATATATATATATATATATCCTAATATATATATATATATATATATATATATATATATATATATATATATTAGGATATATATATATATATATATATATATATATATATATATATATATATATATTTTGAACCCTCTTTTATTGACGTATAAGGTGCAAAATGCCGAAGCCTATACAAAGAGCGCGACTCGCGCATAATGAAAAAGAAAACACAAAACCAGCCAACGACGATCACGGCCGACTGGACCGGGACCAAAGTTAGTCCAACATCCTCCAAAAATTGCTCGACGAGTGAGAGCAGCGGATGCTGATTTTTCTAATCTGTCTGAGAACCTCTCTGAGAAGTTGGGAGGAGCTGAGTTGGCGGCCCTCATATCTGTACTTATTTCTATTCTTCCATAGAATCCAGATGCCAGCGGCTGCTACAATTTGGTGCCCGTGGGAAGAACTCCACTTTGTCGAGAAGATCATTGACGCTCCCAGCCTGATGGTTGGGGTAACATCTGCTAGAGAGGTTGGACCACACTTGAGAGACGAGATCTCCTGAGTGAAGAACATGATCTGTCGATTCAGCCTTAGAAGAGAGGCAACAGTGGCATTTCGACGTAAGGCTGAAACCGAGGGAAGTGAAGGGGTCGTCTGTGGGATGCTTTCTTCGCTACGCTCTCCAAGTTAGGATCGACCATTTGATTGGGATGCAGGATTGACAGAAGGGAGCGGTGAGTGGGGAAGGTTCTCCGGGGACTCTGATCGTGCTTCTGGCAGACGCGAGGATGAACTCTCCCTCGTTAGAAGGGGACCACCTAAGAACATCGTTGGTGTCTCTGATCATCAACGGTTCTGCGATGCTACATCATTAGAGAATGCGGCATCAATTAGCTGATGCCCGGCAGTTAGCCGTAACTATCGTGGTTGGAGTGTTGGAAGTATCTGGCTTTCATGAAACGAGACCATATCGAGTTTTTCGTACGCACCTTCCACCACAACTTCATAGAGCAGGCTTTAACAATGTACGATAGCCTGCAGAACCCGGGGCCGCCTTCGCTGTGGGTTTCGCCATGGTAACCCAGCTGGCCCAATGGTGCTTATCTATGCCATTGCTGTGACCCCAAAATAAGTTGGAAAAGAGGGACTCAAGAGTGTATATGGGGATGGGAGCACACCGCCAGGGTGTATATAGGGAGCACACCGCCAGGTTGTATATGGGGATGGATGACAGCACATATTTGATCTGAATTATCTTCCCTCCTGGGAAAAGAGTAGCATTGTGCTATCCCTTAATTTTCCTTCTGACGTTCCTGACAAGTCCTTCGAATATCCTCGAATTAGACTTACCATAAACCAGCGGGCATCCGAGGTAGGTAAATGGCGGGTGTGCTGTGGCGAAGGAAGTAAGGTTGGTGAGAGTAGCTGAGTGGATCCTGTTGGCTTTGTGGTGGGTATAGATGATGCTTTTGTTGGAGTTCACTCGCTGTCCTGAGCTTCTGGTGTATCTCTCTAGTGTCCTGTGAACCGTATCTACCGATCCAATGTCTCCCGTCGAGAAGATTATGATGTCATCCACATATGCTAGATGTGAGATTAAGGGCAACCAGTGGTGGTATGGAAATGATGGAATCTGGGAGAGTTAGCTAGGCTGTTTAAATTTCTGCTGAGGGCATCAGCCGCAATGATGAAGATGGTGGCAGACAGAGGATCGCCCTGTCGAACCCCTCGACTAGCTTTAAAGAAACCTGCCGCTTGCCCATTGATGATGGTAGAGAACCATGAGTCACAGATGGATCTGAAGAGGATATCAATCCACGATTCGGAGAAGCCGAATGCTCTGAGCACCCAAATTATGAATTGCCAGTCCAAACGATCATAGGCTTTCTTTATGTCTAGTTTGATGGCCATATTGCCTCCCCTGGAGGGGAATTTTATGCACGTGATCATCTCTTGAGCCAGAAGGATGTTGTTTGTGATGTTGTGGCCTTGGACGAATCTACTTTGCTCTTCAGAGATATTCTTAGGGAGCAGCGTTGACATAAGGTTCGTGATGATCTTGGAGATAATTTTGTTAGTGAATATGCAAAGGTTGATGGGACGGAAGTCCCTGAAAGTCTCAGGATTATCTTTCTTGGGGATGAGAATGAGGTTGGTGCTGGAGATGGATTTGGGGTATCTCGCGCCCTGAAAGAAGGCAATGGTCGCTTCTAGGAAGTCTTGTGTGATGAGGTCCCAGCAAGTACGAAAGAACTTCCCTGAGAAACTGTCGAGACTGGGAGAGCTGTGTTCATTGAGATTCCATACTGCCTCCTTGACTTCTTCTACGGTTGGGGGAACCTGGAGCAGCTCGTTCTCCTCGGTGGCTGATCAAGCTGGGGATCTTGGACAGGAGATCGTCGTCTTTGAAGATGAGCTCTTTGGTGAATAATCTGGTATAGTAGCTGGTGGCGGCCTCCTGAATGTTCCGTTGGTCTTTCAAAAGGAGGCCATCGTCGTTTGTGATCTGGTACAAGTTCAGCTGTTTCTTCCCCCCTCGGACGCAGGAGTAAAAGAAAGCCGAGTTTCTGTCTCCCTTGCTGTCCCAAGCCAGCCTAGCTTTCTGTTTCTATAATTCAGTCTCGACCTTTAGCCAAGATTTAAGAATGGCCCTGGTGAGGTTAAGCGTGGTACGGTGAACCTATGATCTGTTCGAGTAGAACAACACCTCAGCCTTGGTCACGTCGTCCTCCGCTTTTTTAATTTCCTGAAAGATGTTGCCAAAGGCGTTCTTGCTCCAGGTGGTCAGCACTTTCTTAGTGGCTTTGAGCTTGCCAGTGATACGGATTAGAGGATCTGGCTCAGTGGATGCCCCCCAACTGGTCGCTATGATGTTTCTTAATTGCGAGTGGAAGGTCCAGAAGTCCTGGAACCGAAACGCTTTCTTGATCGGGTTAGAGTTTTTGCTGATTTCAACTAGTAGGGGAGAGTAATCCGATTCTGTAGTATGGAGGGAGGATAGGTTGGAGATGAGGCCACTGTCGGACCAATGATTGTTGACTAGAGCTCTGTCCAGACGGGAGTACTGGCGTCTGGCGCCTTCCTGCATGTTGTACCATATAAACTTGTTGCCAGAAAAAGGAAGGAGGGACATATGTGCATTGAAAATGAAGGTGTTGAAGTCGTTCATGGCCATCTGGTGAGGTGGGCGGCCGCTAGACTTTTCCTCTATACAAGAAATAGTGTTGAAGTCTCCGACACATAGCCACGGGAGGTTGCTGTGCTGCTGATGAATGTCCGAAAGGGTGTCCCAAAGGGCCTTGCGTTCATAAATATCGCAACTACCGTGAACTGTTGATAAAATGGATCGACTCTGGAGAGTGGGGTGCTCTACCCAGCAGGAGAGAGCTTGTCTAGAGTCCTGGATGGAGCCGAACTTGATGTTGGGGCCAAAGAATATTCAGATATCGTTGCACCCAACTACCACTTCCGGGAAGCCTAGTGTTAGAGTAAGAGCTTTGAGTTTGTTTTTTTTGAATCTTGGGTTTTATGATGATAAGAATGCCAATGTGATGAATTTTCTTGAGGCCGATAATTCTGTTCCTAGTGGGTTTGCTAGCAAGCCCATGAACATTCTACGAAATGATGTTAAGCATTGAGGGGGGTGGGGGTGGGGGGGTTGTGTAGCTTCACGGCTGATCTTGTGGTCATAACTGTTAACTTTTTGCCTTATTTTTTCTTTTCGTTGTGAGGTTTGTTGTGTGCTTTTGGGGAGGCTGTAGCATGATCTGCCGTTTCCTTGATCTGTCCGGGCGATGTTTGAACAGAGGCTACCATCTGGGCGGGGGCCTCTAGCTCGACCTCTCTCAGTACGCAGAAGGGATTGGAGGGGTCAAGGAAGCCTGCCTCCTTGGCTAGCTGTAGCCTACGATTTGAGTCTGCACCCAGTAATGCGAGAATTACCTCTGAGGGTGATGTGAGATCGTCCTTATCTATTTTTAGGGGGTATGGCTTTAACTCCTCGCCAGCCCGCTTCCCTTTGTCCTCTTCGGAATGGTGCTGAACTGCACTGGAATCGTTAAGTTCAGATGATGTGTCTTCTGATAGGGCGAGTGCGCTGAAGGAGTTGTGGAGGTGAATGACCTTGGCAGCGGGTGAAACCAATTCCAAGGTGGATTGGAAGTGGGAGGGCACAATTTCCGCAGTGGGTTGGGGAATGGTGGTAGGGCTGGGTGAAGCTTCGCAATCGACGAAACGACTATGAGAGTTGGAAAAAGGAAAGATGGGCTCCGATGGGTGGGATTGGTCCTTATATTGAGATGAGGTCTTGCGGGTGGTTGGTTTCTTCAATTTCGGGTGGGCCTTGTAGCAGTGCCTGGTGTGATGTCCTCTAAGCTGACAGTGTTTGCAGTAGATAATGTTATTATCATATGCCAGCGCCAGGGAGTGTGATCTGCCATTGAGTTGGAGCTCTATTTGTTCAGGAGGGTCTGATTATAGATCCTGTTCCACGCATATTCTAGCAAAGTTACCTTTGAAGAGGCTTCGGGTCCCTTCGACAATGGCCACTAGAGATCCGAATGAGCTGGCTATCCTTTTGAGAGCCGGTGGAGCGAAGCAAACTAGAGGCAAGTTGGGAAGGGTGATCCATGCCGAAATAATGGTGGAGTCAACTTTTGGATCAAAGTTGGGATTCCATTCGATGATTTTAACACTATGTGAACCAATAGTGGTGATGACTTTCGCCCAAACTTTGGAGTAGTCTGCCGAAGAGGAGAGGTGCAGGTAACAGTGTTTGGGGTCTAACGATGCCACCTGAAAAGTCGAGGCTATCCCCCATCCGGAGGTGGCCTCGCGAACTGAGGAGAGTTTCGGGCAGCCCGCCTAGAACTTCAAGACAAAGGTTTCGCGAAGCTGCAGACGAGAGAGGTAATCTCAGCTTGAGAAAAGGGAATCTGGATGGTCTGACCTACAGACGGGGCCTGGAACTCTATGTTACCTAGCTCTATGTCCTCCCACTTGGGGGCCAGATGAGCTAAGCGATCCGGTCTCAAGGCGTCTACAAAAGAAACCGGCTGAGCTGCCCTGCATGCGAGAGGAGTTGGAGGCACTGCAGGTTGAACGAGCGGTTGGGTGGGTACTGCGGGGGGAGGGGGTCTGTTGGCGTATCGCTTTGCGAACTAGAACCCTCCACAAAAGAGCCGACAGGGATGGAAGGGGGGCTGGCGTATGCGCCCAAAGGATGAGGAGCATAGGGGGCCGCTCGAGGAAGAGGCACATGTAGTGTGGACCGAGCAGAGGGCGCATGGCTCGAGCCCCGCCGGGCGAAGGTTGAAGGGACAGGGGACGCATGGCCTCCCTGAGAAGGGCTGAACCCCGTGGCCCTCGAAGCGGGCTTAGAAGGCCCTGAGTCCGGGCAGAGGGGCACATGACTGCCCTCATGGAGGTGGGGCGCATGGTCCTGCCTGGCTGTAGCGCCATGGCGGGAGGAGGGAGGCGCATAGCTGGTTGGGACAAAGCGGGCGTATATCCTGTCGACGAGGACATGGGTGCAAGACCCAATCTCCGTGGATCCCGAGGAGGGAGGAAAGGAAGCTGAGGCTGAATTCAAATTCGAATTCAAAGTAGCTGATGGACGTGATGCTGCGGAGGGAGAGCGGGAAAGCTCGCCTAACGAACAACCTTGTCGAGGCCATCGAAGGGGGGCTGCTCCCTGTTTGGGCGGAGGGGCCGGGGGAGAGCCGGGGGGGGGGGGGGCAGCTGAGCTTACGCGCGATCCCGGCGCCGACAATGCCTACGAGAGCCAGCTGCTCCAGCGTCCAGGCCGGAGACGGGCGGCCGAGATGTGTAGAACCCCAAGAGGTAGGAGCGGCTGGGCGGCCGGCGAAGACTGGGAGGCGGTGTCGAGGCCGGGAAAGGTACGGATGGCGGGGGGAATCGGTGGAGGGACCCCTCTGTCGTCGACGGTGAGCTGATCGGGCGGGCCCGGAGAGGGGCGGACCGCTGAGGGGAGGACTTGCAGTGGGAGGCGGTCGCCGGGGGAACTCCGGGAGGGGGAGGAGGGTAGGCGGTGGCGAGGGGAGCTTCGAGAGGGGGAGGAGGGGAGGATGCGGGCCGTCGACGGGGGACGAGACGGCAAGACTATCCGGCGGATGAGGGGGGAGCTCAAGAAGGAGAGGAAATGAGGAGACATCATTATATATATATTTTTGAATGTATATGTATATATATATATATATATATATATATATAATATATATATATATATATATATATATATATATATATATATATATATATATATATATATATATATAGGAGGATCTCGTAAGAGCTGCCGCCCCTGAGAAACCCTAGCATCATCCTCTCCACCAACGCCGGCGTGGCCTTTGGCCGGGCCGGGGTTCCTCTTAGCCACCAAAACCACTTGGTTGGTGGCTTCCCCAGTGCTTGTTTCTTCTAGGGTTATGGCGGCTAAGTCCTTCGCGGAGGAAGTGAAGGGACCGACTCAGTCGATTCCTGTCATTTTGCCGCGGACGATTGCTTCTTTTAAAGGATCTCCCTCAATCTCCTTCACGGAGGAGGAAGAATCGCTTCTCGCAGATCCTCTCAAATTTACTTTGATTGGGAAATTCTCACATAATAGGCCTCCGATCGATTTGATCAGGAAGGTGCTATCTGGCTTTGAATTCGTCGGATCCATCTCGGCGGGGGTGATCGATGAAAAACACATCCTTATCCGGCCATCAAGTGAACTTGATTTCCTTAGGCTTCGTTCTAAGGAGTTGTGGTACGTTGCTAGGGCTCCTATGAGGATCTTCAAATGGGATCCCGATTTCTCTCCTTCCCAGGAATCACCTAAAATTCCAGTGTGGGTTACATTGCCTAATCTTCCTCATCATCTGTATGCTAAGGATGCTCTATTTGCCATTGCTGCTGCAATTGGGACACCTCTCAAAATAGACAAGGCAACATCGGAGTTATCTCAACCAAGCATGGCTCGTATTTTTATGGAGATTGATGCATCAAAGCTATTTCAACATCGTATTCGCATTATCTTACCAAGTGGTGGTTTCTGGTAGTTGATAGAGTATGAATCGACCCTACTTTATTGCTCTCACTGCCGCCATCAGGGCCATTTAATTGCCTCATGCAAAATTAAACACAAAGAACGAGGGAAAGAGCCTCTCCAAAAGGAAACTCCTGCATCTACTAGTGCACAACCTACAATTCCTGCATCGACTAGTGCACAACCTACAATAGATGAAGTTATTCACATTATCCAAAGGGAAGATGCGGCTCAGCAACCTAGGGTTGTCAACTCATCTCCGCAGCCACTCCACTCTCCGGCTATTACCTACCAGTTATTAGACAAGGAATCGGTCACTCACGTTCCTGTGAGCGCGAGTCCCCCTGTTGATGGGACGGCGGCCATTACTCCTAGTAATGGAGATGCCACAAATGGAAAGGAACCATTGGTCTCTGATCGACAAAATTCCTCTGATCAAGAAACTGAAGCTCCACATCTGGATAATGACGTTCGTACCGAGGAAAATAGTGAGGAGGAGGGAGAACTTCGGAGCTGGGCCGATGAAGTTGAAGAAGAAGAGGCTGGGGCAAAGGAAGCAGCGGAGAAATCTAAGTCTAAGCGTAAGAAGCGACCACCAAAGCCTACAGATAGAGTCTTACGCTCGGTCACCGCACACACTAAATCTGGTAAAACCCTACTCTCCAACAATGTTTAACGTCATGGCTTGGAATATTCGGAGGATTGCAAATAAAATGGCTCTTAAAAGACTTCGAAAAATTTGTCGGGTGAACAAAGTACAATTATTGGCTATCCTGGAGCCAAAAGTTGATAACACTAAGCTGCTAAATTATCAGTTAAAGCTTGGTTTTGAAAATGGTTACTCTAATGAGAAGGGTAATATATGGGTGTTGGCAAAGTCGGGTTGCACCATCTCACTTTTGGATTCCTTTGATCAGGCAGTTTCTATTGCCTTTAAGAATGAATTTTTCATGTCTGAAGTTATGTTTTCATTCGTGCATGACCATAATAAGAAGGAGGTTCGTCGGGACATGTGGGATAGGCTGCTTAACCTTCAGACGTTATACAATTTTCCTTGGGCGGTAAGAGGAGATTTTAATGCTATATCAGGGACTGATGAGAAGGTTGGGGGTCGTCTACCTTGCCAAATATCAATTCAGGAGTTTTTAGATTTCCAAATAGCTGCAGGCCTGTCTGACCTTCTTATAGTAGGGAGTAAATTTACTTGGTTTAAATCCAAATATGGGGAGAGGACGGGTTCGAGACTTGATAGAATGCTGATTACTCAGGATTTGCTTGCTATTGCCCCGTTGTCGAAAGAGGAGCATCTAAACAGGGCAGAGTCCGATCATGCACCACTACTAATCAAATTGGCGACCAAATAGGAAGGTGGTAGGCGACCATTTAGGTTTCTTGATTTCTGGATAAAACAGGAGGGCTTTCTGTAGTTGGTGCAGGAGGCTTGGAACTCCACTAACCATGTTAATAGCTTGGTCCGTGTTTGTGTTCGACTGGCTGCTTGTCGATCAGCGCTCTCGCAGTGGAGTCATAAAAAGTTTGGTGACATTTTCCAGGCAGTAAAGGATACGGAGGATCAAGTCCTTGCTGATGAGGTTGCATTTGAGATAGATAGGACAGTGGACAATAGAATACAGTTGGACAGGTCCACAATAGTTCTAAAGCAACGCCACTCATATGTTGATTCCTATTGGAAGCAGAAGGCGCGACTTCGATGGGATATTGAAGGTGATCGAAATACAAAGTATTTCCATGAGTGTGTTAATAGAAAACAACGTAAATTGAACATTCACCACATTATTGATAATGAAGGCAGCGTCAAGACTGATTTGAAGGAGATTCAACAAGTTGCAAATACTTATTATGAAGAGCAGTACAAGAGTATTAGAGTTGAGGAGGATGCCGCACTAATGGAGGCCATTCCGCATCTCCTGTCTGAGGAGGATAATGTAACCCTAACTGCTGAACCGATGAAGGAAGAAGTCCTACATACTATTAAAAGCATGGATACAAACAGTGCGGGGGGTCCTGATGGCTTTACAGTTGCCTTCTTTCTGGCGTGTTGGTCGATTATTGCTGAGGATATTGTTGAAGTTATCTCCCTTTTCATGGCAGGATTTGAATTGCCGAAGACTATCACGAGCACAGCTTTGGTCTTGATTCCTAAACACAATAATCCCAGGTATATGACTGAATTTCGTCCGATCAGTTTATGCACTGTGTTTAACAAAATTATTTCTAAGTTGTTGGCTCTACGACTTGCTCCTATACTGCCTAGAATTATCTTCCCTGAACAAAGTGGCTTTGTAAGGGGTAGAGAGATTGTCGATAACATACTGCTAGCTCAAGAAATGATGAGTCTAATGAACACTGATAGTAGAGGGGGTAATATTGCTATCAAGCTAGATATGACTAAGGCATATGATCGACTAGACTGGTCTTTCCTGATGCAAGTCATGCGGAGATTCGGGTTTTCTGAAGGTTGGATTAGTATGGTATTTCGCCTTATTAATAATGTCTAGTACTCCACTATTATAAATGGCATTTCCTCAGGTTTTTTCCAAGCTTTCAGGGGTGTTCGGCAAGGTGATCCCCTATCACCGGCCTTATTCATTATTGCTACTGAAGTCTTGTCCAGGAATTTAAACAAGACTCTGGAGAATGCTTCATTCAAACACTACTATGCTCCAAGTGGTTGCCCTGCTATTACATATATGGCATTTGCGGATGATGTATTATTATTCTCTGCTGGTGACATACGCTCGGTTCAGTTGCTTCATGGAGTCTTGACGAGGTATGAACGAGCGTCAGGACAAGCCATTAATGTCTCTAAATCATCCATTTATACAATGCCAACATTTACTCGGAAGGAGGAGCTTCATACTATTACTGGGTTTGAGATCAAACAACCCCCTTTCACATACCTTGGCTGTCCTATGGCAGTTGGTGTTCGGACTACCATGCTTTATGAAGAGCTACTTGCAAAGATTAGAGGGTGCTTGGAAGGATGGCAACAAAAAATTCTTTCATATGGAGGGAAGCTAACTCTATTGAAATCTGTATTGATCTCTATTCCAATGTACACCATTGCAGCATGCAATCCCCCCAAGGCTGTCCTGAATAGTTTGGAGAGTATGTTTGTTCGATTCTTCTGGGGTACTCATAATGGCTTACAAAAGCATATTTGGGCAAGTTGGAGTACTATGGCAAGACCGATTGAGGAAGCGGGACTAGGTGTGCGAGCATTAAAAGACACGATGGATGCTTTTACTGTCAAACTATGGTAGAAAGTGAAGACCCAGGAAGGATTGTGGCAGAGATTCATCAAAGCCAGATATTGAAAGTTTCATGACTTGGATTCAGCTGGAGCTCCTCAGAAATGTTCTTATGTTTGGAAGCGTTTATTACAAGGACGGGAACTTGCAAATCATCACATTACCCCTCTGGCTTCGGGTGATTGGGTTTGGTCTCCTATATCTACAGGAAAGTTTTCAGTCGCATCTGCTTGGAAGGTAATTCGCGTACCACTACCTGTACGATCTGAGTTTAAACATATATGGAGTACATATATTCCATACAAGTGGTCGGTTTTACTATGGCGTATACTACATAACAAATTGCCCACTATGACAACGTCCAAGCTATGGGGTTTCACTTAGTGTCGAAATGTCATTGTTGTGTAAATCCTAGTGTGGAGACTTCACAACACATCTTTCAAGCAGGAGATATGGTGAATCAAGTGTGGTGCCAATTTAAAGCTGATTTTCAAATCTCTACAAGAAGATCAGATTTTGCTATATGGTGGAGGAGTCCGAACATTCATCTCAAAGAGATTGTGGTTGCTGCGGTGTGCTGGGTGACTTGGAAAAACAGAAACAAATGGCACTACGAAGAGTACAATTATTCAGTAGATCAGCTAGTACATGAAGCTCATCGACAGATTGGAAAGGCTATGAAGCGTTGAAAGCATAATCCATCCATCCCGACAAATTCGCATCAGAGTGGAGCTGGATAGATCACTCATTTGTATTTTGAACTCTTTTATTTCAATAAAGCTTCTGGTTTTGAATATATATATATATATTGTTGTTGGTATAGGATGTTAGTGAGTTAGTTTAGAAATGACCCAATAGGCCTAACTTAGCATAGTTGACTAGCAAGTTGACCAAGTTGACAAAAGTCAACTTTGGGTCAAACTTGATATTAATTGACTCAAACGGACTTGAAATGACTAGATAACTTAAGTTTGACCTAAACTTGGGATAATAGACTAGTTAACTTAGGGTTGACCTAGTTTGACCAGAATAGTTGATCAGGGTTGACCAGTTTTGACCAAGGGTTGACTTTGACCATGAAGGACCTAGAATTATTTAGAATGCATTATAGATTACTCTTATTTTATATTAGACACTTTGTAACCTGTGGTTGCTCTAAATAGGACTCAGATACTCCGGTTCGGACTCATATTCTCATTAGACATTCAGGATATCAGGCGAGTACATTATCTGACCGTTTCATACTTGCTAGGAATTATATTCTTGTTATAGACTAATTTACTTGATACTGACACGATGTTATCATGGATTAGTACTTTATGGATCTTTACATGAGATGTTATCCCCCTCGGGTGCGTCGAATACATCATGTCATGTGCTTTTCACAAACGTTATGTATTCCATGGACTCTTATTATTCGTGTACATTCATGTGCTCTCATGTACTCTTATGATCTCATGAGCTTGTTGTATTAAACTTTCATGTATAATAACCTAACCTGTATAGATCCTTGTGTATTGATTTGGGTATGGAAGAGTAGAAGTAGTCATGTGAATAATTTCAAAGTAGTGTAATCATGTATAAACTCCGTAGTGTAATCATGTATAAATCAAATCGTTCACATGTCTATCTTACACTCTAAATCACATAGTCACTTACAGTTCTCTATTACTATATATAGATATCTTTTGTTTATCAGATTCTCTCTTTCTTTTCATGTTTATTTCTTACAGCGTTTTATGTATCTTATTTTATAACATGCTTTACATTTTCTGTCATGATATGAACTGCGTGAGATGTATTATGCTCGTTCCTGTCCTGATTGGACCTGTTAATAAATTTTTATAGGTAACTTGGAGGATCACAGCTAGCCTAGAGGACACTAGTATTGCTTGGAGTAGAGGTCTAGAGTTTTATTTATCTTATTTCTTGTTTTATCTTAGAGATGTATTTCAGATATTGAAATTTTGTGGTTGTTAATACAATTGACTTATTTTACTTTTGGTTGTATTCCTTTTGTGGATTTCTTATCTATTTCATCGTGCTGATTATCTACCTCTAGTTTGTGATTGAGATTGTATCCTCCTGTGATTGTCCTCCATTTGGATATTATATTATATAGTGTAGTTGTGATGGTGACCTAGAACAGCATTCTACCGCCGACACTGTGGCGTAGGCTAGACGTACCCATTTCTCGTGCCCTTACACTGGGTACGGGTCGTGACACGTTTTAGTGGTGGCCTATGCAGGTCAAGATTCGCATTTGTGCGATATCGTAGCAGCACAATGACTTAGTTGTGCTACTATGAGCCTGCTATAGAGTATAGGCAGTAAAGTGTTATAATGAGAGGATACTCAATCACTGTTAGAATTTCTTGAGAGATTTCTAGGACGACCCATGAGAATCTTATTTTAATTTCGATTTGAAATCTTTTTTCCCTTGATTTGATTCACCCATTACTCCTTGTTATTTAATTTGATTTTGATGGATTCATTGTTGAATTTTGAATCTTGATGTTAGTTGTTGACTTTGAGTTTGTATTTATATATATATATATATATATATATATATATATATATATATATATATATATATATATATATATATATATATATATTATTTTTTTGGAATTTAGGGTATAACCTGATAACATACTTGATAAGGACAGTGAGAAAGGTAAATGTCTATTTTATTTGTGGAGTTAAAATTTATCGCAGTCATACTGGCTAGCATGACAAGAACGTAGAACCTGATTTAGATATACTTATCCTTGTTATGTAATCTAAATTTCTTGCAGCTATACCGGATGGCATGGTAAGAATTCTAGATAACATGATTATAGGGTGTATACCATAGTTACGGACCCTATCGTTTATTGTAGCTATGCTTACTGGCGTGGCAAAATTCTGACAACATAATTTTAGAAAGACGTGTATGGTATCAGATTATATTTTAAGTTGGTTCATTTCTTTTAAACAGATGAGCAAGAACATATTTTATCTTTATTTCTTCCTTGCTATTATTCCTTGTATTACCATCATTCTTCGTCTTAAAATTAACTCTGTCCTAATTACATCAATCACCTATCTCGTATCTAATTCTGTCATCTATACTTTGAAACCTTTGAATCTCTATATCTTTTTACCTTTGAAAGGTCGAAGAAGTAACGTAAATCATTTAGCTCGGAAAGGATGTAACTTGTTATCATATGGTAATCTTGGTAGGAATATAATATAATGGACCTTAATATAGAATTTTGAGATAGAGTTGTGGTAAGGATTGGAAATGAAATCAAGAGATCAATATTATCAATTAGAAACGATCACACATAGAGAAATATTTTGGATATAAATAATTCATAGATGTATTTTTTAACTGATGAGGATATTCGAGGTCAACTTAGTTTTGAGAACTTGGATGTTTTTGGTTATTGATTCTTGAGACAAGGCTATGATGTTAAAGGGATTAGTTAGGGAGAAGAGATTTTAACTGTATGCGATGATGGTACAAAATTGAACCAGATATTGTAAGAGAATGGCTAGGAACAGAGAGAACAAAGGAATTTTGAGTTATATAAATTTAGAGATTTTGTGAAAATTAAAATTTAAGAAAAATAGTATTTGAAGGTGTACGTTGAAGAAAATATGAAGGTTGATTTTATAATGGAGAATAAGTTTTGTAAGGCCTAGTGGTTTTAGATTGAATAACACGAGGAGAGTAATTTGAACAAGTTCAAAGATTTCATAAAACTTGATTTAGAGGTTTCAGATCCAATTTGGGACAAGGAGGAAGAATCTAGAATTATGATGATTAAGTGGTTAGTGTTGATTTCTAATAAGAATGGTATACTTCATGAGTAATGTTTTGGAATTTAGGAATTAAGCCTATGGTGATCATGACAAGGTCAAATCTGCATGACGGCAGAGTATAATTTTGGTTGTAGTTATATAAAGGTTGATTTTTATATTAGGACTTGAGAGAAAAATATAATTGGCAAATGATGACTAGATAAACTTAATAGTATTAGAGAGAGATGATTAACTTGACTTCCCTATGAAACCTTGTCTTTTGTTTTCCCTATCAAAAGGAAGAAATTGACTTACTTCTATATCCTTGCATCATCATTTAAGTTTTCAATATCAGTAAATCTTAACTCCCTTGATCACGACCAATCGACTGTGGTCATCTTTTTTTATCATAATAATATCTTGGGTCGTACTCAATTGAATTAAATTTAATTGTGACCTGGATCTCCATTTTTGGATGCTCGTGCTTAGACTTCGATGACCTGTTCCCCATCTTACCCAAATCTTGATTACCCAGAGATTGATCAACTTAGATCGTAGGTCTAAACTAAATTTTCTTTTATATATCGTGATTGGATTTCAATGCTATTGACAGTCATGCTTTAAACTTTTAATTTTGTCATCTTTGGAATAGTAACCCTTTATAGTTAATTCCTAGTTATTTTTTTTGATAATTACCAGTTTTCATAGGATGGTAGATCCCAGCCTTGATGATTTGTTGTTTCTTATCTTTTC